>CM060858.1:10435613-11035613 GCA_030737845.1 Acorus calamus | reverse complement strand
TCGTGCAAAAATTTTAAAAAAATATCTTCATCTGACTATGTATATATACAATGTATACATTAGAAAATTTGGGGTGTATATAAGATACGCACAAAACCCTCGTGAAAGATAGAATGATATATAATGACCATAAAGAATTCTAAGGGTAAATGACAATCACCACCTGAATTGATCATCACCCCCTGAATTCAGTGCATGCATACATTTCACCAAAACTGTGCATTCTACAGGATTAATTTTTAACAATAATAAGAATCAAGTGAAATAAAAATGCATAAGCTTGCCCACCACACATGCCAGTCACACATATTTCTCTTGATAACAATTACAGGATTGTTTTTTATTGATTTAAATTGAAGTAATGAGAAGAACATGATGTCTTGATCCACTTGAGGTCCCTCCCCCCCCACACACACACACACAAAGACTTTCACACACAAACACACACACACAATGCTGAGCAGGTGCATTGATACATAATCAAGTGGGTAGGTTGCAGTGACTCGTTTTTAATGTACAAGCCGAATCTGGTCAAGTGCTTTTTCATTAAAATCAATGGTCCAGTGATTTTTTATCAAGCTAGGGTTTAATATAATAATGTCTCTCCCTCTCTCGAAGAAGTTGGGGGGGGGGGGGGGGGGGGGGGGAGGGGGTGTTAAAAAAATGTGTTATTGATCAATTTCTGTGTCTTCTTGATGATAGACCCTTTAATTTTCTGTCTACACTCAAAGAGTTTTAATTTTATGTAAAAAAGAGTTAATTATGATTGCTTATATGTAAAAGTTATGATGATACACATTTTTTTAAGAAAAATTATTATTTGTACCAATTTGTGATCCAGATTAATGTAGATCAATCACAAAAGTGATAACACATTATCAAAAAGTGATAGAATGATATATTCTTTTGCATGTCCCAAATTAATTAGATTTTTTATCAGAGGACCGTGCCTAGCTCTTTTTCTAACTTAGGTATAGCATTTCAAAACAAATTTAAACTTGAAACAGTTTATGAGAAGATTTTGTTTTGTACCAAAATTGTTTAATCCCAAAGTCATTTTCAAAGTCCCAGACTGATCGAACAACAAACATTTTTTTTAGTTGTAAAAAATAACTTTTAAGATCTAACAAAACTACAAAAGCATCACGCATCATGTAAAATTAATTTCAACAACTGTTTCAAATGAAAAAAAAAAAACTCATTTTTCTAAAACTATATACATACTATTTTATCCTAATACATGATACTTTTAAAAAATGGTACATGATATATTCATTTATTTGTAAAGGTCGTGGCGTTTGTGAAGGTTCTCCTATGTATCAGTGTAAAGACTGAAGATTTCATTAAATGAATTTAATATATAAGATATGAACATAAATCAGATTTGATAACTTGTGTCAATCCATGGATCAGTGAAAACCAAATAAAAAGGTATTTGAATTTCTTTCTTGGAAGCTAAGCAAGGGTTTAATTAATTTGGAGGATGCATAGCATCCATACTATGCATTTTATATGCATTAATCAAATTAAAAGAAGTTAAAAAAGGATGACAACCAGCACATGACAAAGGAAACCTAGGGTTTTTGTGTTAATTAGGTGAACAACCAAACTCCTCTCTATTGCTTTTCAACCACTAAAAGCTAACAACCAATGATATTTAGGTTTCTTCTCCCCACGTAAAAGAGCACATCAACCGTCGGATTCAAATCCAACGGCATCAGACATGCATGTGTGCGTGTGTTTCATGAGCTTTTACGTGCCGTCATTAGAACTCAAAGTGGATAATAATTAAGATACATATATTAGTACTGTATTTTTGTTTTAGGGAAAAATTCAAATAATCCCATGTAAACAGCTTGAAATTTATATAACCCCCTAAAAATACATATATAAATCTAAATAACCCCCTTATACAAATTTCCATTAACAAGATATTGGTTAACCCTGACTGAAAACACAGTATACCAAACACCCCACACAATTAATAAAAAAAGATTGAAAACCTTTTATAAATGAAGATTTTCTTCCATTTGACTAGATTATAAACTTCTATCCAGATGGATAAAATCATCATTTACAGAGTATTTTTTACATTTTTAACATATTTTGTGTGGTTTTTGGTATATTGTGTTTTTAGTTAGGTTAATCAAACAGAATATTCTTTATATGTCAACGAAAATTTAACCCAATGGGTTATTTGAATCTTAATTGGTTTTTTCAATGGGTTATATGGAATTAAAAAAAAGTCAGAGGGTTATATGGATTGCGTGCAATTTATAAGGGGTTATATGAATTTTTTCCTTTTTAATTTAGATTTTATGATATTATACACCTTACGGAATCCAATTAGATTGTGTGGGTTTACTTTAACAAAATAAGAATATCGTATATATAATTTATTCGGATTTTTGTTTAGTAATTTTGTTAGAGCCTCCTGCTTCCCATCTTTAATTTGAATATTGGTTATATATTTCTTAATTTCAAAGGCTTTGATCAACGAGTTGTTACAATATTGCTCCACATGAGGTACTAGCACCAACACATATATCCATTCTATTCATGCCAACAACAATAGGTTTATCTTTTGGATCAAATGAAATGGAATCCAATTATTTCCATGGAAACATGGAGTCATAATTTATATAGACCTAGTTAGGTTAAAATAATAAATGAGAAAATAAATTAATTTTCTTGTTTTGATATGGAAAAAAAAGAGAGGATAAAATGTAATGTATATCTTATTTTCTATCCTAATTTTGACAAGTAGAGAGACTTTAATCATTTCATTTAAAAGGGAATCTTATTCAAATTATATATGTCAAAAAAATTCTAAATTATTAGTAATTCGTAGTAAATTATAAGATTTTTTGGTTGGGTAAGTTTTTTTTTTATAGATAGAAATAGAATCACCAGCTCATTAAATCTGACAAGTCTCACAAAAAAATATATATATAAATAAATCTGACAAGGCTACAAAATTTTTTTTGGCTATAACATATTAACAGTGTCCACTCAAGTCAAGCATCATAGCTGGAGATATCCACTTTAAGTAATTATCCCTTAAATTATATTAAAATTCAATGAGGGTGCTCTGTATGGAGGAGCACCAAAGCTAGAGTCCTTAGATATTTATTGAATTAAAATTATCTTAAATCCCTATATATATATTAATAATAGATGTGGTGATTCAAAAGTCTCACCTACCATATCCTTCAGTTATTTTGGCATAACTTGTGCCTAAAAACAAAAAAATACCCCCTCCCCATTTTGTGTTTCACTCTTACAAGAAAAAATAATGTGCATTATGATTATGAAATGTCTTTCTCTAGTTGCTAGGTGACCCTCTAAAATGAATCAAAGACAACACAATAATGGTACATCATCCTACTTGAAATAAACATACTTTCAAGGGTTCTTTAACATTTTATTCTTACATATTACATAAACCCAGTTTAAATACACTACACCCATTGTGCTTCAAACAACTATGTATAAAATTTTGAATTTGGTTAATTGTTGGTCACCTATATATCCACATCCTTCCAGGTAGAACACAAAAGGGTGTGGGGTGTGTATTCATATTTATATGATTTAGGATATTTTGTTAGGGGAGTAGTTCAAAGTGATTTTTTTTAAAATAAAATAAAATTGGTAGGCCCCCTCTTATTCTGTATTAACTAGAAAATGAGTACAAGCCCAAAAGGGCATAAAAAAGGAACAAGGAAAAAAAATAGAGGAAGTTTGTTAGGGAAATATATGAAATATTCATATATTTTGAACATTTTTATTGAAATACATGAAATATATATATATAAAGACCATTATTCATGCTTGAATTCTATTGAACCAGGTTGCACTGTTTCTTTTAATGCAATAAAAATCATGATGAGACATTGAAACTTTCAATAGAATAAAAACAGTGATTCCAAAATCCAACCCCCCAAAACCCCAGAGTCCTTCCTTGACGTGGCAACCCAACAAAAAAGCAGAATTAATGTTACTCAAGCAAGCCCTTGCTGTGCTTCGTTTTAGTTAATATACATGTATATGTATTATATATATATATATATGTATACATATGCACATAGCAAGGACTTTTCTATGTGCATGTGGATAAATAAATATATACAATCTTTTGCACAATAAATGAAAAAAAAATCACTGGGGAGGTTGGAGAGGAGTAAACAAGATTTTTAATGTGCACCACATTTAAAACACAAGGAGCTGTTGCTGTTGCTAAGTTTTGTTTTCTTTTCTCCTCTTCTCCATAAGTACAGTGTCCCTCCCCCAATTAAAAAAACAAAAAACTTTTTCACCAAAAACCCACTGTTTTTTCTGAGAGGGTGGTTTGTTCTCCCAATGTTGCTGAAGTCCCAATAAATCTATGGCATGGGTTGTTATCAGATCTTTAAATGGTCCTCTCTCTGTCCCTCTCTCTTTCTTTGTTTCTTCTTGGAGTCTTGAGTGAAGATCTATATATATAGGAGTACCCAGAGAGGTTCAGTGGGCGATTTAAGAGAGAGGAGTAAATTTGTTTGTTTTTTTTAAAAGGTATCAAAAAATGGTGGTTCCTCTGTTCACTTGTTTTGCAAGGATGGGTGGTTTTGGAGGTGGTCTTTGCTTGAGAGCTCTGAAGAGGGCTCTCTTTGCAGCCCTCACCTGCATCTTTGCAATTGGTATGTCCTCTCTCTCTCTCTCTCTCTCTCATCTTTCATTTTTGCATTATCAATGGTTATTTGTGTATTCAGGTGCTTTTGAAAGATGAAAACTTGAGTTGCGCTCGATTTAATCTTGGAAAAAGTTACACTCAGTTATTACAGCAATCAATTTTGCATATTAAACAAGTTTTTATTATTTGTTTTTATAAAAAAGCGAAATACATATCTTATAATGCATATATTTTTATATTTTTTTTAATAAAATACATATTAGTAAGTACAAGTTCCATTAGAAATTTTATATACTGTATTAGATGACATGATTGTAAAAATGTCTTAAATGTAATTGAGTCCCTTCTGAATACTTTTGTATGTATACATAGTGTTTTGCCTCTGCCAACATTTGTTGTATGGGATTCGAAAGAATTTTTTATGGGATTGGGACAAAGATGGAGGTAACCTTTCCAGCTTGATCATAAGATCAGTCACGGGGTCCTTTCGATATAAAAAAAATTTGTTAAATGGTTTTCTTAAAAAAAAAAAAAAAGACATTTGTTGGATGGACTCAGCATTACTGTTTGATTGGATAAAGAGAAAACATTGTATGTTTAAGTTTCTCAAGTTTTTTAAAAAAATGGAAAAATTTTCATCATGATTATTAAATTCTTTAATCTGTCCTTGTAACAATGAGGATCCTGAACCAATTTAAAAAATGAGGATCCTGAAATGAATGCCAAAGAAAAATAAAATATCCTGCAAGACCACAAATGTTGGAAGTAGATAAAATTACTCTTTTACCCATGAAGTTTTGGCTTTTGACATTTTCATCCCTCTTTTAAAACCTCTCCAGGAGGTGCAGTGGTAGGACTGGTGAGTGGTGCACTCAAGGGTCAGACCACCGAGACCGGGCTCCTACGCGGGGCCAGCGTGGGTCTGGTGGCGGGTGCAGTCGTGTCCGTTGAGCTGCTCGAGTCGTGGACCCATGGCGAGCCCTTATCAAAGGTTAGTACACCCCGTGGATGAGTTGGGTACATGAAATTGTTGTGAGGGTATTTTAGTCATTTTTAATTATCCTTGATTTTTTGTTTGTTTCCTCATATTGTCGTTTTCAATATTAAATAAAATGTAATTGTCATCCTTGCTTCCCAAAGTTTCATGTGGTCCATTCCTATTTAATACTATTCTTAGGAGTGCATTGCAATTTGCTGGGGGCAGGGTTTTTTTTTTTTTTTTTTTTTTTTTTGAAGTGAAGGGTCCTAAATGATACTTTTGAAACTTCACTGGAACTATAGAAGTTGGAAAACTATTTGCAAACCATATGATAAATATATTAAAGATGTAATTCAAAAATAAAAAGGTTGAATTTATCTTATGGAAAAATTCATTGTCATAAATATGATCATCTGTGTGACAAACACAAAGTTGTGAGCGAATGAGAAATGTAATGTTGTGGACACAAGAGTTTTTTTTAATTTGAAAAAGATATCTCACCTCTAATCGAAAATGTTTCATGAAAATCAAGCATGCTCGATTATGTGACACATACTTATTAATTCACATAGGGATTCTATGTGTCTATGATATAGAAAATCTCAGCACAATAAAGATCTGTTGGTAAATTCTCATGGTGCAAACATGTATTTTTCTTACCATGTACAATATGCATGGTAAAGTAGCTACATCACATGTAAAATATAAATCCAATTATTACAAAACTGAACAAAAAATCATCATTGGTGTGAATTCCAGGTAGCCTTATTTGCAAGTCTAATAGATGGGAAGATATTCCAAGAGTGGGTGAGCCCTGCCATGCTTAAGGCATACCAATGGCAGGTAAAACCTTCATCAAAAACATTGACATCTTCATTTCCATTAATCATGTTCAGCACATAATATTCATTCATAACTTATTCATTCATCTCATTTGAGACTTCAGATCAGCTCTCTTCAGAATGTAGAGATGGAAGTCCCCGACATCTTTGACGTCGGGGGAGGAAACAAAGGCATGTCGCCAGAGGACATCAAGAGCCTGTCTGAGTTCAGAGTCACCATTAGAGATGCCATTGGCATGAGCCAAGAAGATATCTCATGTGCTGTCTGCTTGCAGGTATATTCAATATATTGAATCCTATCAAAATTTGATCAATTTAGTTCTCTAAATTGATCATGATCTGATCATAAGAGAACATATCATCATATCACTTTCGGGATTGATATAGATCAGTTTAAGTTATCGGATTAGTTAAAATTCTTAGAATAGTTGAAATTGAATTAGTGAAACACTGCCATAAATATGGATCATGGGGTGGTGAAGGAAAACGTATTAAATAACAAGGATTGTGTGGTATCCAGTGATATAAATTATTCCCGAATATAAAATTATTTTAGTATAGATAATTTTACTAGTGGAATAAGTCATTTTTTGCACAATTGTATTTTTAGTTATTTTTGTTGGGCAACATAAAAATTAAGTTTTTATTATTTGGTTGATCATGTATAAGTTGTGAATAAAATATGAATACGATATGGATAAAGATTTATAAATGTGAAAAAATGTTGACATATGAGCCAAATCAAGAAGGGGATGACAGTTGATTTGAAACATGGGTTCCCCTTATACCAGTAGAATATATTTAAGTAGAATAACACAATTTCATGAGAGACTTGTAATATTCTCACTTACTTATTTTTTTGCAAATAAACATGTTTTTTGGACTTATTCTGTCCTATTCCACATCTATACTTCTATCCAAAGAGGGACTAATTTAGAATGATGTGGTGTTAATGTGACATTGACAAGTGTGGCGTAGGACTAATTTTAATTTGTAGAAAAACAGATTATGTGGAAGCAATTTAATCTCTCTCAGATTCATTGATCCCTTCAATTGTTCTTTCTTTTCCTTCTTTTGTAGGAGTTCGAATATGGAGATAGATCAAGGAGGTTGCCCATCTGCCATCATGCATTTCACTTGCAATGCATAGATAGATGGCTTGTGAGGCATGGTTCTTGCCCCATCTGCAGACAAGAAGTTTAGCAGAAGCAGACCCCCTTTTTTAAGAGATTCATCTACAAAACCTGGGTGTTGAGGGTTCAAAGACTAGGCCAAGGCAACTAAAGAAGTCATGCTTAAAATTGTATACGAGTATATGTAAGCTTTTAAAATACAGATATTAGCCACATATTAATAGCAAAAGATCAAATGGTTTTGTGTGTGACCCTACACTACTTTAATTCAAGCATCATGGCCACAAAGTTCGTGTATGATAAATATTCAATAACGATTCCATTTGGCACAATAAGTGCACATGATACGTGATAGTTATGTGATAATTAAATCATTTTCTAGCCAACCATTAAGATTATTTTTCGAATTAAAAATTCTAAATGTACTAAAACATAGTTTGATGAGCGGAAATTTATTCATCCACTGGATACGAAAAGTGTTCAAAAAACTTTGTGACTATCTGAAGCTTCAATGCCATGAAACCTCCCACAATGCGAATGATCGAAGAAATACTAAACACCTTGATGAACTTTTAACAGTCTGCCATGGATTCGTTCAGCCTAGGCTCTGAAACCTTGGTTTTCGAAGACGTGGAGGCCAAGATCGGAGTCAGTATCAACAATTGGCACCTCCGGTTCACCGGACATGGCCAGAGTTGGCCCTGTTTCGAGTTGGAGACTGAGTTCTTCCTCCCACTGCTAGTGTCACTACTTCTACTAGTACTATTTCGACTAACAGTGCTACCATTATTACTTCTATTACTACTACTAGTACTGAAGAATGATAGGACCACTGGAGGCGAGCCTGAGTCGACTCTTTCAAACACAAAGTCTGAGTCGACAGGGCTTCTTAGTCGTACCGGAGATCGGTGCTCTCCAGCCTCATCTCTGGGGAGGATCAGGGTTGTGAATGAGAGACTATCTTCCAAGTCCATTGAAGGGTGTATTATGAGATTATGAACTAGCTGGCCATCCTTATGTATAGACTTGGGAGTGAAATATTTGATTGAGAATCCGTAAGGATTCATTATATTCCACTTTGTCCACATGTATTTGATGTGTCCAACTTCAATTACTCAATGTACTGCAGATTGACATTGATCAAATTTAATGTGTTGTTGTCAAGGTGTACAAAACAGAGGGACGGTTTTAACTTGAGTTTTGTTTGGTGTTTCATGGCCCTTTGATTCTTTGGAAGTCAAGGTCATGTTAATTATTGTTAATTAAAGGTTTTGATGTTGATGACTGATTTTTTTCATTTGCATGATACATACACTGCATGATTTGTTACATGTCACCACCATTACCACCTGTGAGTATGGCATAAAGGGGTATTTCAATCTATTGATTTAGATTAGCAATTCCAACCCTCCGTTGGAATTTATTGGTGCTACACAAATTGATGATTAGTGTATGATTTAAATTTTAATTCCTTGTTTGCTTCCTGTCACAAATGACAAGTTTTGATAAGATCCTATCATCTAACAAAACATTCAAACCGTATGTAGTCTGTAAAAGTAATTGTAGAAATAAAAAAAATGTAACCATTTTTCTTAATTTTATCAAAAAATATAACATTAAATCAAATCAAATCCCTAAATCAGGCAAGATTAGACTCTAACTAACCCAACCCCCTTAGCCACAACCAGAGCAGCTGCCGCGTTAGCGACCTATTTCGACGGCTCGATCGCCCTACACTCCCTACAAGACCTCAAAAACAACCCGAAAAAGCCACCTCCACCCTCCCTCGCCTTCTTCACCCGTGGCGCCACCATCGCCACCCCACCGCTCCTCCTACCACTGGTCCCTTGCGTCGAAGACTCCTCAACAAACCTAACTCTCCTAGAATTACCGACGCTAACCTCGCCCGATCTTCGTAGACTAGGCTTTAACCGCCCACCAGCACTACTACTACTACCACCACCACTACTACCACCACTTCTGGTTCTCGAATTGGACCGAGACGGAAAGAGCCGGTCGTTCGAGAATAAGACGTCAGCTGAGGACATCGAGCCTGGATTCAGGTGGTCAAATTCGAAGCCGGTGTCAGTGGCAGGGTGTTCATCATCACTACCCGCGTTGCGTTCCTTGTTTTGGACGACCATGCTCGCGAAGGAGATGGTGTCCTCGACATAATCAAGATCTATGCGTAACATCTCTAACTATGTTTTGATTGCTTTTATTGAGATTATGTTAGGCTTATATATCGACATCAATTGTAATTCAATTAGAGCCGTCCGTGGCATTCGTCGGAAAGATCGAAGATTGCATGCATTGTCATCATCTATAGTTTCATCTGTTCTACACCACTTGTGACAAATGCAGAACTAAATTTATTGAATGTCAGGATATGTGAAGCATTAGATTTCCATCATATTTGGAGTTTTAAAAGAAATTAAAAATGGGCCTTTCACTTGTTATGCTGCCGACCTTTGAAGTCTTGTAACATATGAATAATGTACTTGTAATAGTGTGTGTGCCCGCATTGATATTGGCAATGTTTTGGGTGGTTTTCTGAATGACCCCTTCTGATGAGTTACTAATATTTTTAATTCATTATTGAAATGAATGCTAGGCATTCTGATTCACCCTCCATGTCCTATTTCACTGAGTGACTGGATCATGCAATTGAACCTAGTGATCTAGTGGCATCACTAGCCATAAGACTGACAATGCAGACAGAAGAAACTAATGGAACATGCAAGATGTACAAAACCATAAAAATAAAAAAAAAACACTAAAAAAAACTAATGGTTTTAGGGCGTTGCCTCGAGGAATAGGCCCAACAGGCCTATTTACACTATAATAACTCCAATACAAATCACATCAGTACAATTATATATGTTCTAGTATTCCCAAAGTAAAAATACACATGTTCTACTATCCCTAACTGGTCACATTGACTCTGCCTCCATAGCGGTTGGAGATGATAAAGACCAATCCCCATATCACGTTGTTAAGAAATTTATTTATTTATTTTTAATGAACAATAGGCGTTCGGCTTAGTTTTATTAAAAAAATACGAATGCCCAAACATAAACAACCACACCCATATAGAACCCTATGGAGGAACATGCCTAACTACTACTCAATGGTTTACCCCTTAATAATAAAACATTTTTCACCACCCCCAATCTTTGATGTAATGCATCACAGATTCCCAAAGGTTTTTCAAGTAAACATGTGTACCTCTGAAGACGAGGTGAATCCTAACAATCCACAAGGCCCACGTAACCATCGGGATGAGCACATAAGAGACCTTGGCCTTCGCACTTTTCTCGCCCTGAGCGCAAAGACACCTCTCCACCCTCCAATGATTGTCCAAAGTAGTGCTACAATCTTCAAAATCCGTAACCTCCACCAAGCATTTCCACAATTGGGCAGACACTGGACAAGTGAGCTTTCTGTGTGTAGTGGACTCCTCAGCCCCTCCACACATTGAGCAATGCTCATCCTCCTAAGTGCCCATTTAGTCCTGTAAGCTTCGTCATCAGCTTCTCTTGAGGCATAAGCGATAAGCCAGATGAAGACCTTAAGACCAATTCGATAGCTCAGGTCCAAAAAGAGATTTTTTTTTCTTCCCAAAATACCATAAGAAAAAATATTTTGCCGGGATTCTAGAATGGATGACTATCTTGGGTGTTCCAACGTTAGGCGAATAAGAATGAACGCCAAACTGCCCTTAGAACAAGTAAGGCTATCACAATCTCTCTTACCCACTGACACCAAGAATTGTAAATTCCATTACCATTAGAAGTATCAAGTACCTCAAACAGAAAACTCAATTTCCTGGCTTCACCATATTACAGACCTATTAAGTCTTTCCAACGTGGGATCAGACATCTCCAACCTTTTCCCCAGATTGTCTCAGTCTTATAACATCTTAAACCCCTGCCCTTGGTAATGCTATTGCACTCCAATATGTGCTGCAAATCACAAGAAGCAACAAAAGGCATAAAATCAACCCAATCCTTGCATAAAAACACATTCCATTGGTCATGTCTTGAATGATGGTGGTTGGCATGCTCTACAGCAGTTCAATGACTCAACTCAAACAGAAGGCAACACGGACCAGAAGGGGGAAATGAATCTCACACAACCTTCAGAGGTTGATCTAAACTCCTACCTTTAACATAGTACTCACACTGTACAGAGCATGCAAGTGTTTCAGGAGTGTGAGTCATCCTAGAAGTCTCTGGCAGAGAAATTGATGCTTCTCGACCCAGATAGAAACATCTCAGATACACTATAAGCATTTGCAATCCAAACGGTACTGGCAATATCTATAGACATAATCAATATGAAGACCATGAATTCCATCACCTTTCCTAGAAGACACACATAACAATGGTCACACAATTTAAGAATCCATATTGTATAACCC
The DNA here is from genome assembly GCA_030737845.1 of Acorus calamus. Taxonomy (NCBI): domain Eukaryota; kingdom Viridiplantae; phylum Streptophyta; class Magnoliopsida; order Acorales; family Acoraceae; genus Acorus; species Acorus calamus. The sequence continues at coordinate 11,023,567 of CM060858.1, read as the reverse complement.
ATAGATCTCAATGCGGGTATCTGTTCCAGTAGTGAGTCGCAAAATGTAAGAAACATATACTAACTTCAAGGAAAAGGGTACACGAGTGAAAAAGGGATGGAGTTTGTAAACATGCCATACTGATGATAAACATTCATAAGCAATTTATAAGAATATAATAAATCACAGTGGAACGAAAACATGCCTACACCATGCATTTATTCAGCCACACTAGCAACTTCTCCTGTGGGTTCCAGTATCACAGACCAATTCCACAAAGCTTGTTTAAGTAAAAGTGAATTTGGTTATGCATGTCCAGAAAGTTCAGGTGCATAAGATGTCGAAGGAAGGAGTAAAGGATGAATTGTGAAGCCTGCAGCAAAAAGAGCATCTACAAATGGCTGATTTGTTTATATAAAATTTATAAAATAATGAAATTGATGAGAAAAAAAAAATAATGCACAGAAGACCAGACCAAGCTCAGAGACCACAGGTAAGACTGAACAGGTACAAAATGTCAATCTTCCCCAAAAACAGACCAAAAATTCGTTGCTCAGTCCAAGTTTCCATGTATGTGTAATTTCCCAGATGTGGTCAAGGAACATGTCATTGAGATCGATTATACTTATTGCAATTATTTCCTGCAAGACAAAACAAAGACTAAAGATATCTCTGATGGTTCCATATAGATAAGAAAGCTCACAATGGACAGTAATGTGTCTTCGCCAGTGCACTCATCAGCTAAGCGTAACCAAAATGGGTGGCGTATGAAGCAGCGGTGGCAGGGGAGTACATGGTCTCCAAACTGATGAGATTGGAAATCACATTGTGCGAATATGTTCAAGTTGAAAAATCCTGGTACAGAAGGTACTGTGGGGTACAGGTTCTCATGCACAAAAAGGAACAGACTTTCATTTCTAGTTCTGGTGATCCCTGAAAGAGTATTTGCATGCCACATGTCATTTAAAGTAAACAAGAGCTCACATGCATGTCAATAAATATATCTGTATGGAACAAAGTCTTAAATCTGGAGCCAAAAGGCCTCAGTAAGTCAAAAAAAAAAAAAATGAAGTACTTTAGATAAAGATTTCGCAGTGTCAACCATAGACGAAATCATTACATTATGAAAGTCTCTCAAGTTATACTTGCTGTGTATCCAAATTCTAAGATATACTGTAGAGATAAAATGGGTACCAGACAACTGAGATAACCCAGCATTAGATTCAAATTCTGCAGTTGTTCACTCTCTCCAGGTTTGATGTTTTCAGCGGGCAGACGTCTTTGATTTCTCCACAAGAACTATCCGGCCATTCCATTCAGTCTGGTCAAGGGCTCGAATCGCTGCATCTGCATCTTCATCTCTTTCCAAGGATAAAAAACCAAAACCACGGGAATCTCCCGACCTTGTATAAAGTACTTAGAAGTCAGAAGAAAAGGAAATAGGCAGGTCTTCTTACAAAAGATGTCCAAAAAAGAATTTATAATGCACATATTGTTTAGATGAGCTTGGATTATGAAACTTCTTAGAATACGTGCTTGCTAAGAAACTATATTTGCAACTCTGTCAAGTAATAAATTTGATTAATGACTAAAAAAACATCAGGGAAGAATCAATTTTACAGCATTCACTTGCTTCAGGTAAACACAATTAAATGAAAGGCCAATATCTTGCAACGTCCAAAATATATCACATATACTGCTTTTCAAAACATTCAAAGCTGAAAAAAACACATACACTATCATTTAGGCGGATAAATATTTAAAAAATATTCCAACAGCCCTCTTCAATTTAATGCAAACTACCTTAATCCCATAAATACATTATTAAAGGTTTCTTCACAACTTCAACTCAAATCAAAGTGAATCAACTTAAAGTTTAAATCTAGAAATGACTCAGACTGCAAATCGGCCATCTCTAGGATGCAACATATCAGGTTATAAACAAAACATTTGAGCTATTCCACTAGCAACCACCATCAAAAGCAATCACGATTGTCCCTCACAAGTCATATTTATATCATTATAACAAATTCAGACCAACCAAAAAATTATAATAAATTAAAAAGGTGCCAGTAGAGTCACAGGCACATTAGAGACACCTTAGACACCAAGGAGGCCAATTATATCCAGATAACCCCTGGCTTCCATTCTAAAATCTATGACACTTATCTTCCATTATATTGGTGATGAATGAATAAAATGTTCCAGATGATTTTCTGAGGCCTGGGGAATGTTTCGATAGCAGAAGGAATTTTGTAAATTTATGCCCACTTAGCATGGCAATACATTTTTGACGGGGAATGCAGGTGTCAAGGTAATAAAAAAATTCTCATTATATACGCATCCATATTGGGTCAGTTAACGAAACCATCTCGAAGAACTGGAGAGGCTGCATGACAAGACTGACATAGTGAGGTGACTGACAACTTCACATCAAGTCTTTCTCAAAAAATAGAATAAAATAAAAAAAACAAATTGACACCAAATCAACCCTCCATTGATTAGCACAAAATGCTGGGGAGACAATTGACCAGACAAAGAGAGAGAACCCTACAATGAAATACTTGTCCGAGAGTTTATACATGGAAAAAAATCTTAGCTCATGCAACCAGGCTTTGTGTCTCTATTAGGCTTATAAAAGTTTGGAATAAGTGCATTTGATATGGAGTCCACATTCATCTCTGCAAGAAATTCATCAATCAATGAACCAAACTAAAATATAACCCACTCGTACAACAACTCACCATAGATAATTAATTATTTCATCAACTAAGTCCAGATGAGTTTCACTTTCAGATATAAATATTTTTTAATGAAACTCATGAGTATTTTTCCAAAATCAGCCACACCATAGAAACAGGATAACCAGGCATCCATATTCTGGAAGAGTTCATGCTTAAGTCAAGTGCTATCAGAGTTACCAAGTCTAAACAATGAGTACGATCATACGACAACCCGAAACTCAGGAAGCATAAAATGAAGTATATCATTAGCAAATCAAGCCATTCAATATTTCAAAACATTTCAATGCATTTGTGGTTGCAATAAAAAGAGAAGAAGATTGCATCATAGATCCGTTGCCTAGAAAATCAATCACAAGCCAGAACTTATACGTCTATTATCTGTAGAAAAGCATCATACATCAGCACAGACAACGAGAAACAACACCTATAAAATTCTGCTACAGTATTGAGAGTAAGAAGTGTTCATCTTCAAGGGGGGGAAAAAGTGATGAGGAATAAACAATTACCTTTTATCCCGAACAATGCGAACATCCGTAACACGACCATATTTGGAAAACTTCTTTTCCAGATCTCTTTCTGTAGTGACAAAACTAAAACCAGCAACAAATAGGTTCCTTCCAGGTTTTCCCACCCCAGTGTTACGGTTAGGGGGTGGTGACCAAGGCCTTCTTCTCGGTGAACGGTGACGGGAATGATAACTTGGAGGAGACCTGCGCCTTGGGGAATGTGAACGCCTTCCCCTAGTGAATTAGAAACATGGAATGCAAACATGAGCAAGATATCAAGACAAATGAAGTGACTTTTTTGGTTATTTTTCCTTTTTTCTCTTTATAATAAATGACTAATTTCTGATTTAATGAATCGCGGTAGCTAGTCTACCTTTCCCCTCCAGAAAAAGAAGAAGAAAAGAAGAAGAACCACTTTGTAAATTTAAGCTTTCAGCCATGCTGACCCCCCCTCCCCAAAACATCTAAACATCCGCCAACATACCACAACCACCACCCTTCCATTCAAACAAATGAAGTGAGCAGAAGAATCACACAAGACATTTCGATATTCTGATGCAGATCAAGAATTGATTGGGAAGAGTCACCTCCAAAAGAGAGGGACAAGGCAAACTAAAAAACTTTTATTACTCCAGCACAACCATGAATACAAGTCAAAAGAAGCCTAAAGACATCTCTCAAACTCAAATAAATAATTTTTAAAAAAATCCTTTACAACTCTAATAAGGCATATTTATATCATTTAAGTTTGTTAAGATTAGATAATATCTAATCTAAACATCTAACCATTTCAATAAATCAAAGTATTAAACACCTAACAACTCAAAATATTTCTAACCACCTAATCCTAACAAACTTATTTTTAAATCCATAAATAAAATTTATGATTATATAACAAAAGGCCACTAACCGATCAATCAATTAATTATCTATATAAAAAATTAAAAACATCAAAACAACCATCTCTTCAATTTACATCATATTTTTAATTAAAAAATCCATGTTCCCACATTCCAAAATACTGAAACAATGCTATAAAGCACAACAATGTAAAGGAGTAGCGGATACACTTCATCAAATGCCCAAGTACAATACATTAAATCCTGAATTTGTGCCTAAATTCCATTAAAAAGGAGTTTCAACATCCCTATCATTTCTATTAATCAGAAAGTGAGATGCAAATAAACAAGAACAAATAGCATAAACAAGCATCACCTTGGAGACCGTCGTGAACGATCCCTTGCATAAGGGGATCTTGACCGAGATCTATCACGGCGATCTCTCCTGCGCCCAGAAGGAGAATCCCTCCTCCTAACTGGAGATCGAGAAGCCGACTTACTCCTCCTCCTCGGTGAACGCCGCCTATGTGGAGAAGCCGATGAGCGCTTTCGAGGAGAATCATCCTTGCGATGAGAATTTCCGCTTGGTGTCCTTCGAGGAGTACGGGACCTCCGTCTTGAATCCCCACCAGATCTTTCAAGAGAAGATGTGCGCCTTCTTTTCGATGAACTCGACACATGCAACGATTTACTATCATCTTTTTCAGGTGAACGCTGTTCTCTCTTTCTGGATCGTTCTGGTGAAACTGAAGTCTGTCTCACAGGTGTTCCTGAATTCCTCTTTGGGGTTCTCTGTGGGGATTGCATATCAGAGCTGCTTCTCATCAATCCTCCTTTTTCAGATGGAGATAATGGCTTTTCTGAAAAATTATGATCTTCGTCCTTTGACTCATCAAGTGACTCCAACTTGCCTCTGTCATAATCAGAATTTCTTGCATCTATTTTCTCATGAACAGTGTCGGTCTTCTCAAATTCAGTGTGACTGGAGAGATTTTCAGGATGTTCATCAGTCTTCCTATCATCATTAGATGATTTATCAGCATCCATGTAGCTGTCCTCCTCCATTTCAACATTAACGGTTGAAGATGACCTTTGTAAGTAATGAGTAGAATCAGCAGCAACCACATCTTGGTCAGGGACAGCATTTTGGGCAGGAGAGATCTGTTCACCAGGATAACAGCTTTCATATGCACCCTCCTGTTCACCATAGTAAGCATTATCCTTTGGTGAGGACAACTCCTTCTGTATAGACAAACGGGCTTCAACAGTTTCGTTATCAGAATGAAAGCCCGCTGAATCAGATTTAAAATGAGGAGATTCCACTTGATGCTTTTCAGGTCCCCCAACACTTCCCTTGCTTCCCTGTTCATTTAAATCCTTCTGCATTTCCTCCACACTTCCCTTGCGTTCCAGGCTATAGTATTCACCCCTTTCACCACCCTTAATGTTTTCACTGTCAAGTTCTAAATCTTCTTGCAGAAAAGCACTTGCTCCTCCAAAATTCTTATGAGATAAATCGATATCCATCCTCAGACCTCACTGTAGTCACAAAACAAAAGACGATAAATTTGTTTATCCTGCTTAGATAGATAGAATACTTCTTCCAATAAAATCCAAACCACACACAACAGAACAGATTACTTTTCTTGAAAAAAAAAAAACAAAACAGATTACAAACCAAAACATTTAAAACTTTCATAAAACAGTAATAGATCACTGCTGACTAAGATATAATATCCTCACATACTAAAGTGCAATAAGAACATTATACTCAAACCAGCCCATAAAATAAACCCCTCAGTCAGAAGAAAGAATTAACAAAATGCTTATTTGGAAAAGAAAAGGAAATGTGAATTTTCACAAGCGACATCTGTGAGATTATATGTAGCTACTGGTTCTATATTGATATTAATAATTGATTTTCCCTAAAAACTTTACGTTTTTGCATCCATCAATAGATTCTACATTTCAGTGTTATAAACAGGATCTTTCATTCATGGAACATGATAAACCTGGGAATCAGTGATACGTAAAGCAGTGTCTTGTAAAAATTTTAAAAACAAGTTGGTAATTTCCAAAAAAGTATATTATTAAGAAGAAACATTCATATTTTAAATTAATACATGTACACATGTTAATTACAAGACCCTTCAATCAGTCGAAGAATATTTAGATAGACTTGTTTCTATTCAGCAAGCAATAAATAACTACTAACTCTCACATGGGATATGTTAAACATGTCTAACTTCATAATAATTCCACTGATTTGCCACTTTAAATGACCACTGAAACCCATGGAGGATTATAAATGGTACAAAAAGATTTGCACTACCAAAATCCAAAAGGATCGAAGAAGGATCAGATAGCCCAAAATAAAGTATTCATCAAAATAATACATTGTGAGTTCAAACTAATTAAATACACAAACATTTCCTTGACTTCCATCTCTTTATCAGCCATCAACCATATCACATCACAAATCCGCCTCAAATCTTGTTATCAGAGTAGCTTATCACCATAAGCTCCTCTAATCTTTACAATTTTATATGTCATAAATCCACATGATGTGCCTTTCTTAAATAAAATTTTGTTGTGTCCACCAATTTTATTAAAATTGATCAACTACAAAAGAGAATGCAAAATCAAATCATCAAATCCCCAACAGGAAAATAGTGTCTTATAAAAAATGATACACTTCACAAGACAATCGAGAGACAAAATCACACTCCACCAAAGATGGCCCCTCCACAATTGTGCTCTTTAATACCCAAATCCTATATACTTTCCACCATATTTCATCAACTAGCTTGGAAAAAAAAAACCCATAATAACCAACAAACACTTCAAAAAATATACCGAATTTTCAGAACCCTAAGCTCCATAATTCGTTTCCAACAAAAAAAAAAAACTCAAACAACACAAAATTCACAATGATTTACGTCAGCATTACAAACAGCAATAACAATCAATGTGAACCAATCAAAATCGACCATTTGACAGCTCAATTCGACTCGTCCAAACCATAAATAATAAGGATTACAGAAACCCTAATCAAACAAACACCCACATTTCGATCTCTTCAGGAACAACGAAACCCCCAGTCACAGATCCAACAAACCGTATCGATTTCAGAGACTCAAATCGACTCAATATCAATTCGTACTGAAAATTAAAAGAACAGAAACACATGAATCTCACCTTTATCGGTTCCGAATATTGAATTGCAGAGGAAATGCAAAAACTCCTCTCTCTCTCTCTCTCGAAATTGGGGGAAGAGAAAATATCGGACACTTTTCGGGGAAGTGTTTATGTTTGTGATTCATCTGACGGCTGAAAATGGATCGACGTAACCAATGAGAAATAACAGCCGTTGGATGGAGAGATTGGGCAATGGACGTTTTTGGACATTCTGGATGGAACACGTGTGACATTATTTTTTTATTTTTTTTCTTTTTGATGTACTTTTGATGTAGTTAAAAATGTGGATGGATACACCAACTCACCATTCCCCACCACCGTTTTAATTTCACTACTTACATTTTACTAGAGTCATAATCACACCTATATACAGTTTTTATTTTTTTTAAAGAAGAACCGGACAGGACAACACACAAAGTCTTATCATACATTACGAACTGTGTTACCAGTTGTAGTAGAAAAATAGAATAACAAGAGTCTAGATAATAACTGTGGGTCAAAGCTCACAGTAAATAACCTAATTGGGCTTTAGAAAAACATTGTCCACCTTGCCATCGATAAGGTTTGAACCTTGACAAACCCCTTGAAAGGTCTAAATGTACCACCTTTCTTATGATTTCTATCTCTATTCTCTTTTCTCTCCTCTCCTTCCTCTATCATAATCGCACATCATCACCACCATCGCTTCTGCCATTACCACCACTAGCACAACCTCTTCTCCCACCCCCTTCCCTCCCCAATTTATGCCTTCTATCCCCCCGCCCCGTGTTTTCTTAGCCTCCGCCACTTGCCACCCCGGTCTCTTGCTACCCCCCCCCCCACCTCCTTCACTTTCTTTGCACATTGCATCCCACAATCTATATGTCTTGTCGTGCTCTTTTTGCAATTGTTGTGCTCTTCTCCATTGTCACAATCATCATGCACTCGTTATGTCACAAGAGGTGAGATGGATGATGGTTTTTGGTGGAGAGGGGATGGTTTTAATAATAAAAAAATCTTGCCGTGGGAGGGGTGTAACTGTGACATCCACCCGTTGAGGGGTGAGAGTGAAGGTGGATATTTAGTTCCACATCATTGAATGGGAAGATATAGTATATGCTTATATGCGAGCACAACTCTTATACGCTGAGATAAATTTTTAAAGCTGTGAGCACACCAAGGATAAAGCTGACAATATCTTGGTGTGTAAACTTGAGGATATGCATCATGTATTTGAGTGTGTCATCGCTTAGAAATAGAAAATATCAATTTCTTAAATTTTAAATATTTTGTTTTTAAAATCAAACTTTGTGAATATTATAATTTAGAAATTTTACATAAACTTTATGAAAAAAATAATGTTTAGGTGGGATCTGTGGTTTAATTCTGTGTTAAAAATGCATACTCCTATATTACACATATAGCTTTGCAATATTATTTTTTTAATGAGGTATGTGATTTTTTTAGCTTTACAATTTATATTTTGTAAATACAAATATTTCATTATATTTGTTCTCAAAAAGGTAACCTTTAGATGATGCGAGATGCCCTTTCGGGATGCGAGATGCCCTTTCGGGGTGCGAGGAGGATGAGACATGGATCACCTATTTTGCTCATGTCCCATCGTGTTTGCTCTTTGGAACATATTTGCGGTTGCGGGTTTGGGAGGAGTTACATGTCTTGAGGATTTATGGGGTGTAACGTGTCCATTTCGACCTCAGATCATCGAGTATGGGTGCTTAAGACTCTTTGGCTTACAAGAAATGAGGTGGTCTTTAAATCAAGAGCTTACTATTTGGAGAATTTATGGCACCTCTTATCCGACTTGGTCTTTGACTGAGGCACACTCTTATCGGGGGCACGTTGAGTCCAATTCGAGGGAGCTCGTCTCCATATCAAGTAATAGGGGGCTTTTGTGCTCTGGCGGATGGGCTCGATCCGGGTGGCCTCTTGTCCACTAGGATCAGATTTTTGGCCTTTATCTGAGTTTTGCTATCTTTATTTGTATCTTTATTCTAATTCTCCTCACCCATAATTCAGTCATTGTAATTTGAGATTTTCTTGAATGACAATGCTTATCTTTATCAAAAATATTTGCTCTAAAAAAATTTTCATTGTATAAACATAAATGTACATATTCAAAAGAAATCAATAAATGCCAGTTCCCCTAAAAAAGTACTCCATGTAAGACCTGATATTATTCATTTGATTTTCATTATTAAAGTATGATTTTATGATTAACCAAATGAAAATCTTTTGTTTATCTTGTGCTAATTAAAAAATATATGTTCTATGGAAAAGATGGTTTGCATGCCATCAATATTTTTTTTTTTTGTCTAGATAGACCTGTTACATGCTTTTTGTCAACTTTTTTTTGTGTGTGTAGATAAGATAGACATGTTACATGTTCCTTCTATGACAATGACAATGAATAATCAATGAAATGGGGTTTGGCCGTTTGGGCAATAGCTCAACAGTTGATAATAAAATTTATATCTATAAAATCGAATTCGATTCTCAATATTTACCTAAGAAATAAAATTATTTTCATATCAATTTAACCCCTTTTGACTCTTTTGAGTGATATTGTCCGAGATTATTATTTTAACAAAGATATTTTGATGGTTGCACTCTGCTTAATCGACTGGATGCGAGGAATTGTCAGGCGAGAGGGATCGTTCTCTTTGGGATTGTTTGTTAATATCTGAATATTAGAGATGCTCGTGGGGGTGGGGGTGGTGGTTGAGAGGAGTTGTTAAATAACTCGTCTAACGGGCTCCTTTTGACCCTCTCAAGCGACTTTTGTTTTTTCTATTTTAAATTTTTTCTTTCTGTGTTTCTCTTCATCCCCTTTCGAACTTGTAACTTATTTTAATATAAGTGACGGTAATAAAATATATTCATTTTTTAAAAAAAAGGATATTTTGATAAAATATAGATTTTTAGAGTTATTTATGTAAATGATCCTAAAAAAATAATAAACTTACCTATAGTTATCAAAAAAAAATTTCCCGTGCTAAACAAATATTACGGTTTGAACAATTTTATTCTTTATAAAATATCATTTCAATTTTATATTATGTCTACTCCACTCCCTCTATAAAATATCATTTCAATTTTTAATTTTTTTTTGGAAAAAAAATGCGGGACTGTGGATTGAAAACAGACCGACTCTAACATCATCCTTTAATTTTTTCCATCCATGTATGTTTATCTGCTCAAATTAAAAACCACAAAATTATGAAATTTTTATTATATCACGTTGGACACATGTTATGCATCTATTTAAATAAGTGTCACATCAAAAAAAATTAAACATATAAATAATATAAAAAATAAAAAATATTGTCACATTCCAACCTTATTCACACAATAAATTTCTTTCAGTTCTCACCAAAAAAAAAATTGTTTGTAGACATCCTGTTTAACAGCTGTCTTGAACTTCTCCTAAGGGATTTTTTTTATTTTAATTTTTTTCTCTATCTTTTCTCATTCCTATTGTATCTGTGATCCATTTTTAATCCAAGTGACATTGCAAGATCACTTTTTCTATAAAAATTTATTTTTTTGTATATATTTAACACAATAATTGAGGCATTGTTTAATGATAAGGGAGAGAAGTAGGTCAACCATTCTCAAAGACTGAACAATTATTTCAATGCTTTCCACGTCATGACACCTCTCCATTATTTCGATTAGTGGCGTGGACTTTTACTTTTAAAGGGAGTGACATGTATTGTATTGTTATAAATTCTAATAATTATGTTTTAATTATAAGTTAAAAATAAATGAAAGACATGTATTGTTATATATAATATATACACAATTTATAAAATTTTATCATTATTTTATGTTTAAATAAATTAAACACTAAGGAGAAGTAAAAATTATAATGTACGTAAGTCGTCAGAGACAATATTTTACATGAAAAATAGATGATTGAAGGGTCATTTGAAAAACTGTTTGAAAAATATGATTTTGTATAGATTTGATAAATAAAACTTAATTATTGAAATAAACTTATTTTTTTGTTTTTTAAAAGAATATTTTATTGTAATAAAAACTAAAATAAGCTTTTTAATTAAATATGTTTTTGGAAGCTGTTTAAAAACAAATTTACATTTTTTATTTATGCTAATGGGTCCGTTTGTTTTTAAGTAAAAACCTCCATCTACGTTAATTTTCAAGAAAAGTTGTTTTGGATTTATGTTGGGATGTTTTAAAAAGTGTGATCAATATAAAAAAAAATTCTACAACTGCCTCTAAATTGGATTTTGACATCCATCCAATTCCTTTGTGCACCTTTTTTCGGTATAAAAAAAAACTTTTAACGGGACATCTCAATTTACAATGGCATTTCGATTATAGATATCCCATCTACGATGTGTACCGCGCCCCACCAAACGCTGTCGTATCTCAATTCCGTTTTGTTTTAGAGCATCTCTAATGAATATGCTAACTAACCAAGATGTTAAGGTACCATGTCAACACTTTAAGCCTCTATTAAACTCTTATTTACTACACTCTCATTTAGTTAGTTGTTATTGCTCCAATGGACTAGCTAAATAACTAGCTAAAATAATAGTGGACCCACCTCTCCACCCACTCAAATCTCTCCACTCACTCAAAATAATATTTTTTTAAATATTTTGAATGGTAGGACCCACATTTGGCTAGCTAAGAGCATCTCCAATGGACATGTTAACTCATTAGTTAGTGTCAGATTTTTAGAAAACATGTAAAAATGGTGCTCCAGTGAAAGTGTTAAGAGCATGTTAAATGTGGACCCCACCTGTCATATGTTAAGGAAAGTGTTAAATTTAGCTAGTGCTTTAGTCATCCAAATGTGGGCCCTACCATTTAAAATATTCAAAAAAATATTATTTTGTGTTGGTAGAGAGGTTTGAGTGGGTGGAGAGGTGGGTCCACTATTGTTTTGACTAGTTATTTAGCTAGTCCATTGGAGTAACAACAACCAACTAAATAAAGATGTAGTAAATAAGTGTCTAGTTGAGTGATAAAGTGTTGACATGGCACTCTAACATCTTAGTTAACTAACATGTCCATTGGAGATGCTCTAAAACACTAGCTAAAATTAACATAGAAGATAACATATGACAGGTGGGGCCCACATTTAGCATTCTCATAACACTTCCATTGGAGCACCAGTTTTACATGTTTTATAAACATATGACACTAACTAGTGAGTTAACATGTCCGTTAAAAATGCTCTTATTCTCTTTGTGCTCTCTCTCTCCCTGTCCCATTTCAAACTTGTAATATCACTTTTGTTATTAAAGAAATTGGTAGAGACACGACCTATCTTACTTTTAAAAAAATGACTCATATATACATAACAGTTATATTATATTTTAATTTATTTGTCGTTTATATTTTCAAATCAAGTTTTGCTTTTTATTTTGGGAAAATGATAAAAAAAATCTCTTAAGAGTTTGAAATACTCAAATCAGTTATTTTTTAAAATTATACCTAAAAAAGTTTTATTTTACAATTTTAGAAACAATAAAGACTAATCTGCCCTTATCTAATTAAATCTTTAATATCTCTGTTTATTCCACACTAAAAACCTATTTTTTCTACAAAATAACAATTTCTCTATACATTATGAAAATCAATTATATATCATACTTATATTATTTTATATGATATTGTTTATCATTTTTCATTTTGTATAATCATAATATGTAATTTAAATATTTGTTGTGCCTTAATGCAACATATGATATTTTAATATTCTAAATTTTTGTTCACAATTTTTATTTTTTAGCTATTTACATATTTTTATGATATCATTAGTACATATCCATTTTTTATAAAAAAATATCAATATTTAATGGAGTTCATCATAAAAAATTCAAATTATATTGGTACATATTTCATAAAATCCACATAATCACAAAGAATTTACAATAAAAAAATTGATCTACATGAAAATGTGTAAAATATATTAATAAAATTAAGAGGGTGAAATATTCAACAAAGTTAAGAGATGTGGAATGTATTAAAGATTTAATTGCATAATGGTAGATTAGTCTTTTGTGTTTCCAACATTGTAAAATGATACATTTTAGGTATAATTTTAAAAAGTGGCTGATTTGGGTATTTCTAAATTTTGGAAGACTTTTTTAGTCATTTTCCCTTTTATTTTTTAGTTTTAAATCTTATATTAACCATTAATTTGGCGTATGGTTTATTTTTTCTTTTGTTACTTTGAATTTTTTAGATTTTCTTAATATATGTGACATGAAACATCGAATGTTATCTAATTTAAGAAATCTCAATTTGACATGAATATCATTCATTTAGCAATAGATAATATTATACTTTAAAATCACAGCTTAAAATAAAAATAAAAAATATAACGTGTGATAGTGCTTAAGGAATTCAATGAGAGATTTTTTTTGGTGAAATAAAGATTTGACAATATATAATATTATCCTTTATAGATATTTTTTAAGATTTTAAAGTGGTACAGATATGTTGCTATCTACTTTTAAAATATAAATGGATTTTTTAAATTTCTTTATTACCTTCTAAAATCAATATTTTTAAAATTCATATTAGATTTCAAAAGTTATAAATATCCTATAAAGAAATTATGTAAATACAAAAAGATCCATTAAGGATTTACATTTTGAATGGTATAAAAGAAAATAAAGTCTTTGTAACAGTATAAAAATAAATATCATATTTTTTAATAGTATATATTTTTTAAGATTTTAAACTGGTATAGATATCTTGCTATCTACATTAAAAAATAAATGGATTTTTTTTATTTCTTTATTACCTTCTAAGATCAATATTTTTAAAAATCATATTAGATTTCAAAAGATATAAATATCCTATAAAGAAATTATGTAAATACAAAAAGATCCATTGAGGATTTACATTTTGAATGGTATAAAAGAAAATAAAGTCTTTATAACGGTGTAAAAATAAATATCATATTTAAATATCTAAAGCTTCTACTTTATGATATTATCATATAAATATTTGAACACTGGAAGTACAATATCAGGTTTAAATATTTTTTTCATTAAAAACAAATAGTATAAATTATTTTATGTGAAACACTAAATACACTATCTAGAGGGGTAAAAATTAACTAATCGGGTTTGGGTCATCAAGATCCATCCGCTCCGCTCCTCCCGACAACTTCCTTGTGGTCGTCTGCTCTCCTTCTCATCGAACGTCATCGGACATAGGGTTAGGGGTGACCTTTAGAAAATTATCCGACACTCAAGTCAGTAAAATGCGCTCTTGTAAAAAAGAATTTCACACACCACATGAAGAATTATTTCCCTACGATAGTGTTTTTGGCTAAACCATAGAATCTTCTGGGGATTCTCTTCCCATGGATGAAATCCTAGATTCTAGGAGATATTTGTGTTCTTGTTCAAAATTGCAGGATCTGCAGTTATTATCCTTTTGTAAATACATATAATTTATTGAGATTTTGAGAATCAATTGATGATTAATTCTACATCTATATATCATTGTGATATTAAATCTTAAAGGACCAGCTCCATGATAATTTTAGATTCAATGTATCTGTGCAGATTTAGAGAATCAATAATTGATAATCTCTAATTCAAAAATTAAGTTATGAATTTATTGACTTGAGATGATGCTCGATCGTGGGCACTGTAAGGTTGATGGGTCGGATCTACTGAAGGTGGGTGTTAAGGGTTGTAGGTCCTTGTCAATCGGGTCGTAGACTATTGGTACGTGGAGCTAGTTGGTAGGCGTCATTTTTGGGCACTATCTGATTTTCATTTATACGTAGTGATCAAAAAAATCTTTTAAATGACTTCATCATATGCTCTTACTAACTATTTTTCTGTGATCAGATCATTTTCAACAGTTCACATTTGAATTCACGACCCCAAAAAAAAAACATCAGTATAAACGAAGCTTCATTCGAAGCTCTCCAATTATTATTTATTGATTTTTTTGTTTAGTGGGTCTTATCTAAAACCTTCAAATCTCCACCAAATCAAAATTCGCGTTTTTTGATCTGTTGTTCTTCATCTAGGTCTCTTCACAAAATCACAAAAAAACCAAACCCATTCTCCCAAATCATCTCTCTCTGTCTCTTCAGAAGCAAAATCAGATCCAAATCCAAAGACCCATTTCAAAAAGTTGAGTTTTTGATTTGACAGAACCCCAAAAAGATGGGACTTTGCTTCAGCAAAAACAAGGTCCTTCAATCAGACCAAAATGGGTATGTCCCAAGACCAGCTCCTCCTCCTCCTCCCCCAGCCACCACCACCACCTCCACCTCCACCCAGCACCACCACCACCACCATGAACCTCCAATCCACCAGACCAAGCCCGCCCCCGCCCCCGCCCCCGCCCCCGCCGCCGCCAGCAACAACAACCCCCCGCCTTCGCCGCCGCCGCAGCCACAGCCGCCGCCGGACTCCATATTGGGCAAGCCATTCAGCGACGTGAGGTTGCAGTACACCCTCGGGAAGGAGCTCGGGCGGGGCCAGTTCGGCGTGACGTACCTCTGCACGGAGAGCGCTACGGGCAACCGGTACGCGTGCAAGTCGATATCGAAGCGGAAGCTCGTGACGCGCAACGACCGGGATGACATCAAGAGGGAGATTCAGATCATGCAGCACTTGACGGGGCAGGCGAACATTGTGGAGTTCAAGGGGGCCTATGAGGACAGGCATTCGGTGCACCTGGTGATGGAGCTCTGCGCGGGTGGGGAGCTTTTCGATAGGATCATCGCCAAGGGGCACTACTCGGAGAGGGCGGCCGCGGGGATATGTCGGGCGATTGTGAATGTCGTGAACATTTGCCATTTCATGGGGGTGATGCACCGGGACCTCAAGCCGGAGAATTTCTTGCTCGCCACGAAGGATGAGGGGGCCATGCTCAAGGCCACGGATTTCGGGCTCTCGGTGTTCATCGAGGAAGGTATAACTTTGTTAGATTTTGGTGTGGGTTGTCTTTAAGATTAAAAATGTGAATTTTTTGATGATTTGGGTTCTTTGGAATGTAATGACTAGAATCTAGATATGCATTTTTCATGGATTCGTGTTTGATGTTTTGCTTGATGGCATTTTATTGGAGAACCCGGAGACACATAAAGAGTATACCTAACTTCGGTATACTCTTGCTTCGTTCGAGTTCGAGTTACTGAGTTAGAGTTACTGAGTTAATGAGTTAATGAGTTAGAGTTAATGACAAGGAAGAACCCTTATCTTAGAAGGGGTCAACGAAGTCATTATCTTCTTTCTACATGGAGTTCCTGAGTCTTAATGTTTACAAGAAGCCATCTCTCCAACAACTGTATACATATAACCCGGGGGGGAGAGGGCTGAATGCTCTAGATCCGTCTAACCATGGGGGAAACTTATGAAATTCTTCCATCAAGCCCTGATCAATGAACCTACAAAATCCCTCAAATTGCCAGAAAAAGATTGGTGAGCACTAGTTTGTCTAGTTCAGTATCGCGCAAGAGGTTTGGCTCTTCTCTCGCATCATCTTCATGAATTTAACTCTAGTGGAGGTGCCCCCCTCCCGCCTTTTGGATTAACCTGCATTTGCTTTTGATTGGGATATTTGTACTTTGATTGTAGTCTCGTTGTTCATCTGCCAAGTGTGGGTTCCTTTGTTTGTTTGTACTTCGATTTGCTATGTTGTGTATATAGTGTGAATTTGAATATTTTAGTCACATGATACATGGTTTTGCTCGTAGAGGCATGTTTACATACTTGTGTGTTGGTTTCTGCATGAAAATGTCTGATCTTTGGTTCAGATTTGTTGCTTTCTGTATTGATGGAACATTGGATTATAACTATAAGCATTCTTGATGATTTCAATTTCATATAGTGATACAACAACGGACATATATTGCTGAAGTATTTATGACTTTGTTTTTGTTTGTCATGTCTAATATGATATACTGTATTGCAATGGAACTCACAGCAGGTGATTTTAGAGAGCGGATCTTTCAACTGTGAGTATTGGAAACGATGTATACATGATTTTTGGAGTGAGAGTTTGCTTGGGGACTTAAAGTTTGTCATATACAGATAAAATGTCTCACTGTTTTCTCTTTATAATTGGCCTGCATATGTGCATCCTTTTTTTATTTTGGGGTGGCGATGTGTTGGAGGAGGGAAGGTCAAGTAGATGATAATTGTTACACCTATTTTAATTCTTTATAAGACTATTGTGTATTTGATAGATAAAACCATCAATGAAGGACTTGTTCTAGAATTACAGGTCATCTAGATAGCTTGACAATCTGTTGTTGGGTGGAAAGGGGGACAACAATCAGGCGTCTAGCTAGTCACAAATTATGGGATACATATTTGCTTAATTGGATAGGTGATGAGTCTATTAACAAAGGGGTAGTGTGGGCCTGTTGGACATTATAATCCTATCCTCTGCATTGGTTGTGAGGGATTTGAGGTGTATTATTAACATTTCAAGAAATATATCTTCACCTGCATTTTTTTGGGAAAGCCAACTCACCAAATTGTAATGTCTAGTTCTTCTTGATCTAATCCTTTTTCCATTTTTTCACTCATGTTTTGAGACAACAAATTTTGATCAATTATTGAGGTAATCCAGTGAATTTTTATTTTCAGTTGTGATTGGTTAATGAGCATGAGATTCCGTCTGACACATAGGCACATAGCTTACCATATATTCTCCATTCTTCCACTGTTTATATTCTTGTGATTTATCTGACTATGTCATTGGTTGGGATCACACTTAAAAAAAAACAGATTGAGTTGTTATCCCACCTTTTTCCTTGTTCTGAGGGCTCCTTTATTTAGCTATAACACACAATCATGCTCTTTACAAAGGTCAACATCTGACATTTAATTATAAATATAAATCTCGCATGATAGAAAAAAAGTTGTGTAACCTGCCCCACAATATGGGTTGTTAACCAATTTCTGCAAAGGACTACTACTCATGGACTTGATCAGTGTAAGGTATTTCTTTTCAAAATTTTCATTTGTTATGTTACATGCGTATAATCAGTGCTACTAGCATGAATCATCTTTTAAAAAAAAATGTATTTTGCAAACATCTCAAACACTTCTAATCAAGATGAAAATGACCTCTCTAAGATTTTTCATATCATCAACACCTACATAGCCCATTTTCACATGCTTAAGATCATCTCTACATCCCATTATTTATATATTCCATCTCAAAGTCATTCCCATTGTGAATTTGTCAGTTTGCCTCTTCTTGCATCCAAGTTTTCCCGTCTTCTGTCCTCTTTTCTAATCCTTCGGCCTTAACCTGACCTTTATTATCTTTAATGTCTTTGGCATTGAGAGGAGGGGTTGCTTATGAAGATGTGATAATGGTGCTGCATGAAAAAATAGTGTAATCATATTCATAAAGCAAAAACCCATTGGGAATAGATGATGTTGTGCTCAGGACATGAAATGTTCCTTTCCTTGTCCATTCCTCTTGTGGGCTCATAATTTTTGCAATCTTTCGATACCTTTCTATTCAAATCTTTATTTAGGCCTCCCGCTCCTTTTTCTTAGAAAGACCTAGTCTACTTACCCTGATCCACTGGTTGAGTTATTGGCAATTGAGGTCCACCTTCATTTGATTGTATAAATCAGAATTTTGGGCAGCCTAAAACAATATGCGAATAGGTAATGATGCAGAAACTAGGATGCAAGGACGGATGAGCAGAATATCTAGGAAGAACACAAATTACATGCTAGTGTATCAAGGAGTAGCTCTGTAGAAAATAAAATTTTCTTCTTCATTGATGCATTGATATTAGGTGCAGGAAAATGAATTATACCATTCTTATGTTATTGTGGGATATCCTTCAACTAAACTCGTAGTAATTTTTTATTGTTAGTTTGTGCTAGACGATTAATAATCAAACATGAATAAGGTCAGATATAAACATGATCGAAAGATTTTGTTTAGTTATACTAGTTTCAGAAAACTTTCTGCTTCCGCAGATTCTGTCAAGCTGTTTGCATTTAGAGTATTCACATTAACATTTTTTCCATATAAATACATGGTATTTTGCATTAGTTGACATAAACACACAATTTTTTCTCCCTCCAATCATGTGGTCACAAAAGTATATGCCAACTGATTTTTTATGGAACTCATTCCAGGAAAGGTGTACAGAGACATTGTAGGAAGTGCTTACTATGTTGCTCCTGAAGTTCTGAGACGCAACTATGGGAAAGAGATAGATGTTTGGAGTGCGGGTGTTATATTATATATTCTTCTTAGTGGAGTTCCTCCTTTTTGGGCTGGTATGCATAAAACTTGATTGATTCCTGTCACACTTTTAATTCTCAAAACCATTGCAAATTACATGCAATGTGGTATACACAATGTAGCATGCAAGACTCTTCATGACCATTTTGCAGAAACAGAGAAAGGGATTTTTGATGCTATCTTACAATGGGATATTGATTTTGAAAGTGCACCTTGGCCATCTATATCATATAGTGCCAAAGATCTTGTGCGAAAAATGCTTACACCAGACCCAAAGAAAAGGATTACATCTGCACAAGTTCTTGGTTTGTAGATTTGTCCCATTTTAACTGCTCTTCTTCATCCTTTTTGTAGCTGATATAAATGCAAATCAACCTTTAAATGGGTTTCTCTCAATTTCATGTATTTTGGTTGTTATCTTTTAGAACACCCATGGATCAGAGAAGACGGAGATGCATCGGACAAGCCAATAGACAGTGCTGTTCTTTCGAGGATGAAGCAATTTAGGGCCATGAACAAGCTCAAGAAGCTCGCGTTAAAGGTGAGTGGTTAAATGTGTTGTGACTTGTAAGTTGTACTTAGGTCAGTTTGGTAATCCTTCTCATTCTCCTGCTGGAGCACCCTGGTAAATGGAGTTTGGTATCCTTCATTCATATGGGTCTAGGCCAAATTTCTTTCATTCCTCCTTCCCATGGAATCTATCAAAACTAGATTCCTGAGGAAGGAGGATTTCTCCTCATGCTGTTATCAAACCGACCCTAAGCATGATACTGATGGGAACTCAAATGCTTTTAGGTCATTGCTGAAAATCTTTCGGAGGAAGAAATCAAAGGCTTGAAACAGATGTTCACGAATATGGATACTGACAAGAGTGGCACGATAACGTATGAGGAACTGAAGGCCGGATTGGCTCGCCTTGGATCCAAATTATCAGAGGCGGAAGTCAAACAGCTCATGGAAGCTGTAAGATAGAAATCAGATTCTGAGATGAGATAACTATAGATATTTCAATTAGTTTTCTAAACATAGAAGTTGCCAATGGTCATTTATTCTTCAGGCTGATGTGGATGGAAACGGGACTATAGACTACATTGAATTCATCACCGCCACAATGCATAGGCACAAGCTGGAAAGAGATGAACATCTGTACAAAGCTTTCCAGTATTTTGATACCGATCACAGCGGGTGAGCATTCTATTTGGTGCACTAAAGGGACAATGTTTTCAATTGGCTTGTATCTTAAAATATAGGGCGCTAATACATCCAGACACTTTGTACTCTTCTGGAGACACTATATATGAAATCTCTAATAAAGTACATACTATACTATGTCAGTATAGAAAGTATATACTCTTAGGAAACTTCACTTTTTTGTGAAAGCATATACTTCAAGAAAATTTCAAAGCATGTTATGTCTGCTTAAGTGATTGCATGAAAGTTTTAAGTGTAACATTTTCCTAAAATATATGTTCCTTTTGTGGTTGTCTTGATAGGTATATCACGAGAGATGAATTAGAGAAGGCCATGAAGGAGTATGGGATGGGTGATGATGCCAGTATCAAGGAAATAATATCAGAGGTGGACACCGATAATGTAAGTTCTCAAGTTTGATAATTTGAATAGCATGCCTTAAAATGGACCCATGAATAATGGTTTATTTTTACTTCATCATCCTTAGGATGGAAGGATCAATTACGATGAGTTCTGCGCGATGATGAGAAGTGGACTGCCACAACCTGTCAAACTCTACCAGTCCATAGAATGAGTTTGAATGAGGACAAGAAAACATTCCAATCCTCAAAAGATGGTGAGCCTCTCAGTCTCAAGTGGAGGAATGATTGACGAGTTTCGAGCAGCACCATTAGACGTATGAGGTATATAGCCCCTCATTGTCTCTTTTTTTTCCAGTTTGAAATGGTGTATAAATAGAGCATATGAGGCTTAGTTTGCATCACTCTCTTTGAGTAATGGGTCTTGTTCATATCTGTTTTTGGTATCTGAAGTTTTTTTTTTCCCTTCTAATTATTTTTATTGGAAGAAGCACTTCGTGTTAGGGGGTGTATAATATGAAGTTTCTGTAGTAATTCAGGGCTCTCAAATAATGGTGATATATGTATAGTCATGGCCTTTTGTTATGTTTTTTGTGAGGAAATAATTGGCCCCCTTTCGAGACATATATCCTTGGAGATGCCTTGTATTGGATTGTGTAGTTATTTTATTCTATTCTATTTTTCTTTCAATACACTGTTTTTGATGTTGCTCTGGCAAGCCTTAAGTTCTGGATTTCTTCTTGACTGTTTCCTTCATGTTTCTTTCATTTTTAATCATTGTTTGGATGACAAATAAATTGGAGTAATCTATAATTGTAGCATTGTAGCTGTTAACTTTAGTGCTCAAAGCACATCTAAACCACATCAATTTATGTTTGGATTGAAATATTGAATTGAGTGTCTTTAAAATTCTTACATGTATAAAAAGATTATCTACAGATTCTTTTGAATCCAATGAGGTTGCATTTGGTGACATGAGTGATTAAATTAAAGCATTGAAGTTCTAAAATTCTAAAATGAAAAAGTGCATTTGGTGTATCTAATGATATTCATTCCAGCTAATGTCCTATTCTAACTTCAGACTTCAGTGTCAATCATAATGTTTATATTTCTCATCTATGAAAATAGTGTTTGAGGTCTAGTTTGATAAATGGATAAATTTTTTAGATAAGTTAGTCTAATTTATGGGGATAAAAAATCACTATTTTTATCTAAATTTGCATTTGGTAATTCTTTTTATTATTCTCTTTTTTTGTGTTGTTATCCTCAATCTTGTATTTGGATCAAATATGAGATAACTTTTAATTTATTTTTAAAAAAATCAAATCTGCCCTTCCTATTAATGAGGTATTAATTTTTTTTGGTGGAACACATTCTTTTTTTCTTTTTTTTTTCTTTTTTTTGGGAATGATAGTCATAAATGTTATCCTAATTTTATAAAATAGAGATAAAAAATTAGGACAGTCTATTCCACCTTTTATCTAAAGAAAACTATCACTATTTTTTATCTCAAAATGTGGACAATTGTCCATGTTTTACACCCTCTTTTATGCCATATGGGATAACAAGTGAATTAACTCGATTTTTTACTTATCCCAAACCCTTATCTCCATGTCAAACTACGCCTAGTATATATGTGATAAACAGATTTTCAGGATTTGGATATAGTTCAGTACCTGTTTATGGTATATTTATATATATAGTCGAGTGATTCAGTGCAGGAATGCGGGAAACGACCTCGGTCGTTCGATCGCGGGTCCATCGCATCCAACGGTCGATGTGAATCGCACCCGACCGTCCGATGCGATGGACCCGTGATCGACGGCCTGTGATCGCTTCCCGCATTCCCGCATCGAATCACTTCCCATATAGTCGAGTGATTCAATGCGGGAATGCGGGAAACGACCTTGGTCGTTCGATCGCGGGTATATCGCATCCAACGGTCGATGTGAATCGCACCCGACTGTCCGATGCGATGGACCCGTGATCGCATTCCCGCACCGAATCACTTTCCTCTATATATATATATATATGCAATTTATGGTATATATATACAAATGATGAAAATCTGCAAGATTCTGTACAGATGGTTGGGGGATTGATTTTAAACTGCAGACAGTTATAAAATGGACCAAAAGCTGTGATCGGAGAAAGTTGGGAGAGTTTTTTTTGCAGAATCAGTTTTAAACACAACGTTTGTAGAAAATCAGTTTTACAATCCCGCTATTAAATGCTACCTAAATCAAAGTGAATAGAATAATCATACATGGTGTACTTATAAATGAAGGGCGCGGCTAGAGCCACCCCACATGTTATGCTACCCACCCCATAAAAAATTAATTTATTTCATATCTAATCCACCCCACGAGTTCAACATAGACGATGTCTTCTGTGTTTAAGATTGTTCGACATAGATCATGTCGATCGAACAATTTTAAACACAGAAGACATCGTCTATGTCGAACAATACTAAACACAGAAGACGTCATCTATGTCGAACATGGGGTGGGTTAAATATGAAATAAATTAATTTTTTTATGGGGTGAGTAGGATAACTTGTGGGGTGACTATAGCCCCACCCATAAATGAATCCAACTAGACATGATAATATAATTTAACAAAAAAAAAAAGTCATGATAATATAGAATCAACAACACACAAGTGGTTTACAGACCCAAAAAGAAAAAAACACAAGTGGATTAAACAAAACAGAATGTTAATCTTATTTAATCTACTGACATGGACATTAAGGAAAACCCACATGAGATATTGAGATTTGTCATTTTTTTATATAGTTATATATATTGGAGCATTGGAAATATAATTTGCACGTGCTGCAAGGTTGCATGCCTTGTTTCCCTAAATTTTTTACATATGAGATAGCATAGATTTGTGTCAATATATATTTTTTAGGTATTGGATTTATGTGTCAACATTTGCTTCTACCTTAGGTTGTGTTTGGTTGCAAAGATTGTAAAATTAATTTTACGCTAAAACTGAATTTAAATATGATTTTATAAGAAGCCGTATTTCTACCGTTTCTAAAAAACTCATGTTTTGAACACTTTTTTTAATAGAAATTTATCAATAGCTTTTGGTCTCAATTTAGCCTCAAATGATTCTATAATTTCTGGAGAAAAAAAATTTCATGACTTCCTCCTCGTGATACCCAGTCAACAACTTTAGTTTGAATTTCACGAGTTTAACATTTAGATCAATTTGATAATTATAGTGCAATTTTTTTTTCTTTCTATAAATCCAATTTTGATAAGATTATGTGAAAGTTTGTCAAGAGTGTCAAGGAATGAACACAAAAATAAAAGATTTTAAATACATGGTGTTTAAAATAGAAAGAGAATGAGATCGATAATGAATGTTAAACTGTCACCTTATACATCAAAGAAAAAAAAGGTATGCCTCCAACATTATGATGATCCATAGTATTACATTAAGGATTTGGAGAGAACTTTAGCTTATTTAGTTATAAATAATTATCATAAAGAATCATATGATTAGTGGTACATGCATCATTTTTTTAAAAAGTTTTTGAGAGAGTTTTTTTATGGTCATATTTTTAGTCACATTTATTATATAATAACACAATGTATGCATGAAGTATATATGTCCACTGCTGCAGCTATAATGGAGTATATTTTTTACTGTGTGAAATTAAAAAAATGTAAGTATGACATACCTGAACCACAAATTGGATTATATTAAAATGAATCATTATAAAAACAGATTTATTATTATTATTATGGGCATTGTCTTAGACTTAATATATCCACAAAAGGAAGAAGAAAAGCATATGCTGAACAAATATATCTGTAAAAATATATGCATACCAATATACATAAACCTATCCTGATAACAAGCAAATGAGTATACAGACAGTCAAAAAATTCCATTGAAACATGCATCATAATCAAATGAAATATATTAATAATAAATTATGCAGGGAAAGACTAGACAGGTGCATGTGATCATACCCGGTCACCCGGACTTCTCATTGTGTGATATTTTGAGATCTATAACAATTGTTTTATATCTTTGATAGTTCAGGACCACCTGTTCACACTTCACAGTATAAGGGAAAGAATGAAGAAAGAAAGAAAGAAATAAATGCAGAGTTAAAGAAGGTACATGAATCTCATCTAAAACAAAGACCAGTTACAGACAGAAATCTCTTCTGTATGTGTATGTGATAATGTGAGAAAAAAAAAGACACGAGAGAAAAGACAAAGTCCTCATGAATTGGACAAAGTCCATTGAGCATATCTCATCTTTATTGCTTTATTTCTTACTTTGGGTTATATATTTTTGGTTATATATTTTTTGGTCCTTGACAGGAAGAATAAAAAAAGAGAACAAAAAGGAGAGGCTCCTTATCCCCTTTTCTTCTGCTTGGAATTATTTGGTTTCTTAAAAAAGGGCACGCGAGGACTAGTTCATTTGATTTGATAGTATGGATTTGTTCATTAGAAACAAATATGTCATTTTGCAATATGAGAAAAAATTGTATTGAACCTATTTCATAGAACATGATGGAATTCACCAAAAAAGAATCGGATAAAACATTGCATGAAGGATTGTTAAACATTCTCAATTACTAAAAATTAAGGGCATAGATTTTTGTGGACATGTTTTATTCCAATTTTAGAGGAAAATATTGTGTTTTGTCATTGCTCGAATTTGTTATAATGGAGATACTTATTATATATAGTGAAACATATTGCTCCATGTAGCACTGGCCAGAATAAAAAAATAAACTCACTTGAAAATTAACCTAGAATGTTTGAATAATTGACAGGTCATCGTGAGACATGAGGTATATATGTTTGTAACATGACACGTAACATAAATGAAGTCATGTATCTCTAACGAGGTCCCGTGATGTCATATGATTATTACATTCCGGTGATAATATATACTTTCAAAAAGTGTGTAACTCCTCATCAACATTTTAGGCCACAAAATGAACCACCAGTGACACTATTATATAACACTACATATTTAATTGATAGTGACAAACTGAACAGTACTTAGCATCACTCAACACAGAGGCAGTTCTATTTTTTCTCATGTATGAAGTATGAACAAAGGAAACCAAATAAGCTCTTTTTTAGCATGATAAGTAAAAACATGAAATGAATAACCTCAGTGGACCTAAAATTCAGGGCAAACAAAGTTCATGATATCCATCAAAACCACCGACACTTTATAATGCCCTAGCTACCTTTGCAAATAATACACCCTTCTTTAATGCCCCCAACTCCACTGGATAACATCATGCCCTCCTTCAAATATTCCATTAATACCTCCATTAATTGGCCTTCATTGGCTCACCTTATCCAGTAGTGCTCCCAGAGACACTCTCACATGGCCAAACAGTCAATGTAAAAATATGGAATAAAAGAAAGCAAATAATGCAAGGCTCTCTCTTGCTGTTTTGTTTTCTTCCTCATCACTCATTCATCATAGATACCATCATTCTCCCCACCAAACCCACCCACAAATGACTTTGAACAGTGTTAGAGATAGTTTACGGGACAATTCCAGTAACAAAATGTTTATCGGTACATGTTTTGATTTTTTTTTAAAGTATCATAGATACCATCAACCCCCCCCCCCCCCCCAATGACTTTGAACGGTGTTAGGGATAGTTCATGGGACAATTCCAGAAACAGAATGTTTATCATTACATGTTTTGATTTTGATTTTTTTTTTAAGTATCATAGATACCATCATCCCCCCCCCCACAAATGATTTTGAACAGTGTTAGGGATAGTTTACAGGACAATTTCAGAAACATAATGTTTATCAATACATGTTTGATTTTTTTTAAAGTAATAAATGACATCTAATAATATATGTTTTCATAAAAATATGTATAAACTTCATAATCTATCACATTGAAGCATGGTTTAAAAACATGAAAATTATCAATGGGGTATATATATCTATTGTTAGCTATTGAGATATATGGACTATTCGAGGGAGTCCCAGCGAATTTCGTGTAACAATGCTTAATCACTTTATAAGAACATCTCCAACCATATATTGGAGGAGTGGCTTTTCTAATTTTTTTAAAAACAACATAACCTTTGTAATTTAAATCTAATCCTTAATGCAAGGGGTTAAGGTTTTAAAGATAAGTTGTCATTATTTTAGGGATAAAAAAATCATCAATTTTATTCATATTCACATTTGTTGAAATTAAGACAAAAAGTGATAATAAATGTTATCTCAGTATTTAGGTGGAACAAAATATTCTCATATTTATTTCAAAATTAAGATAATTGTTCGCAGTTTATCCTGATTATTTTTTATATTAAACGGGAAAAAGTTGTCCTCTTCCCTATAATTACTCTTTGTTCTACCACTTATCCCCTTGCTTAATAATATAATTAATTAATATTTATATATTTTTCATTAATATTGATTTGAATATTATATATCTCAGCTAATTCTACCATCCTCGGATTAAGGTTTTTAGCCTTGCACCCTTTTATGATCATTTCATCTATTTCCATTTATATAAACCTATGTATGTAACACACACCATTTTTATTTCCATATTGTTCTACTTATCATATATATTCATCTATATTATAATTTATAAATTATAAATATAATCACATGACAAATACAACATCGACTCCTATCACTCACCATCAATTTTTTTTTAAAACCAAACCATTCAAAACAGACAAAAATAACATTGCTCACCACTAAACAAATGAGACACAAATAAAATCTAAAAAAGAGAGTGAGACACCACAAAAGCCTTAAATAAAGCTAATAATAATACAAAACACCAACACCACCCACCAAAGCCAGTACAATATACAAACACCCATCACCCCCCCATCACATGGTGGACCCCTCCATCCCCACCCTAAAACAAGGTCTCTCATTATTCCAACACCAAAACCCAGACCCACCTAAGGCAACTCCACCACCTCCTCCACCTCCTCAAGGTGGTGGTGGTGGTGCTTGTTAGCCACATTACAGACCTTCCTGATCTCACCCTTTGAGCCAGTCAAGGGGTTGTTCTCAGTGAGGATGGCAATGGCCCTGGAGAACTCCTTGAAGAAGTAGTCCTGACTCTTGGCCATCTTTTTCACGTAGGGTTTGGTCCGGGCGTCGTTGGCGAGTTGGTGGTCAACGATGAGGAGTCCCTTGTTGTCCAATATGTTGCGGTAGTAGTTGTTGTCGAGCTTCATCGGGGTCCCTCGGTCGTTTCGCACGTACTGCACCGCTTTCGGGTCGGGTATCGGGTCCGGACACTTGTGCAGCATGTGCTCTACGTGGGCCGGGTTCAGGGCCGGGTCCACTTCCGGGTACAGTCTGTGGACCAGCTTCACGCAGTGGGTCCGCCCCACGCTGTGCGCGCCTGTTTTCGGGAAGGAAAATGTTAATTACCACACCATACAGACGTGTTTTTTTTTTTTTTAATAATGAACGTCATTGATGAGGTACGTGTTTTCGATATAAAAAAAAATTACATAGTTTTATTTTGAGTTTAATGTATTTATTTTTAATAAGTGTGAGAAGACATTTAACTAGATATACACGTAGACCTGTATTTTGGACATTATCCAAAAAAAAGAAAAAAAAAGAGCGTAATGATGCCCCGGCTTTGAGGGAGGATGTGGATATTTTGTTAGAAGTCCCCGGAGAGGTAGTTCATTACAAATAGGTCATTGCCGTTTTTTTAAAACACACGCATATATTATGAAAAACTGAAATATATATATATATATATATATATATATATATATATATATAACCAATTATATATATAGAACCGATTAGGTGCGGCGAACGGCGGGTGCAACAGCGATCACGGGCCGTCGATCACGGGTCCATCACATCGGACGGTCGGGTGCATCGATGGACCTGTGATCGAACGGCCCACGTCGCGGTCGCACCCGCCGTTCGCCATATTTAATGACGAGCGTGTATATATATATATATATATATATATATTTTAAAAGATAAAAAAAATTAATCTTTGCATACATTGTTAGTGAAGCATATGTTAGATTAGAACAATATACAATCACTGATAGTATGTATGGTCATTCAAGAACCACCGATTCTGAATCGGAGACAAGATTGTAAATGAGACTGAATGTATCAACGGTCATGTTTTATTAGATATATTCACGTATTGAGTTAGGACTATAAGAATGACTGATTTTAATTACCGAGAAGGGCGACGACGCCGGGGGTGTCGATGCCCATGGCGCTGAACTTGTCGAGGACGGCGGAGATGCTCTCGTTGTGGTCAGGGAGGTACTGCTCCACCACGTCGGAGCGGGGGCGCCGGCCGTCCCTTCGGCCTGTCTTGAGGGGGATGTAGGGACCTCCAAGCTAAATATTAAAAACACAGGGGGTCAAATGTAAAAAAAATCCAATTGTCAAAGATTCAATTTTTGTGCTAAACCAAAGAAATTTCTAATAGAAAAACAAAGGGGGTAAATTAGAAAAAATAAAAATGAAAGACCTCAAAATGAGTTAAAAAAACAAAAAAACATTCATGGCTGATTAAGGTTTTCACTGTTTCTTATGCTACAAACCAAAGAAATCGACACCCACTTAAATTATCATGTCTCCAAAGCCTAACATTCCAAGAAAATTAAAAAAAAAGTGTACTTTATATGATTAAATGTACATACCGCAACAATGCCATCTCTACCAGACAAGACCAAGATATCAGCACAGGAGACCACTTCAGGGCACTCCCTCTCCACAGCCTCCTTGATTGTGTCAAGGTACCTAAAATTCCTAAGTCCAAAGCTCCTGTCTGTCTCCTTCTCTGACAGAGACCTCCTTGTTGAGTCCAGAAGCAGTGAAGCATCACATGACTTTCATAAAAACAAAAATCCAAAAACAAACGCAACCCATCATTCAAAATCAATTCTTTTTAAGGTTCTGATATGTACATTTTGATCTTTGCATGATTTATACCTGGACAGCACAGTCATGGAAAATGTTCCTGAGCCAAGAGAAGGCAGTGTTTTTGTGGCGTTTGTAGAGGAGCTTCACTTGCTCCTTGATGATGTCCTCTGCTTGGGGGCATGAGTCCTTGTAGAATTTCATGACAAGGCCCGGGTCCCCATTGGACTCTGCCATTGCCATGGCTGAGAAGGAGAGGAGGGTCAGGGAGAGGAGGAGACACAAAGAACCCATCTTTCAGTGGGAGAGATTGGGATGCTTTGGTAGAGGCTTCTATATGGGGGTTCTTAAATAATTGTGGGTGGGAGGAGAGGGGAGGGGAGGGTGTTATATTAAAATATGGTATTTTATGGGGAGGATTAAAAAAAGGTGATGGGGAGGACAAGTGTGTGTGTGACTCTGAATGCAGTGGAGTGGAGTGGAGTGGAGCTCCAGTGGCTGGGCTCAGAATTCATTAGCAGGTTTGAGTTTGGAATCTTTAGATGTAGAAAATAATAATAAAATAAGACTTGGTCAGTGTTCAAGGTCTTTCCAGATGGAATTGGAATACAATATTATATTATACTATAGCTAATGAATTTTGTTTATACAAGTTTGGATAAACGTTACCAACCATTTAGTTGTACAATGCAGTCAGTCATGTGTTTCTTTTATCATCTATCTCCAATGTTAATATTTGAGGTTTTTCTGATGTCCAGATATATAATTGATTTGCTTTGGTTTAAAAAAATTGACATGAATAACTTTTTATTATGTAAAAAATTTAGAAAATATAGGTAAGGGCACATACACTCAGTTATTCGTGTAGTCATACTTATAATTCAAAGTTTCAAACCGAGTATATGCTTGATTAAAAAAATTAGAAACATTTATGTATCCAATATATTTGAATATATTGTGAAGATATATATTTTATTAAATAAATTTATATTTTATAAAATTCAAAATGTGTTGAAACTCTGTAGAATTATTCATGACATTTTTTTATATAAAAGTAGGTCAAATTCTCTCACTGTTTTGTGCAAATTATGAAAGCAAAACTTACACAAAATAGATATATTAATAGCATTTAATTGAGTGGAAAATAGGAGCAGTAAATTTCTTATCCAAGAATAGCCTAGATGGACCACTTTAAGTCCCGTTTGGATAGCGAAATTGAGTTATTCTGGGTAGATAAATATGTCAGTATAGATAACAAATCTACATGAATAAGATATTTTCTTTTTTATTGTGTTTTTTTTTATTCTCATTAAAAAACATAAGAATAAAGGTTGAGTTGTTTGATTGATAAATAATAAAATATAAATAAAGTGTAAAAAAATTGATTTGACATGTGGACACTTTGATAGGTGTTGATAGGTGATTTGATGTGATAAGATGTAAAAAGTTGATTTGACATATGAGCCTATAAGAATTGATAAAGTGAGTATAGCTTATCCTAGGGGTTACTTAGAATTGTTATACTCTCTTATACCCGTTTAAACTGGCTTAGTAATATCAAGTTATACTCTGTAAACAAACAACCATTTTTCTTATCTATTCTTATACCACCTTTATACCCGCCTATTCTGCATCTCAAACAGGGTATAAATTTCTCTACCATAAATGGATCTGTGAGAATCCAAATGTGACTTTGAGAAAAAAAAATAAAAAAAAATTTCTATTCAATCACCATCCATGATATCTCTCCTTGATGCAAAATAAAATAAAATTAGATAGTTAGATTCCTGGATCTAGTGACTCAATTTTCAAATACCCCCTCAAATTGGCTGATGATTATTTTAAGATTAGCCTAGTCACCAACGTTTTAAAAATAGGTGATAATAATTAATATAGGTACTCATAGGGCCTTATTATGTTTGTTTGATAACGAAGTGTAATAAAAATTGATGTGATTACTGGTCACCTTTTTATTAATTTCGAGGAACACTAAATAAAAATTAAAAAAACTCAGGATGCATAAAGTACTCATTAATCTAATACATAAATAAATACAGGAAATTTAATTCCAGATCATCCGAAAAAGTAATCCAGTATTTAAATTAATTAAGACATGCATGGACCATTTTTATATCAATCTTAATTTGATGGCATCCTGTTTTTTTAGTTAGATATGGTATGGAAAAGGATAAGTTTTTTTTACAATTTATTTATAAAAATTAAAATATAGAAAACCATCATTTTTGTTTTTATATTCATTTTTTTAAAAATAAATTAGTATAATATATATTGTTGTAGACTTTACTTATAAAAATTAGATTTAAAACCATAACATTATTAGCATTTTACCTCAAATTTTGAAAAAAAAAAGACATGATAAGTTGTTTTCTAACATTTATTCCCCCCATTAACCCCTCATGGTATATTTATCCTTCAAAGTATTTCAAATTTATTAAGCTTGATCAAATTTATTAAGTTTTGTACATATTAGAAAAAAACTGCCGTCAGAGCCTTTAGTCCAAACAGGGCACAAATTTATTTTAGCACAAATTTATTTTAAGAATAGATGCATAATATGGTAGAATACAATTGAATAAGTTAAAAAAATTATTTATTTACAGTGAATGAGCAAGTATAATTACGTCAAAATAGATGAAAAAATAATACTAATATTACATATTTTTTTCTAAAATTGTGTTATTCCGATTATACAGAAGATTCACAAATCATATCACCTTTAATAGAAAATGACTTATTCCATTTGTATAGGTATAATAATACTTAATAATTATTTATTCTTGAAAGCTTGTATCAGACTAACGTTACTAATTATACTTTAATCAAAGAAAAAAAAATGTTAAAGACATTCACGTCCCTGCAAACATGGATAATTATTTATAAGTCTTTGTTAAAGTTGAGACACAAATACAAGTTCTTAAAAACTCACAAAAATCATATACATTTATGTTATCCGGCCGATGTTAACCTTAACCCAATATATCTTAGTTAACATATCTTATGAAATAACTAAATTGTATTTATCTCCAACTTCTTCACCCCTCCACACAATTGAGAATAAAAATGGATTGATTTATTTTTTATGATTGTTCATACATAATTGAGTCTCGATGAGTTTGCATGTATTTAAAACGTCTGCTCTAATTTTGACAGCTGTATAAAAAACCGCCGCTGCTGAGCCGAGCCGAACCATACGCCGCCGTAAGCTCAACAACCGACACTCTTGCTTTCGAGACTCCTATGACACGTGTCCAATAACCCAAAACCTTAACCATGGTTAGAATCCCCACCCCAACCCTTGGTCTGCATTTAAAAGGGAGGGAGGAACAATGAATCCCAACCGTCCAACTGTTCGAGATCCGCGTCCCCCGCTCTAAAGAACGTTGAATCATATCGCGTGAAAACGACGCCTGCTCGGTCAAAGTCGGTAAATTTAATCAGGGACCTCACAGTCACCCCCTATTATTTCCAGGTCCCTAATTTGTTTCCAGTTATTTACCTATCCTTATTATTGAATCATATTATTTCTAGATCCAAAATAACAATTTTAATCTATACCCTCCGTTTTTATATAAAAAATGTCCTTTCAACATTACCGCCTAAGTACATTGTGAACTTTTTTCAGTACACTGGTATGAAGGGAAAAATCTATGCCATATTAAAAGACGACACATGTCAATTAATTGCCTTAGATCGACGTGCCCTTAATGACCTACATTTTATGAGTAATATTCCTTAATCACCTACCTAACAGTTTCAGGCGGAATGAATAACATCTGAATCTGCCAGGTAGGTTATTAAGGCCTATTACTCATAAAATGCGGGTAATTAAGAGCGCGTCGATCTACAATAAAGCAAGGTGGTTACCACCAAAACCGTCCACTAAGCATACATTAAGGAAAGTTGTTACAACGGTTGGAGAGATAGTGACAATGGCTATCTAGGCTATAGGATCTTATAAAAAGAGAGGTGATGAACAAGTTAATGTATCTAACTTTTCATTTACACACAAGTCATCAAATTAGTGAGATTTGCCTTTAAATTCCCTTACTAATACATCTTTTCGGAGGCTCTTTGGCTGGCACCATACTAGTGTCCCTCTGATTCATTTTTTAGTGCAGAATCTCCATCCAATCGGATCCAGATTCGAGAATGAAGTTTTAATAACCGATTGTTTTAATTGAATGAGAAAAATACATCTTCAACTAGCATATCAAAAATAATGATTTGAGTACATTGTCAATTCTTTTTAGAATACTATTCAGCGGTAGAGCTCTCCTCTATCGGGATGGAGGTCCTCGTGCTATATTTTATGTTTAAGTTATTACTCTCATTTCTTGTTTTGTATTAGACATCTCTCTTCAATTTATAAAATTTTGGAGGTTGTTTGCCTATCATATGATAAAAAATATATATATAAAAAACATGGTTTGGATAAATGAAAAAAATTGAAAGAACATTTTTGTTATGCAAAAGTACTTTGGAATTAGAAAAATTACCGGGATAAAAAAATAACAGCGGTGAATGAGCACGAATCCCGAGGAGCGTCCGTTGGCGCCTTCATCGTCGTTGTCCCCTCTTCACGTGCCCGCGGTACCACACGGACGGTAATTGAAGTTTTTTAATGCTAATCAAAGTTTTTTTAATGCTAATCATTGACTTATTTGTGTAAGAATGGACATTATAATTAGTATCACAGCCCTACGGGGTGGTTCAGGCTCGAAAATCATTTGAATAAAGGCAGCATTTA
Source organism: Acorus calamus (assembly GCA_030737845.1). Taxonomy (NCBI): domain Eukaryota; kingdom Viridiplantae; phylum Streptophyta; class Magnoliopsida; order Acorales; family Acoraceae; genus Acorus; species Acorus calamus. The sequence continues at coordinate 10,988,839 of CM060858.1, read as the reverse complement.
GTTGTAAGATTAGATAGTTTTTGAATAAAAACAGCGTTTGGTTGTAAGATTAGATGGTTTTTATATTTGTAATAAACTGTTTTTACAATCATGCAATCAATTATGCAATCATATTGTTTTAATGCAGCAGCTTCTTACGGAAAGATTTCAGACAAATAGTACTTAAAAACTATGATTTTCAAAAGCTTGATGAGAGAAGGGGTGAGCTTTCTGTAGAATCGGTCTTGCAATTGCGCAACCAAACGCTCCTTAAGCTGTCATTACAAAAAGAAAAAAGTCTGTATCCGACTTGAATGCGTACCAAAAAATCTAATATTTGGATAATTTGACATATATTATGAATTTATGTAAGTTTGTGTTATATATTATTCAAATTTGTTTTCTTATGTGATTAATCATAATCATGATATATTGTATTACTATTAAATTTTTAATGTAGATAATAAAATTTAAAATTTTAATTTTCATCTCTATCTGATATGTCACTTGATTATCCAAATTAGAGTTAATATTTAAACATGTGATATGATACATATAATTACATATTCTATTCGATTTGTATATGATTTCAGTGTGTACATGAATAATTAAAACAAATAATATATATTTACATTTATTAAAATTAAATTAGAAAGAGAGATTGTTCTTCACTTTTTAAACTCAAAATAAAAACAATTGCGACGCATTATCCAAATTTTTTGGTATAACAAACAAGTGAGTTGCTCTTTGATCCTTTATCCCATCGGTTTTGAGAGTTGATATACTTAGGGTGTGTTTGGTTGCGCGATTGCACAGCGTTTGCGATTGCAGGAAGCTGCGTTTGCAATCGTGCAACTAAACAGTTTTGTAATCGTAGTTTTAAACCCAACGATTACAGGCAAATATTGTTCAAAAGCTACGATTTTAAAAAACTGAGAAAATAAACTTCTTGCAGAATCAGTTTTGTAATCGCGTAACCAAACGCACCCTTAGTCGATTTTATAATCCCATTCACAACCCCAGAATGATTCTCCAACCGTATATACACTAGTTTTTCCTTCTACCAATCTAGACATATTGTTAAAAACTAAACAATTGCAACATGTCAAGATCTCCATACAAGGACAATTATTTATTCATGCAATATCCAATTTGACAGCTACTTCTTACCATTTTTTACAGGGATTTGTTTGTACTTGGGGTTTGCTTATTATTGCAAATGGTTACACGTGGGTGGCCCATATATTCCCAGTGAACTATGAAAACAAAGATATACAATTTGATTGTCCAACGCATTTATGATCGTTCGATTTTATAATTTTAAGATATACAAATTAATTGAATCTTAAAAAAATGCTCATATATTCTAAATTTAGTTTTGAAATCTTATAAAATATCTCAATCACAATAAAATGAAAAGATCGGATGGTCACAAATGCGTTGAATAATCAAATTACCCAATGTTTGTTGGACCTAACCCGATCCCATGCAAACTTGTGTAATCATGGAAAATATTTTTTTTTTGTATGGCTAGTTAATTAAAGTCAGGGATAATACTGTTCCACCACTTACATGTATAGTAATACCAATTTTGTTGGTATGATTGGATTGGCTACTTAATTAAAGTCATAGATAATACTGTTCCTTCTACCAAACTAGATCTAATGTTGAAAACCACATTTAAACGGCCAACTTAAAAATGAAACAAAAAAATCTAGATAAAGACTTATACTAAATATTATAATTATAATCAATTACAGCATGCCAACATGACAACATCTCTATCCAAAGTCCATTTATTTATTCATGCAAAATATCCATTTTGACATCTACTTACTTCTTACTATTTTTACAGGGATTTGTTTTTACTTGGGGTCAGTATAGATCTTATCTTTTTCCTCTATATAATGGTCCATGTATTGCCAGTGAACAATGCAAACTGGTCTCATCATGGATTTTTTAGTTTTTTGGTGGGGCTACATAATTAATGTCATGAATAATACTGTTCCTCCACTTACATGAATAGTAATACCAAATTTGTTGGTATGCTTGGATTGGCTCCTTTTTAATAGAATTTTATTACCTCCAACCATACTCTTAATGGAGTTTTCATACGAAGACCCCATGTCTTCCATAAGATCCTCCAAATAGGGTTGGTAAACGAGCTGAGCAGCTCGGGCTCGGCTCGATTAAAACTCGTTCAGACTCATTCGATTAGTCAAACGAATCGAGCCTAGACGAGCTCGTTTACCTCACATAAAAAGGAGGAACGAGCCGAGTCTGAGCTTATGTTATTTTTACATGTATATGGTGTTATAATTTATGAAATGTGACTCATCAAATATTAAATAAGTGTTTTTTAGCTAAACGAGTCCGAGCCGAGCCTCAGTTTGAAATTTGGCTATGCTCGTTTAACAAATGAGCCAAGTCGAGTTTCAACCGAGCTTTTCACGAGCCGAGCGAGCCGAGCTTGAACACAAAAATAAGCTCGATCCCGAATCGAGCCCGAAACTAAATGAACCGAGCTTGAACATGACAAGACTCGCCCCTCCTCCAAATATGGGAGTGACCTTTCTTCTAAATATTATTTTTAAAAAGCAACATGGCTTTTGTAATACCATCAAGATTTTTACGATCACTATTGAATATATTTAATAATTTAATATAATAATTTTAAGATAATTAAATAACATTTATATAATTTTCAGTTAATATTAATTTGATTCAATTAATATTTAATTACATTTAGTCAGTGCAATTTCTTTATGTAACCTTTGGCATATAAATATTATTTTACAGTAAAATGGAGATGAAGATAAAATAGCTTATCCCTTAAAATAGAGTTGAGTACTAAATGAAACATTTCATAGGAGATGTCCTAAACCTTTGTTTCTTTAGACATTGACGAGAGCATACAAGATATTGTTATTCTTGTTAAAAAACTAACAGGGTGGGCTAAATTCAACCGTTTCACTTTGACAGAAATAACTTATAATAACACGAAATATCTTTATTTTATACTTAAACAATATAATAAACTATCATAAATATTCATATAATTATTCCATTCGAATTCAGATTCGGATATTATGCTTTATATATCCATAAATTCATATACAGGATACAAATATGGATATATCCACTGTATTTGATCCAGTATACTTAGAACCCACCTCTACTTATATCATTCCTAGATAGAAAATAGGGCAATTAGCACTTTTAACCCCTAAAAATTGAATATTTGCAAAAATAGCCCCGTTTGTCGAATATTAGCAAAAACTAACCCCGGTGAGAGATCATACAGGAGACGGCATATATACATGCCGTCTCCAGTGTTTATTTTTTTACAAAAATAGAGATCCTAGAAGGGAAAAAATGAACAGGAGACGACATGTATATATGCCGTCTCCTGAAAACGACATATATACATGCCGTTTCCATGAACAATTTTTTTTTTCAATACATCATAAATCTTGCTTGAACAACTTAACTGAAATTCATATATAATTTTCATATATGTTCAATCACTATATTTCATTACATCACTGATTTAGTAGTCAAACCTTCTCAACTTTCTGGGTGAACATTCCAAAGACTGGATCATTTTCTGGTGAATTATCAACTACTCATTATTCATGTACGGAACTAATTCGATCTAAGTAACGAATTCGTAAGCTCCTAACAAACTCAAAACAACTTAAAAATAATAAAAATAACTTTCAACTGTCAATTTGACCGCAAGACGATTTCAGAACGCTCTGAAAAATGGCATAGTAGCATAGCTACTACTCCTGTAGGGCTCGTCGATACGAACGTGTGGACATATTATAATAACGATTATGATCTACGGTTCAAAAGTTATGACCGTTTGAAGTCACGGTGCTCCCGATCGATCAATTTCTTCTTTTTGTTCCATTTGATCTCGACCGTCCATACATTGTATGGCTATGATGTCTGCATCCTCAACTTTAATTTCAACACGACCATCTTTTACAAGAAATGACAAAGCAAAGACATTCTCCACCGTCTATGCAAAGGATGTTTGATTCAATATAAAACAAACATTCAATAGTCAAGCCTTAAAGTGGAGACGGTATATATATATACCGTCTCCTGTATGTGTATTTTTTTAAGGAAAAACCCTAAAAATACACAGGAGGAAACGGCATATATACATGCCGTCTCCTGTGCATTTTCCCCCTCCTGGGATCTCAGTTTTTTTTTTAAAATAAACACTGGAGACGGATTATAATCTCTCAGCGGGACTAGTTTTTGCTAATATTCGACAGATGGGGCTATTTTTGTAATTTTTCAAATTTTAGGAGCTAAAAGTGCTAATTGCCCTAGAAAATAATGTCCAACCCTGTGTGCAGAGCCATCTACAACCCTCACTGTTCTTTTTACTACACTTAACTATTGAAATACATACTGTTATAAAATGTAAAACATATACACTAGTATATTTTTTCTTTGAAAAAAATGGAACAATTTTAATTTTCATATACTAACATAGTACTACATTACACAGCGTTATAGGCGGTTGGGGGACCACTTCTGGGCTGTAGACAAGGCTGTAGCCCCATCTATAGCCCTCCTCAGCACTCTTTCTAGTTTGCTCTTGCTCTGCCTTTTCCTTACAGTTGAAATGTCACCATCTCTTTCTCTTGTTAACACAAATAAAGAATATCAACTTCACCAAAGCAACTGACCCCATGCTTCACTTTCCATTATGGAATGAAGGAAAAAGTCTGTTCTTCTGCAGTTTAAGTTACCCAAATTAAAGAATCTGATGAACTATACCTGATTGCATCTAACATCAGCAACTAGATGACGGATGCGGGGTCCATACCATTTCACTCGTTCGACGTGCTCCACCGACACTTCCCAATTATAACCTGAAAGGAAGTGAAGTAACATCTAACTGTAACTAATCTGTTATACATCATGAAGAATAATATGAAGTGCTATATCATATATTACAATCATGTTGATGATACCTTCAGTCTTGGAGATGTTGCTTATCGTTTTATTAACATATTCCGACCATGCCACCTCCTCCGAGTCATTAACATTTCCATGAACATGCAAAATGCCACCTTCAGGTCTGCAGGTCATTATGTAAACAGAGGATGATGATTTGAGATAGAATAGAAGTAGAATTTTTAATGCTTATCCTTTCCCATCACTTTATATGGTATTGTAATGAAGACGTCACTTTGGGATAACCATGTGGTGAAGACTTATGATTGAAGACACTTGAACAAATTAGGCATCATAAAATCAAGGACAGAGTTGGTATGCAATGTTATAAAAAGCACTACGCTAGTCAGACGGTCAGCAACCACCTAGGGATTAATCTGCTAGGTGGGGATTAGGCAAGGATTTATTGACCACTTTTTCATAATAAAAAATATAATATATATAATAGTCAAATATTAAAAGTATGATAAAATGCAATAAAATGGGGAACAAAGTCAAGAAAAAAATTTGAATTATTTAGAATAAATTCCACTTAATCCCCGTCTAGCCGCTAAATCCTAGTTTAATCACAAGGCCGCTTGGTCCCCTAGATGAGGCGGGTTAGGCCTGATTCCTCCTAGGCACCCACTTAATCCCCATTTAATCCCGCTTTTTAGAACATTGATGGTATGATGGGAATACTCACCGTAGTGCGCTCACGGCGGTACACCAGCTAGCCTCACTGGTTGGCAGGAGACCAAGGCAAACACGATCAGCGACCCCCTGAGATAGGTTAAAAACAAGAAATTAATTTTCTTTATCATTAGTCCCTGTATTCCTGCCAAATTTTGTCATATAATATAACATATTAATTTGATCACTGGAAGTGTATCCTTATTTGCAATATACCACTTGAGAGAGTTGCTAATTTTGTTAGAGGGTAGAGCAATCAATAATGGAAACAGGGAAATGCTATTGAACATTGATTATCAATAATATTGACTTCCTTATATTGCCACAACCTTTCCACAAAAATAATAATAAGAATCATAAAATTCAAACATATCTTTCCACAAGGAATGTATAGTTTTTGTTCATCCACTGGTTGCCATGTTTTGGCAATAATTTTTCCGACTTATAAGCTAAGGCCAAAATATGACCAGTTCCTAGATTTCATTTTTATAATCTGTCTTTTTTATAAATAATGAGGAAGATAGAATTTGCATTAAGCAATGTGATTTTGTAGAATCATGAAGACCTAATTGTTACAGGGTAAGGTCCAGCCTATATTATTAGGCCTAAGATAAGAAAAGTAAAAACAGAATGAACAAAAAAACGAAGAATATTTATTTCAATATAAATAAAGAGCATGACATACTCTAGGTGCAGTATCCCGATTATCTCCTTCAAGTATAATACATCTTTCTGCCACTGAATTGGCCTGAACATTTCGCCGTAGGGCCTCAATAGCATGTGGGTTCCACTCACACGCGTAAACCAGCTTTGCCTTGGCTCTGATTGCACATGAGCAAATTAGTCTCTAAAAGAGGAAAAATCAAGCCACCCATTTATAAAATGCACATCTAACACTGATGAAAAAACTGGAAAAGTTGAAATACTGATCATGAATCATACTTGACAAGAAATGGCAATACAAAATATCCGATTCCAGCGAACAAGTCCACAATAGTTTCATCACTGCAGTCAAGTTGGCCCATGCGGAGCTTCTCTGAGCGGTTTCCCGATGAAACATACATTTAGTTGCATCAAATGAGTAGATGATCCCATTTTCATGATGGTTCACCCAGCCATTGTCTCCCACTAGAATCTCCAACGTGCTGTCCCTCGTTCCGGTTGGCAAAACTCGACCCTAACAGAAGTGAACACATTCATCATTCATCTGATGAAATAGATGGAAAGATAAATGATTTTTCACTCTTCAAATGCTCAACCTCAAGAGTGATCTTAGAGTTAGGAATGCTGAATGTCAATCAAGAATTCAAGATAGTAAAATAAGAATCAGATTTCTCTATTCAAGGGACCAACTAGATCCATTAGATTGTTTTTATATAGCAATCATAAACCTCTTCTTCTCCCTCAAGAATCAGTATGAACTTAGATATTGACGATGGGATGAATTCTGTGGTAATAAATGAGTTCACTACCCCAGCCCATTATCAAAGAAGGAATCAGTGTGTTCATGATGGGGGTTCACAAGAAATCTAAAAATATGACACTTTTTTTCAATATTCACTCTACTTTTGCAGATAGCTTTTTTCAAACTTATTGTCCTGACACGAAAATAGAAATAATAAAAAAATCTTCATTACACAAGTAATGGTAGCAGATAAACAGTGTAGTTACCATATGGAGATTGTGTGGCAGTGGTGCTCTGAGCACATATGCAATGGCATATGTGATTTGTGAAATAGCAGAAAGTTCGGCAGAGAGCAATTTTTTTAATTCAGGAAAAATGAAAAAAAGGTAAATATGCTTGGAAATGTAATAAAATCTAGAAAGACGAATTTCATTCACAATTTTTTCTTCAGGTGTGTGCATAGGAACAAAGTAAATCATTGATGTTCCAAGTCACAGATCAACGACTCAATGATGCAAGCTTGCTATTATACAAATCCGGTACTTTTAATCGAATATTTTCCCTATCTTTAGATTGAAGCTTTTTTTGACCTTCAAGTAACATCTTCATGCCTCCAATTCCAGGATATACCTAACATGTTCAACTAGTCATGTTGCCTAAGTCACCCTGGTTCAGCATCAATTAGTATTCCTGAATCAAGCCGGTGTATCCATACAGAAAATATCATATACTTGCTTCTTAGTATATGGCATAATAGAATTCTGAATTCTTACTTGGCGTGCAAGGCGACAAGCACCAAGTGATTCTGCAACAATAGGCCAGAGCTCATCGCCTATGAGGTCCCATGCTGGATCCCCAAAAGAACTCACTGGAAGCACAACAATATCTCCAAGTCTCTCCCACCTACGATAATAATAATATTAATAAATGTTAACAATTAAATAAAAATATGCAAAACCATAACTCATTATGCTCGTGGTTTAATTTATTATAAGATTTACAGGTATACAGGTGAGACATGATATTTCATCAGTCATTTGAAATATCCTAACACATTTTAAAAAACAAGAGTTAACATTGGACAGCACAAACCTTGTCGGCAATTGCTCTAACATTTCAGAAAGCATGCCTTTATCCTTTATCAAAGACCATACAACTTCCCTCAATACTGCCTGAGGTGCTTTTGCGACCTTTCTGAGGCAGGAAATATCATCAAGTACTACAGAACCACCACACGACAATAATATATCCCGTCCCATTGAAGAAGAAACCTCATTCATCGCAAGTTCCTTTTCTATAAAAGATTCCAGCAGACGACGGCCATCTGAACTAGATAACGTCTTCATTTCATTTGGTACCAGAAAATTGGATTGAAAATTATTGGTAATAGGGAAAAATACATGCAGTCTGTCATGACTCAAATACACTTTTCGTCCAAGATCCAACCATCCAAATTTTTTAAGCAAATCCTTCACAAGTTTAGCATATCTTCTTTCAACACGTAGCGCAAAGTGCTTAGCACTTCTTTGATATGCATCTCCTTCAGCAGAGCTGTTGCTCCCAGAATCAAACTTAAGGTTCAATAATGTGCTCTGCAAGCTATTGCATTGGTGCTTCTTCTCCAGTGTCATAGATGCAGAATTCTGTAGGCCAGGAAAACCAGGGTTTCCATTGTTCAGTGATGCAAGAGGCTGTGTGATATTGTTGTACTCTTTCTCAGAGGAGATATTAACTTCAGATACAATCAAAAGCATATTGATTCTCATAGGTGGGTTGAACTTTGTTCCAAAGGCATAACATGAAGCACCGCCCCCAATAATCACGAGATCATGGTCCACAACAACTGCGGAACTACGAACACAGAGAACTTCGCTTAAAGAGGGGATGGTAACGCTTTTCCAGACATAATGCCGCAGATCAAGTAAAAAGAACTCTTGACACTGTTGCCTAACAGGACATCCACTAACAATGCAAAGATAATTGTTATAAACAAACATAGAATGTGTCTCCCATGAGAGTGTTACTGTATCAAAACTATGAAGGTCCGCTAGCACTTTTCTCACCATCATAACCCCCAAACATAAACAACTGAGCACCATGTGCTATCATGCAATGTGAATGACGAGCATGTGGCCATTCTCCTTTTACACTTACCTGACTCCACTGTGAATTTTCTGTGTCAAGAATATGCATGCAGGAATAAATCACTCCATCATAAAGCCCACCAAATACATAGATCTTTGAGCCCACAACTGCAGTTGCATGCCGGTGTCTGAGAAAAATACTAGGTTAGAAATGCATTTCCCAAAAATTAATTATTGGGTAAATAACACCATGCTGTATGGAAGGAAGGTTGGTTGGTTAAGTAGAGATCATATGAAAATATGCATGTTTTTATTAATTCGCATTTATCTTCACAAGACACAAAGGACATGTTTGCAGAATTTACATCATCTTTTTTTACGAAAGTAATGCAAAAGATGCCAATCCAGTTTAATGAATTCAAGAAGATGAGTGGACACTCAAAAAAGAAAAACATGTGACAGTTTTTCTCGTATATTTGTATCATAAGATATACAATGTAGTGAACATTTTCTAGATACATTTTTTCCCATGCTCTGCCTATATGTGGAAAGCCAAGGATTGTTTCAAAAGATGATAAGATGAACGAAAATTGTTTGAGATAGCTTGAACACATGTGACATAGACTAACAGGTGAGGTCGTAGAAGGGGCTCCTAAGACAGGATAAACTTGGATAGCAACAAAAAGTATAACACGTTAATTGTATATTTATCGAAGGACGTGATCCAATAGAATCAAATGATGAAAAGGATTAGTGTAGCCGACCCCCAAATTTAGAAAGGAATTGTTGTTATAGATATTGTTCTATGCCAATATGCTATGAGAACATCATGCCAATTGTGGCAGTTCAATAAAGGATGCAATATTTTAAATCACAAGGAATCAAGGATTTACTCAATACATCACCTGGGATGAAACACTTGGCCTGAACATTCTATCAATTTCCACTTATTCTCTGCTGTGTTCAGGACCCACACATCATTGAAAATTTGCATAGGATCACCCCTTCCTCCAATAACATATACTTGTTCTCCAACAACTGAGGAAGTATGTCCCAGGCGTGGGGATGGGGTTCCCCCAATGTCAATTAGATTGACCACACCAGATTTTGGATCAATCATAAGTGTATCACTTCTTCGTGCATGCCGTCCCAAGCCTCCAAAACCACCGAAAACCAGAATTTTTTTGTGATGTGTTATACAAGCTGACTGACCCCATAAAAAAAGCTTCTCAATTGGCTGGCCAGAAATCGCCAGCTGAATAACAGAACCACCAGACTTGGGTCCCCTTGTCATACCTGAAAAAAAATCAATATTTTTTATGCGATACTATGGGCAGAGTAAAATTGATGAAATACAATCCAACCAAAAGTTCCTGAACAAAAAAAAATTACAAGAAACAGGACACAGCAGAGTCCAACAATAGATGCAAAGATCAGATGCGCATTAACAAGAATGGTTTGAGGGATCTCTATAGAAAAAAATCTATCAACATGGAAAAAACAGTTTTCTAGGATCATCGACAGTTGACATAGTTGGATACAGAAATTGATGATAATGGATTTTAATTTTAAAACAATAATATACTGGTTCCTTCTGCATATCGATACTTAACTTCCACATCATTGAAATGACTTTTGTCATCCATTGAACTCTCTTTCACATCATAGGAATGAAAGTTATCTTCTATACAACTCATGCAATAACTACTTGTTCTTTCATCTTCTGAACAAATTCCAGCAGACCCACCCATGCAATTACCCTGACCATTGTCAAAAATAGCATTATTATGGTTATGTGAATCATGCACCACAACACAAAAATAAGATATCTCTAAAGAAGTGCTATCTTAAACAACATAATAACTTGTTTCGCTTCAGGATCTGACAACCATCCTAGTTTTGTTTTTCATTTTCAAAAAAAAAAAAACACGCACTTGCCCTCTTTGATAATTATCAATCTTTATATTGTTGATTCTGAAGGGCTTTGAACTTCATCAGAGACCAGAAAAAATTAATTCCTTGTTCCTTTTGGATCTAGACTAACATAAAAATCAAATTACACAACAGGTGTGTTATTATTTTCAAATTTGTAGAATTAAGCTGGCTATCCTTCAGAATATTAAACAAGATTCCGAAATGTCTGTTCATTTGTACTATCAACAAAATAATGACTGCAGATATAGTGGAGGTTAATATTCAAATATTTTACAAGCAAATACAACTGAATATATGCTTCATTTAAACGTTCTTATCCACTTCAAATAATATGATTGTAATCAACAATCACGTAAAATCCAATCATGTTAAACACCAACTGCTCGAGGACGCACAGCATACAACATACGCTACACCATGCACACACACAGTGTGACAGAAAAGAAACAAAATTACAACTTTGAATGAGGAAGGAGCAACCACCCAATGGAACAAATCTCATCTTAATCTTTTCAAAAGAAAGGAATATATGAGCTATGAGCCCACATCATGAATAAGCTACTAGGCTATTAGAGTGTCTATGACATTTGCCCGAGTTATCTACATATTCATGCATAAATTGAAGTCCAAATAATATAATATCCTTAACAGTGCATCTGGAAGGCAACAGATAACATATTTATGCCGTCAAACAAAATATGCTTATCTGTCTTGTCTCTTCACTTCAGAAGCCACAATCATTTCCATTTTCCAATGAGACCTAACCAAACCTAACAAAATCTTACACATACTACAGTTAATCCAAACAAAAAGGAAAGCTTACAAGCAATTCTACAAGACAATTGAACCTACATTACCTTCTTAAGAAGGGCTTGAAGAAGACCATCAGTTCTCTTCTTGTTTAACTCCATTTTCTTATTGGCAATGTCGACAAGGTAGCGTACATACTCAGGCGAGACAACAACGTGACCCATCTCCCCAAGCGGCACCTCCATTCGTATGGAGCAGCGTATCGCAACCATGACCCGTCTTTGCATGCTGGTTACACCTGAAATTAGAAAAACCCACACATCAAAGACTCCATGGAAGCCTCACAAATAAACAAAACCCACAATAACACATGATCAGAGTAATCAATAAGAAACTATGAACTAAACATATGATGCCATATGACAAAAGTTGTCTCCTTTTAATTCCTAAAGAACATAAAAACATGAACTTTAACTACATTTACATATGATGACGCCATATGAGAAAAGTTGTTTCCTTTTAATTCCTAGAGAACATAAAAACATGGACTTGACCGCTGCTCACCAGAGTCTCTAAAACCGCACGATACCGCGGTGGAGACCAGACTCTGCGCCGCCGCGGCGTCCACGCATTCGATGGCCACGATGAGCGGTTCAAACCGGAAGACCAGATCATGCCCGACTGACTCTCCTTCGCCGCTGTTAAACAGTATCTCGACGACCGACCCGGGATCGGCCGGTTCGTGACTCACAAACACCCAACCGCCGCCGCCGGCCTTCTTCTTCTTCTTCTCCTTCCCGACGTCTCCACCGCCTCCGTCGGCAGAGGAGTCGGAGGGGGGCTGGGAGAGGATGGAGATGCGGCCGGAGCAGGAGCTGGTGGTGAAGTAGGAGTCGGATGCGTTGATGGCCGCGATCAACGGCACGATCTGCTCGTCGACGTTCCCCTTGGGCGACTTATCGGGGGACGACGACGTCATCGCCGCCATCGCCGCCGATTTTCTCCTTTCGAACTCCATCGCCGCCGCCCTTTCTCTTCCTGATCGTGTTGAGGTGTTGTTTTAGGGATGGGATCGTCTGTGGGGTGGCACCGAATAAAAACCCGCCACGCATCGCTTCACTTCATCATCTTTTCAAAAAAACCCAAAACAAATAATATTTTCGAAATAACCCCTAACCTGGACCAAACAGGAGTCTAAGCTAATTTTTTTAAAAAAATTTTAAGTCATTATAAATCATATTATTCTACTTATCAATAAAAAATAATATTTTATTAACTTGGACAAAACTTAGTGTTGTTTTCAACAATAAGAAAATAAAAAAGTTGATAAAAATTTATAGTCTAAGTTAAAGTCCACTTCCACTAAGTAAAATTTTTCACTCTATCACTGATTGTAGACATTAATATTATACCCTAAGTTATCTTATTTTTTTATTTAGAGACAGATTTGAAGTTCAAGTTAATAAAATATTATTTTTTATTGATAAGTAGAATAATATAACTTATAATGACTTAAAATTTTTTAAAAAAAATTAGACTCGGACTCTTGTTTTGGTTCAGGTGAGTGGAGGGAGTATTTTGAAAATATTGTTTTTTGGGGGATCCTGATGAAAAGATAAGGAAGCTATTTTGGGGGGAGAGGGAGTGATGGATGATTTTTTTTGTGGGTCAGGGGGTATTTCGAAAATATTATTTGTTTTGGGTTTTTTTGAAAAGATAATGAAGTGAAGCGATGCCGATGAGATGGGGGGGGGGGGGTTGGGAACCCGCCACGTGGCGGTTTTTATTGGGTGCCACAGGGACGACCCTGTGGCACCCCACAGACGATCCCATCCCGTTGTTTTAGGTCACGGCACACGTGCGGTCACGTGTGGGGGAGGGGGGTAGCCGTTGCTGTTAAAATCAAGTTTGTCAACTGATATTTGTATTAATTTTTAAATTCAAATACAAATATTGTTAGATAATTAACATGTTTAAATATAAAAATTAATTTAAATAATCAGTAATATATAAAATAGTTTCAAGAATTAAAGTTCAGATTTTAAGATTTATTTTCCTTTTCATATATCATGCATAAAAATTTAATAATAATACAAAATATTATTATTATAATAATTAATCAAATAAGATAACAAATATGATACAATTATATGTAATTTTATAATATGTATATATTGGATGCAGATATTTTGAAAAAAATTTGTTATTAACATCCCTTTAATAATTATGTCCATTATCTCATATAAATTAAATTTTCTTCTTTGTGGGGGGAAGAAAATAAGGAGGAGAATATTTTTGTATGTTAGAATAAAGGAAAAGAGAATTCTTGTTATTGTATTGGAGGAGCCAAAACCTTATTTATAGATACATAGATGAAAACCTAAAATACTATAAACGAAAATTAGGAAACTAATAATATCACAATAATGATAATAAATACATAATATTCTTCTAATAATTATTCTTTAACACCCTCTCCCAAACTCTGGAGGGCAGAACCCTTAGAGTTTGCACAAAAATGAGAAGGTTGTGGAAGCTGGTGACAACGATTGGCACGGACGTGCGCATCTCTTCGCTCCCGCTCTTTAAGTCAATCAGAGGCGCTCCCGCTCGTTGAGTCAGTCGGTAGTCTAGGAAAGAAATGCATCAAAACGTGACCGGTGGTTGCCTGACGGTGGCCAGTGGCCTGAACGGACGAACGGATGGCTGCCAGATGGGTGCGCTAGCGGATGTGGGCCGGGTCGCAGACACGGGATCCGCGTAAGGACACGTTCGTGACGCATGAGTCGATTGGGCGAGTCAACCGGGTTCGAGCGAGTTGACTCGGGCGCGTTCGGGGATCCTCGCGTGAAATCCCGGATTTGCAGGGATCGCACACGGATTCTTTGCGCGGCGCGTTCTCGCGGACAGGACGATGCGCGACACGCGAGCTCGGACGGGCAGCGCTCGGGGCGCGGACAGAGACGTGGAGGTGCGTGACGGGAGCGCAACTCAGACATGTACATTGAGCAGCGCGCAGACATGACGGGTGTGGCGTCGAGGTGGCGCGGGTGCGGTGCGCGAGTACGATCAGGCGGCGCTCGGGCATAGACGGGTGCAGCGACAAGGTTGACACGGTCGAGCTGCGCCGGGTCCTTGTTTCTCCGTGACGAGGAGGAACTTGATGACAACTTTGGACGAGGGCCTGATCATGACTTGTCATGAAGAAGAAACGTGACCACCATGGTTGTTGTGTACGCCAAGGAGGACTCTTTTTTTTTTTTTGGTCGTGGACAAAACAGATAACAAAGAGGTGTTGCACAAAGGCTCATTTGTCGCAGAGGAAGCGTTGATGAACGGAAGAAGAAAATATGGGTATCCAAAATCCTCCCCCGCTCCGATTGAATACTCCTCAATCGGAGCGGGGAAGAAGAAGAATTTTTTTTTGTGCATCTAGGATTTTTGGGGTGGCTCTGATATCATGTTAGAATAAAGGAAAAGAGAATTCTTGTTGTTATATTGGAGGAGCCAAAACCTCTATTTATAAATACATAGAGGAAAACCTAAAATCCATATTACTATATAAAAGTCCCTTAACACAAAAACTGTCAAATGACATTTTTATCCCTACCAATCCATTCAATCCCATCACAATCCATTTCACCATTATACACCCCTTTAATTAATCACAAGCATTTAACCATTTTACCCCCCTTCAATTCTATCCATTCATATTATTGTAATATATCATCCATAAATTATTCATATTTTCATCATATCATGCATGACATATTAAATTTTTAAACTTCACATTTCATTATACTTATATGATGACTAATATAAATATATCATAAAATAATATTAATAATTTATATCATTTACGATAAAATAGCATTAATATGCCAACTAATTTTATATTACTATATTTATTATTTTATAATTATATTTGAATATCATAGTATAATGAGGATATAAATGGATGCTCGATGTTATAATATATTTTATACACTATTTTTATTATTAAATTTTTGTGATAACATATCTATGAAAAAATTCATTTACATAATATAAATATATCATAAAATAATATTAATAATTTACATCATTTATGATAAAATTACATTAATATGCTGACTAAATTTATATTAATATATTTATTATTTTATAATTATATTTGAATATCATAGTATTATGAGGAGATAAAGGGATGCTCAATGTTATAATATATTTTATACACTATTTTTATTATTATAAATTTTTATTATAACATATATTTGAAAAATTCATTTACATCAATTATGATTAAATTACATTAATATGCCGACTAAAATTATATTAATTTGTTTATTATTTTATAATCATATTTGAATATAAAAAAATTGTATAATTTACATATCATAAAATTTATTATTTAAAGGGACATATCAGTTAACAAAACAAATTCAAGGGCCTAATTAGTCATAATTTGTTTCATATGTTAAAAAAGTTAAGGACCTAAAAAACATAAGAAATAATCAAAATACTTAAAATTGATTTTAAGTAATTTTTTTCAGGCCTCTCCTTAAAAATAATCCTAGATCCATCACTACGTATATAAGATAGTATTTGAGAGAGTAAAATAGCTCATAAATATGTGTCACTCACGCATATTTAATTAGTAAAACAGATACATCACGCGTTATTATCAACCCACCAACACCCATTATATAAAATCAATATCTCAGCACACATGAATTGTGAGCTCTTATAACAAATCAAACTCAACTAACTCTACAAAATAAATAAATAAATAAAATCACTATATAAGCACAAATAGAGGACATCATGCATGCACACAAAACCCTAATGAAGGAGCAATCCTGGATGTCACAGTGCCAAAAATCTGCCGCATTTCATTTTATTCAATATGCCCTTCAACTTCCACCTATGAAACCTTCACCCTCACATTCATCCCCCCTCCATTCAATCTCCTCATCATTCATCCCCTCTCCATTCAATCCCCTCATCTTCTTCAAGAGACAATGACTTATGCTATTTCACAAACCCCCACATCTATTTATGCAACATTGAATACACATTCACTGCCATCTCTATTCTTTTGGATAAATAGATCTATCATCTCTTTTTTTTTTTTCTTCTCAAAATATTTTTTCTTAGGAAGGTGGGTTAATCTCAAAATGCTTATTTTTTGTTTTATGTTGCAAATAAACTAAATATGTTATTTTTTGCTTTGATTCCACCTTTTTTTTAAAAAGGTGAAAAATTCTCAATTAAGGTTAATCTTTCATATTCTGGTTGGATATGATGATATTTATTCATATATCTTATTTTGAATCATCATAATAATCTATTTTTTTATCTAATAATGAGTTTTATGTGAATTTAATTGACTATTTATCCAATTTAATAAATAATTTTACTATTAGAAAAATTCTCTAGTGTGCTCTTCATCTTCAAATTATTTTTTGATCTTAAATTATTTTATCAATTTTGTTTTTTCATTCACCATATTTGGGTTTTAAGGCAGAGAATTATGTTTCTTTTTATTATGTATATAAATAAATACTCAAAGAGAGACGAATTATTTTTTAAAATTAAATATTATATAATTTTTTTAAAATTTGAAAAAGTATCATCAATCATGGTGATCTCTTGATCTACTTAATTGATTTAAGGTTTTTTTATGTTTTTTTTTCATTTTTATGTTTCTGTTATGTTTTTTTTCTTCTTAATTTGTTTTCTCTAGCAAAATTAACTTTAAAAAAAAGTTCTTATTCTTGTGTCAATGAATTAAGATATTTACTTCTATTATTGTGGTGTATTTTTGTTGCCCCGAAACGCCGACACGAGCGCGTGTTAAAAACCCACCATTCTTTTTTTTTTTTAAAACAAAACAGAAATTCACCCTTTTCATATGATAACAATGGGATCAGATAATCAAGATATGTATTCTATATCACAACACACCCAGGAAAGTAAGCAGTCAACAGAGCATCTAACACACCTCATATACAGTCATCCAGTACAGAGCATTTAACAACATGGTTCGTAGACCAGCCTCTACCAAAATAATCATATGATCCAAAACATCAAACTATACACATATTTACCTTCACCAGCATGGCACCAAAAGAAGATAAGCCAACGTCCACCAACCCCGCCTTACTTGCAAAGTAAGAGAAAATAGAACGGAATGAGCGAAAGATGCTCATAAGTAACCCAGACATCCACGCACAAGGAAAACAAGAATATCCAAAGTCAAGCTATTTCAATAAACACCATCAAAGTATAATGACAAATGAAATAGTATAAGTCAGCGGAGAACAATAACATCGCTGATTTAAACATAGGAATGAATATCAAACTAATAATGATAAAGCCAATTAATAATCAAGATTCACAATGATGAAAGCAAGTACTCCGAAATTACCCATCAATCAAAAATGTTTTAATCACTGATGGCCCTGGAAATGTCACAATACAAGAATGATAAGGAAATCCAATTCTGGTCCCCAAATTCCAAATAGGAAATGCACGACCCCACCATTTGGCCCTATGTCCAAGATATACATACCTCGCGTGTGGCCCTCGGAACGTCCACCGCGGATTCACTTGGCCCTCAACGTCCAGGCACGGCAGGGTATTCTAGTCCCCCTCGCTGGACCTTCTTATGCGCGCTAGGGAGGCAAACCTCAACCCTCACTGTAATTATTTCCAACTATACACAAGAGGAATATAGAAGCAACGGTCAATCACACTACAAGGCTTCATGGTCAAACAACACGAGCATATAGATAAGGTTCATAGAAAGACACTAAGATGGATACAATTCAAAGACAGGCTCAATACTAACAAGTCAATTATAAGCTCACGGTTAAATAAGGAAAGTAAGCTGGAATCAATAAAGAATAACTCAAGATACCATAGACCAATTTAGAGAATAACTCCAAGATATAAATAGAACAATTTAAGAATATTTTAGAATCTCAAACAACCACAGTCTAACAACAATGAAGGAATAGTCTCAATAATAGAATTATGTACTCACAATCAAAATCATATGGATTATCAAAATAAAATTGAATAGCCTCAACAACAATAAAATGTGGGTGAATATATAAATGTCGAATCAAAATACCACGCGGAACGGAATTCAGAAATGGATGGAGAAACAAGAATTATCAGGTTTTACAACAATACAACGTGGAATGAAATGGAACAGGCAAAATCAAACGGGTTACTTATAATACAACGTGGAATGGAACAGAACAAGCAAAGTCATCGGGTTACTTACTTCACAATTCACAATCAGCTGGACTCACCCTAACCCAGCTCCTAAACCACGCAGACAGGAATCCACTGATAAAATTAACCTCAATCAGATACTAAAAAAGCCCTATTATCAAACATCCCAATCCACCAAGACAAAAATGACATCCCCACTACAAACCCTAAAATGATACTATAAAATCAACCATCAAATACTTATTTAAGCCCCAAAAACATAATCATATCAGCCCCTCAAATTTGATTCAAAACTGAAATAAAACAATCGAAGAATAACATGAAAAAACAAAAATCTTACCCAATTGAAAAATTTCACGAAGCTTTTCCTAATTTTTCTAATTTTTCCCTGATTTTCCCTTTTTTTTTTTTCTTTCGAAGAGTTTCGGATGACACACACTCTTTTCATGCTTTAATCCCCAACACCACCATCAACGATTTTAAAAACTTTAGGTTTCACCAAATGACGAAAACGCCCTTCATTAAAATCTGCGCAGCCTTGACTCAAACAGCCATTTTTCGTAGGAAAATCCACTTCACAGAAACAACTTCTATTAGAAAGATAACGAAAATATCTACAACTTTTCTGAGCCAAGATCAGAAGAAGCCTCCAATTAACTTAAAATAACGACGAACAGAAACCTCGCGATTTATTCTTCTAGGGGCAAAATGGTAAAAAGCATAACCTTTCTAATATAATTCCAAATAACGCCAAACCAATTTTATTGAAATATCAAAAAGAAGCCTTCTTGTTTAGCGCGAATCAAAAATGCCTTGAGTACTTTTCAAAAATTAAACCAAATTACGACTCAAGGAGAATAAAGACCAAAATCCCAATAACATAAAATTATCCTTCTGTAAACCAAACATGTAAATATAGCATAAACCGGCATAAGAGGGTCCCGGCTATTACAATTTTCAACCACAATAGTGACCGATTTATATAAACAATTATGGCAACGGTCAAGGACATTATATAAGAACTCCACCTCGGGTTTTATAATTTTAAATCCATATCCACTTCATTACATTTCGAGTTTTCCATCTTAATATCTATATCCGTCCCACCCCACCCCACCCCACCCCGTATAAAGTATGTTGAATTAATTGAATACTGTATTTAATATAATAAAAATATTATATGACAAAATAAATTATTTTTAACATGAATGCAGATTATATTCATGAAATAAACTTCAATTTGAATACTAAATATTAAAGACACATCATAAATAGTTTATGACATTCATTACATACAATATTTAAAAATGAATTAAAATATTTTTTAATATATAATATAAATAGTTTAAAATTACATATAAGACCAAATGAATAATTTTTTACGTATATGTTGAAAGGAAAAGGGAAAAATAAAATACTATAGAGTATCAAACATCTTTTATTTTTATGGTGAAGGACAATTGATTTTATGAAATTTTGTATTTTGAATTTTCTTCGTAAGATGAATATCAATAATTGGTTGTAAAGAAAAAAAAATAATGACGAATAGTTGACTCTTTTTTAAACTATATATATTTGGAATTAATTTTTATTTACTTTATAAATCCTAATAATCGAATAAAGGTCGGGTTCGCGGGTTGGGTCGGGTTTTAAACATAAAATCCAAACTCTACCCATGTATTACATGGATCGGGGTGGGTTGGGGTGAGTTTGAAAAACATGAAATCCAAACCCTCCCATAGAGTGGCTTGGGGCGTGTTACTAATAAAACTCACCTCATTGCCATCCCTACCTATTTTCTTATTATCTCGAATGATAATCCTCCAAATCGATTCATTTTTGAGGTGAGGCATTCATTTTAATTTAGTTTGGATATGATTCACTAAAAGTTTTTGGATTATTTGGTTTTTTTTAATTGATTAATTATTTATAAACATTGGATTCATTTGCTTAGATCATTTTTTTTGGACTAATGTACTTACAAGGTGGTTTGATTTCTGGGTACTTTTTTTTTAATAAACTATTTAATATTTTTCTTTATGGTTTTTAGGAAAATGCATATGAGACATAGGGTGCGTATGGTTGTGCGATTGCGCAGCGATTGTGATTACAAAAAGCTGCGTTTGCAATCGCGCAACCAAACAGTTTTGTAATCGCAGTTTTAAACCCAGCGATTGCAGGTAAATAGTGCCCAAAAGCTGCGATTTTAAAAAGCTGAGAAAGTGAGCTTCCTACAGAATCAGGTTTGCAATCGCAGATTCCTGCATAATCAGTTTTGCGATCGCGCAATCAAACGCACCCATAGTCTACTATGAACCTATGATTGTTTTTTTTTTTATATTTGACATCATTATTTTCATCATTTGATTAGATAAACTAGAGACATTAGATTTCTTGCATTTGGAGTCATTATTATGAAGATGTTATTTTAACTAAATTATTTGACATTAATATGAATCAAAACATATGTTAGACTTCGTTTATGTGCATCTGCACATGCACAACAACTAGTACTATAAAAGGAAACTAGAAAAGCTAGAAAACTAATAATATCATAATAATGATAATAAATACATAATATTCTCCTAATAATTATTCTTTAACATTGTATGTTATCTAAGGGGTATTGTTATTGGTTTGTATAGGGTTTGAATATGTAAAATTGTATGTAGGGTTTAGAGTTTTGAGAGATCATGTACATGAACAATGGATTCTCCTACAATATACTGGTTGAGGAGACGATTAAGTTGGCTATTACCAAAACAAAAAACTGTCCGCAACACACATATTGTGAATTTAAATATTGAAAAAAACAGTTGGCAAAAACATTATGAATTTGAAGATCGATCTGCAACACACATTGTGAATTTAAAAATTAAAACTGTAACCAAATTGAATTTTAATGGTGATAGAGACTTCATGACGAACGAAACTAAGCGGCAGTCCTAGGCAATGATAGATTTGTTGGGGGAGTAGAACGGGTGAGAAAAAGAGTTTGAACTTAGGATTAAGACACGAGAGATTTTAAATTAAATGATCAAAATATAAAAGACTTACTAATAAGAGAGACTTACCGGGCACAAAGGCACCCCCTTTTAAAACCTCCCTCCATTTCCTCATCTCCCCCAATAAAAACGTCATGATACCCCTCTCCCTCCCCGCCAAATCCCCAAAACACCCTCCTCATACCCCAAAATACCCAACACATCCCACCCCCTCCCCCTAGTCATAACATGCCCTTCCCACCCCCTCTCTCCAAGGGGCAAAACCGTAATCTCCTCCCCCTCCTCCTCCTCCTCCGCCCCTTCTCCGCCCCCGCCCCAAATTACGAAAACCCCCCTCTCCCCGACTCCCTCTTCGAATCCCCCCCTCGCGCCGGCCCCCACACCCTCGGCGACTCCACCTTCCACAACATGGTCCGGTCCTACGCCGACGCCGGCGACCTCCGCTCACTCGACCTCCTCCTCGACCGCATGCGCCGTGACCGCCGCTCCCTTGGCGAGACCCTCCTCGTCCGCGTCGTCAAGGCCTACGGGAAGGCCCGCCGCGTCGACGACGCGCTCGACCTGTTCGACGGATTGTCCGAGGAGTTCAACATCCATCGGACCGTCCGGTCGTTCAATTCCGCGCTTAACGTCCTCGTCGCCGAGGGCCTCGTCGACCGCGCGCTTGGGTTCTACGCGCGGTTTCGCGAAGAGGGTGTCTCGCCAAACGGGCTCACATTCAATTTGCTGATCAAGGCGCTCTGTCGGTCAGGGTCTGTCGATCGGGCGACGGAGGTGTTTCGGGGAATGTACGGTCATGGGTGCGCGCCTGACGTGTTCGCTTATGGGACGTTGATGGACGGGCTATGTAGGGAGGGGCGGACCGATGAAGCGGTGGCTTTGTTGGATGAGATGCACGTGGAGGGGGTTCTCCCGAGCGTGGTGGTTTATAATGTTTTGGTCCGGCGACTTTGCCTGGACGGGGACTTTGCACGGGTTTCGAGGCTTGTTGATAATATGCACCTCAAAGGGTGCGCGCCCAATGAGGCGACGTACAATACGATTATACATGGGTTGTGTTTGAAAGGGAGGGTCGAGAAGGCGGTGGGCATTTTGGAGAGGATGGTGTCGAATGGGTGTCGCCCGAATGAGGTCACTTATGGGACGATCATCGATGGATTGGTGAAGCGAAATAGAGCGTCCGATGCGATCAAAGTTTTGAGTTTGATGGAGGAGAAAGGGTTGAAAGCGAATGAGTTTGTGTACTCTTCGCTTGTGAGTGGATTGTTTAAGGCGGGGAATTCGAAATTGGCGATGGAGATTTGGCGGCAAATGGAGGAGAACGGTTGTAAGGCTAATATAGTTGTTTATACCGCCCTTGTTGATGGGCTTTGTAGAGGAGGTGATATCGAGGAGGCAAAACGGGTTCTTTTGGAGATGTCAGAGAAGGGGTTCAAGCCAAACGTGTTCACATATAGTGCTCTAATGAGGGGTTTGTTTGAGACGGGAAAAACCGAAGAAGCGATTGGTGTTTGGAATGATATGATCGACAATGGGTGCACGCCTAACAAGGTGAGCTATAGTACGCTTGTCCATGGGCTTTGCGAGGTTGGGAGGCTGAAGGAGGGACTAATGGTGTGGAAGCAGATGCTGAGCAGGGGTTGTAAGCCTGATGTGGTTGCTTATGGTGCGATGATCAATGGCTTCTGTAATGACGGCTTAGTGAATGAAGGGTTGAGACTTTTCAATGAGATGCTTTTTGGTGGTGAGTCGAAGCCGGATGTGGTGACTTATAATATACTCTTCAATGGGTTGTGCAAACAAGGGAACCTCTTGCAGGCTATAAATCTCTTGAACACTATGTTGGATCAGGATTGCGACCCTGATTTGGTTACTTGTAATATATTCTTGCAGAGTTTGGGGGATAAGAATCCGAGGGAGTTTTTGGATGGGTTGGTGGAACGGTTGTGTAGAAGAAAGAATTACAGAAGTGCTTCTAACATTGTGGAAGTGATGTTGAATAAATTTTATCCTCCCGTTATTTCGACTTGGGAGAAGGTCGTCATGGGCCTTTGCAAGCAAAAGAAAGTGCATGCTGCCATTGATGCAGTTCATTCTTTGTTGTAATTATACCATTTGTTACTGGGATGTATCATATGGTTGTGGAGCTGATCAATCTTGGATGGAGCTGAAGAAGTTGATTGTCAAATTTTTATGACATTTGAAATCCAGTGAATAACATTGGAAACTGAAATATGGGGAAACTGATATGGGTGCCGAATACTTGCTTACTTTGAAGCTCAACAACTCAACATTAAGAACACACAACCTGATCGAACGTACTTAGCAAGTGCACTTGTGGTATTTGAATTTTTTTGGAAACTGTAAATTTGTATTGTTGATTATTTTCAATTTTGTTCTTCACTAAGAGATCCCAATTTGTTTTATGGCACGATTGTCCTTTCATTTGCAGATTGTTACAGGAATATCCACCTTGTGCAGATGATAGTCTTGATTAACTACATTTTTTCTACGTGGAATGAAAATAATGGTACAGTCTAATCCTGAACATTCGGTATTTTTTTCTTACTTTTGTGGTTTTTACATTGTTTATACTTGAAAGATGTGAGAGGATTGCATTGTGCTGAATTTCTTTATTCATTACCAGATAGACGGGGAAAGAAATTTAGTGATCTTTTTTGGCAATGGATGCTATTGTACTTTCTGATTATATTGGCAAGTATGGTCTTGCATTAAAGAGCATATGATTCCTTCATTTTTCTGGACTTTTTTATTTTCAACACGCACTTCATATTATTTTGGAACATACATGCTCTGCACTTGATGGAAACTCAAATAAATAACTTCTTTTGGACACCTTAGGAAGAATTGAGTTGGTCATTACTGAATTCATGCATCCCTCTATTAGGCATGGATAAAAGTAGTGCTGTTCCATTTAAACCTTCTCCATGGATCAACTTCTTAAGGCATTAAATCTGAGTTATTCACTCAGTTATCTATAACATATACTAAAAGCGGTACGATGGTGACAAATTTTCACCACCAAGGTATTTTCATAATTTCAGCTATTCAATGAAGACCAGTGGTTTGTTACAAAGCAGTGAAATATCATGTACTGGTAGGCCCCATAGTGATGACGAAAAATGCCCACAGGAAATCAGCAAAAATTGCTTACCTTCTGATCTGAACAGAATGAATACTTCCCTGTTGGACAATGGTTCATCTAATGTTATGCAGGCTTTAAATGTCGCCTATTAGTCACAACTAGCATCCAAAAGTACGCAGTTGCTAATAGGCAGTCCACTTGCTGATTTTGAGAGAGTTCTTCATTCAGCTTCTCCAGTTATTTTTCCTTCATTTGTTCGACAACTGTGTAATGAGTGCTTTGTGAATAATCAGCCCATTAATAGCTCTTTTTGCAAACATCAGATACCTCCTATTCCATTATGTGCCATTTGGAATTGGAATGAAACCTGGGAGCTAGGGGTTGGAAGTGAAGGTGGAAGATTCATGTAATTTAGATGGATTGGACGCAGACGTTGTCTCATTCTATGCTCATTTTGTTCCCTTCCTCTCTGCAGTGCAGTTGTTTAGTCCTGCTTTGTAGTCTGACTGTCATGACACCAGAAGATTGAGTTATGAAATTCCAGATAAAGGAGAGAATACCTCTTGTTTGTTTCCTCCTGAGAGATATCTGATTTGCGCAGAAACTTTTCAGCACAATAGTTCTGATGGAGGCCAAATAAATGCACTGCATGTTTTCAACTCAGAAGAGAAGCAGATGGGTGTGTCAACTTACCTGTACCATTACAGACAAATATCTTGATTTGACTTCTGCACTGGTCTGCTTGGATTCTTCAGAGCTCATATTTGAATACTTTGAGCATGAGAAGCTGCCGCAGAGAAAACCATTGTTTGAGAAGTATGTAATTCGGCCTTGCCCACCTTTTTGTCCTACAGTTGTCCTGTATCATCTGTCATTGCCCTACAGTTGCCTGTATCATTCGTCATTGCACTCTCTTTCATTGGAATTTTTTTTTTAAAATAAAAAACAACTCCTGGTTAAAGTGTAGATGATCTTATTCTATTTATCCTTATATTATACTCTCTTTTGAAACCGCAGAATTAAGGAGCTCATGAATGCTGGGACTTGCTATCAGCAAGTGTTTGGTGACTCATCAATGCTAGGATGCATTAATGTGCAGGACCTTCACCCTGCCTCTTGGTTTGTTATTTGACTACCTGCTTCTATTGGTTGATTGCTTGCTGGAAAATATGGCATGATGATGGACTGAGTACTGGTATATGCAATAAAATATGAGACAAATTATTTGTACACTTGGGTTGCTTTTAAAACTATGTTTTCTTTATCAACAGGTTTTCGGTAGTGTGGTATCCTATATATCAAATCCGTGAGGGTAATTTTCATGCATCGTTTTTAACCTACCACTCACTGTGGCATGTGATTGAATGAAGTATTAAAGCTGATGATCCGCAGGAAGATTCTGTGTGTTTTATCTATCTGGTGCTGGGATTGCAAAGTTACAATGCACAGGTAACTGTGATAGTTTAGGAGTTTGTTTTACATGATCTTTTTAAAACTAAATACATATTTTTAAACTTGTTCTTTCATTCTTGCTGGGGAATTCTGGTTCAATCCTATAAAGGCTATAGAATCTCACTCAAAAGAGGGCATTACTTTCAACAGTTCTGGACTCATCAAGAAGAGACTGAAAATACAGGAAATCACATCGTTGTTTGCCAGGGGACGTGTCTACAACGATGGGGTCCTCGTCACTAACAAACAACCAGATTATGAGTTCTTCCTCTCAAGGAAATATTGAGAGGCCACCAACTTGTGCATTCTTTTCTCTCCGTTGATCCTTCGTTATGCTCAGTAAAAACAGTGATAAGTGTAGAGGCATGTAGCAACTGTACATTCTGAATAGTGGAAAAAAAAACTTCAGTCCCAGCCTCGGTTTGTGGCGAGGAAGTTTAATTGTAGAACAAAGTTTCATCTCTCTTTTTTGGTAATACAGTAAACATGAGTAGACCTATGCTTTCATATAGATAATTCAGTACTTTCGGTTATCAGGAGCGCCTTTACAAGCATTTCACTTTGTGAAAAAAACGGCTGTGCAGGAAGTTCTGGATAGTGTGTGTATCAACACTCAGAACATATTGGTGACTGTCTATTGTAAATTATTGTTGACCAACATGTAGAATCCTCTGTTTGCTTCATGCAGCGAATTTGTTGTTTAAAACACAATCTTTATGCTTGCTTTGCTATATCTCCTCTCAACATTTTACTTTTGTTTTCCCTTTATACTTATGAAATTTGTTCTCTCTTTTCTTTCATATTTAATTCAGACTTTCTAATTTCTATTCAGTAATAAAATTGTGGTAGTAAGAATCCACTCTCTCAAAAAAAACACACACACATACACACAATAGTGCATCAATTTAATATACAAGCCATTATAAATCATGTACAAATCCATACAATCAATTCATATGATCATGTACTTTACTTTTTAATAAAAATATATATTTTATTAACTAAGTATGTAATTTAAAAAAAATCAAAACTTGTGAGAAACTGCGTAATCAGGGTTGAACGTCCCAAAAACTGAACAAGAGGGACCTCTTACCAAACATATTTTCAGAGGGGGTTGAATTGTAATATCCCAGATCATAAATCGTAATCTTGCGTTTCTTCCCGAGTTGTTTTTTCAACTCAACACGAGTCCTTATATATATGTGATATATGAAATAATAATTATACATATATTCTCTTGAGAACATTTCGGTTGTTCGATACGATTCTGTAGACTCGATTCGATCATTCATCGTATGGAAAAAGGGAAAAGATCCATCGCCGACATAACTACTACTCTGAAAGCTCTGAATCTCCCAATTTTGAACGGTAATAGAAGAAAACTCCAGCGACCCATTATAATAGACCCGATTTTTTCATCTGGGCATGATTGGGTTCTTCGATTTGAATCTTGTGTTTCTCTTTTTTTCATGATCTGAAGTTTGTTTTGGATTGTTTGTACTTTGGAATTGGTTTTTTCTGGATAACCCATATGGTCAATATGACGAAAGGTGGGTGTTTGGTTGCGAATTATGTCTTTGTATGAAATTTTTGGAAGACCCATTAAGAGATTGTATTGTTTTTGTATCTTGAGGGGAAAAAAATTGCGGATTCTAGTTGCAGTTCAACTAGGCCAACAAAACCAAATACAATTGCTCCTCAATAATCAGCTTCTCCCCCACCATTATAACCGACCCCAATCTTTCATGAAACATACAAGTACAACTATATCCTAAATGTTCTCCACATACAAAGACATACCTTGAATAGGATTTGATTGTGCATCAACCAAATGGCGCAAATCACCGCCCAAACAAAGGATTACGAAATCTTTGCTTTAACGCTTCCATCTCCCCTGTTTCTAAGCCTCCTCCCTGCCTCCCACATGCCTTCCAATGTGGAGAGTTGGCCACAAATTTCGTCATCGCTCCAACATTGGACAGTTTAACAAGAGACGTAGTTTCCATATCCGATGAGCACAACACACAGTCCAAATCGTCTTGGGCCGATCACTTTGCATTGTAAGCCTTTGTTAGCAACCTGTTTTGGTACACTAAGAGAATGCCTTACCTTCAGTGAGATTTTAGAACCCCAAATTTCTTTCGCTTTCACTGCAGTTGGATGGAATTTATGTCTTCCCTTCTTCCACCACTTGTAGCACTGCTGCACCAAGAAACCACCTGACTGGTTGGGAAGCCACACAACTGAGTCGGCCACCACCTCTTGCAGCTGAACCACCTGGAGCTCCTGCAGAAGTATCACCAAGCACGCAAACTCCTCGTCGTCCAGGTCCCTACGCAATGGTATTTCCCGATATCTACCCTCCCTCCCCGTCACCCAAAATCTGCTTATCACCCCCTCTTTGTCAGTGGTCTGCCTGAAGAGAGAAGGGAATTATTTTTCAACGCACCGTTCCCCCGAACCCACCCTCCAATCAATAGTCGCTTCAAAGCTCTCCGATAAACTAGCAATCCCTCTCCACACTTTGGATAACCTCTGAGACGGCCTCGGAAATCTGCCTCTCCCCACACCAATAACTCCAAACCGAGCTTCCACCACTCCACCATAGTCTCTGTTTCTCAACCCCCACCAAACGAGCTCTTATGAAGGTTGTAAACATGTATCTTGAATCCGATGCCAGTTACGTATTTTAACTGAAATTGTAATCTTTTCTGAAATATCAAATAGTGTGCATGACTTTAAAAAACTTTGAGCCACCTTTAATAATTTTCTATTGTAGTGCGATAATTGTTTAGGTCTGTTGAAAGAATTTGTTAAAGACCCACAACAGTTATTCTCATTGAAATTTAATTTCACTGTGAATTCCATTTTAGCATTTTTTATACTGATATTGTGAGCATATAATTCGCAGCATTACCTCCTAAAAGGACTGGGCCCCCAAGATTAGTGAGTCTATGTATAGGAGTCATTGGCCAACATTTCGAGGATATTATTGAAGATCTAAGTGAAATTGCGGCGGAGTTTCCATCTGATGTGAAGGTAGATTTGTTACTTGATTAGTGATGAGATATGTACTTTCGGATTTTTTGTCTGTATATTATTCTGTTTGATGTTTTATATCGAATTTTTGTCAGCGCAGCAACAAAAAGTATAGAATCCAGTCATCCACAAACGTTTAATCACTCTTGTTTGTTGAATTTTGAAACACAGCATAGCATGCCGATTATCTTATATCCACATCACACGTTGAAAGACAAAAAAATGAAAAAAAGAAGAAGAGGGGTTATAAATCAACCAATTAGAAATTATTGAGAAAACATTATGCTATAAGAGCTCCTTAGAGTGCATGGACTAACACAGTTCTGACTATTATCAACAATCAAACCCATCCCCTCACCCCACAACCCTCCTCCCCATAAAAAATCTCAACCAGAAAAAAAAAGAAAGGAAAAAGAACTAATTTTCAACAAAAAAAAATCTGATTGTGCTCGTAGAATTCTCCATTTCCATCTTTTTGTATATATGATTATTGAAGATACATCCTGATGTGGGCTTCTCTCACCCTGAACAGATGGCCTTGACAGCTATAGCAAGGAGAAGAAAGTTGCTGAGTGATGCTGTTCTACTTTCACTGGCTGATAGTTCATGGGATCACCTTGATGTCTCTGGGTCTAGTGTAACTGATTTAGGCCTAAGTGAAGTCGCAGAAATGTGCCCCTACCTGCGGGCTGTTGATATAAGGTACAATGGTGGGACTCCTCATTTTATGCAATTCGTTGTTTTATGTAATAAATGAAAATATGAAGAACCATTTAAGAATCCTTATTGACCTGAAACAATTGTTGTATGCTCTTACTATTCAGCATTATATATTTCTACTTCAATCACAGACACTATTTATATGGCTAATGTAACAATTTTTTCCCCTCTTGTAGCCGATGCGAGGGGATTACTCCCATAGGGGTATCTGAACTCATTCGTCATTGTCATTCACTGCAAGTACTGCGATGTGGGTATGCCTTCTTATCTATCTGATATATGGAAACTAGTTTTTGTTGAGTAGCAAAGTTTTGTGGACTATACTATATGATTATTTCAGTAGTTTTTTTAGCATTATGTGAAAATAATTGCTACACTCTGACGTGTCGATCAACCTTGATCAATTACAAGTTTTGGCATTTTTTTTAATGATTTAACTTCACGATTTCATTTTTTTGATGTTAAATGGTAGGCTTCCGCACTCATATATAAAATAGGAGGGTGAAAACCCAAAGTAAATACAAAAGCAATCCCCACGTGAATCATCACCCAATTGCATCATAAATAGAGGAAATCTCTAAGATGTGATCTAAATAGCTCTAACTAATCATGCATCACAAAATTAGCACCTGAAAAAATCAAAGATGACGCCCCCACACAACATCGTCCCCAGTCCAAGACGAACGAGCCTCCCTGATATTCTCAACATAAGGATGCATGGTTCCTGATCAGCCAAATGGTCCATACCACCACAGGAACGAACAACTGAGTCACCTTGCCAAAGGTGCTATGATCCCCTGGTCCACAAAGCCTCCTCCTTGCTTCCCAAATCTCCTCTAGTGAGGAAAGGGGACCAGCCAAGCCAGATGCAGCGCACATCCAACTCCACACCTCCCGTGCCACTAATGAAATTTCACAGTTTCATTAATTGGGTACACTTTGATACCCACTGGCATGTATAAGGAACATTCTAGAATCGTGCACTATAAATTCACCCTTTAGGTCCCACTTCTGGAGATAAATCAAGGAGAAAGATATGTTGTTATCATCCAAGGATATTAGCTTATAGATGAACTTTACACAAACTCTAGTCTCTTTAAAAATATTGAAACTTTTTTTTAATAATCCATGTTTGTTGAAGCTTCATTCTGATTGATTGCTGAGAAAAAGGGGTGCTTACTCAAAGAATTGTTCCAGAAAGCTCATCATGGAAGCTTACTGAAATTTTGAAGTGGAATGTTTTGGAATGAGTGCTTCAACCATTTTGACCTATTTAGTTGACAGATGATGTAATTCCCCTGTTTATCAAGGATGATCTGTTATTTCCTTGTAAATCATAAGTAGAAACAATGTTTTTCACATTTTTTTCATTTATTAAAAAATGGTCTACTTTTTTGCCATGTTGCTGACATCTGGCTAGGGGTGGTAAACGAGCCGAACGAGCCAAGCTTTGACATGTTCAAGCTCGGCTCATTTATAAACAAGTCGAGTCAAGCAGAGCCAAACCGAGCTCACAGTCTCAACGAGCCTAGCATTCTTCTTCATTTTAGGGTTTTTAGGGGTTGAAAACAAAATTTTAGTCTAAATGAGCCAAGTTCATGAGTCTAAACGAGCATAACTTGTATTAATTTAATGTTCTGATTTTACAAAGGAGATTAGTCAAGCTTCAACTAAATTTTTTATAACACAAACGAGTCAAGTTTGAACAAAAATTGTTCAAGCTTGTTCATTTGTCTAATTGAACGAGCTCAAACCGAGCGAGCCGAGCCCGAACGGTTTGATTCGTTTACCAGCCCTACATCTGGCTGAGCAGTTGTCCGACTGACATTGATATCGAATAGCATCATACTTGAGCTAATTTACCCCTTTTATTATACGAACCTTGTCATTTAAATTGAAATACTACAAGTCTTAGCATTCTGCATATTTGACGTGTATATCATATCCTTGCCAAATTAAATGCCCAATCCCTATAAAAGTATTGTTCCAGAAAACTCGTCAAGGTTGCTTGAAAACAATTCTGACAAATGTTGGGAATTAGTGACTATGCCTCATGAATTGTTTAGTTGTTAACTTGTTACATGAACTATTGGCACAGTCACTCCAATGGCTATTCATTCTACACTCTTTAACATTAATAATTGTTTTTGTGTTGCTGTATATTTAAAGTGTTGTTCAATATATGATCATGTTTAAGTTATTTGCGGTGGTTGCAGAGGATGTCCCAGGAGCAATTTTACTGCTAGGAGATGTTTGAGTATTCTGAAGCCAAGCCTGAATGATGTGGAAGAAGAGTCCTGGGAGGAATTGGATGTCAAGAATATATCCAATGGGGCACAGTCACTCCAATGGCTTGTGTGGGTAAGTGTCTACATACTTTGTTTGAATCTTCTAAATCTTTTTGGTTGGTGGGCACATACCACAGAAACATATTTTATTGAATTCCTTTTCTTTTCAATCTCTCATTTTTTACCGGAAAAAAACATTAGAGCATAGACAAATTAAAAATTGGTCATTTCATAACAAAACTTTATAATGATAATCACCACCTACGAAACTTAAAATAGACAAGTAAACGATAAAAAGAAAATTCATAGTGACTCAAATTTTAAATTCTGTCTTAGCATCTTCAGTCTTCAACCAAGTAACTTCACTCATTTTGCTCAGCATTTTTATCTGATCCCAATTCACAACAATACATAAACCATTCTCATGTGTCATGCATCTCAAACATCTATAACCATCTCATTTTTCTCCTCCACAGCCAAAGATTGATGAGGACTCAAGACACACCTTGAACTCCGATTGTCCACGCATAGTGATCAACCCACAGCCTACTCTTCTTGGTTACCGAGGATCACAAGTTCCTTGGGAAGCCTTACCTGAGTCTGTGTTGGACGATCCCGCTATCAAGGACATCGATCCCAAGACATGGGCGACTACCATAGTCACCCGGACAGTTGCAACTCCCAATTCTGCTTCAGATGCTTCTGAACTACACATAGCAGAGAAATTCAGACTTGCATTCGTGGAGAGGGACACGAGACTGGCGCCCAAGAGGGCGAAGAACGCCAGGCAACACCAGAGACGCGCGAAAAGGGAGTGGGTTGAGACCAGTATGGATGCGAAGTCGATAGCCCTCGCTTCACGGATAAGCAGGTATTTACACAATCAGATCTGATGAGGTTTGTATATTGTCCTGTCTATATGTAGAATCCATGAATGTGAAGTGTTGAATTATACCGCCTGTGCTATAGTTTCAGCTTTGCCACTTTGGTGTTTTTCATCTCTATATCAAAACCATTCTTGAAGGAGAACTTTTGTTGTTCCCCGTGGTTTAAAGTGAGACTAACTTATTCTGTATTTGGTGAGGTCAGTAAATAGATCTTGCTCGCAATGCGATTCTTGATGCCAAGATTGATTCGGAATGCAAATAAAGTTTTTTTTTTTTAGAATGTAAAAAAAGGTTAAACCTTGCATTCTGCATGAGTTTTTGGAAAATTGTACGGGGTCAATGAATGGGGGAGAGGGAGATGTTTTGGAAAATTGTACAAGGATCCTTTCTATATATATATATATATATATATATATATATATATATATATAGGGAGCCGATTAGGTGCGGTTTACGGTCGGTGCGGTGCGCGATCACGGGCCGTCGATCACGGGTCCATCGCATCGGACGGTCGGGTGCGATTCACGTCGACCGTTGGATGCGATGGACCCGCGATCGGACGGCCCACGTCGTAAACCGCACCGACCGCATACCGCACGTAATCGCGACCATATATATATATATATATATATATATATATATATATATATATATATATATATATAGGGAGCCGATTCAGTGCGGGAATGCGGGAAACGACGTCGACGTCGATCGTTCGATCGCGGGTCCATCGCATCCAGCGGTCGTGCGGGAAGCGATCACGGGCCGTCGATCACGGGTCCATCGCATCGGACGGTCGGGTGCGATTCATCTCGACCGTTGGATGCGATGGACCCGCGATCGAACGATCGACGTCGTTTCCCGCATTCCCGCA
Source organism: Acorus calamus (assembly GCA_030737845.1). Taxonomy (NCBI): domain Eukaryota; kingdom Viridiplantae; phylum Streptophyta; class Magnoliopsida; order Acorales; family Acoraceae; genus Acorus; species Acorus calamus. The sequence goes on along the minus strand of CM060858.1, from coordinate 10,954,439 downwards.
CTGAATCGCTCGCGTATATATATATATATATATATATATATATATATATATATATATATATATATATATATATATATATGATTGCACAGAGTTCAGAAAATTTTCAGGGTTTTTAGGTAATGTTGATGAGAGTGGCATTGCTATTAATTTATTCTATATGTGGATAGATTTTTTCTTTCTTCTAACAAGTGGTATCAGTGTGAATCATAACGAGTGGTATAACAACTAGGTTTGATTATTGTGTGTGGATTGCAATAGAGTTACCACCGGGCATAGAAATTGAATTGAATAATACTAATTAGTTGATTTGAAAATTCAAAATAAAAGGCATCCTATTTGTTTTCATAGCGCTGATATGCTTAATAGTTTGTTTTGTAGCCCAGTCTGCAACTCCGATGATGCAATATATATTGCTTTATTATAGCGTATTAGATTCTATTATAGTATATGATACATATTTTTTTTTCAAAACAAAAAAAAATATTATTGTATCTCAATATATATTTTATTTTATATAACATGCATATATTTTAATGAGAGAGTATATAATAAATAAATAAAAACATTGTAGAATATAATTATGGCCGGACATATCATATGAATTGTGTCGTAGGGTAAAAAAAATGGAACTCATTTTTCCCAATCATTATGATTGGAGAAGATATCTTAACCAAACAATAATATCCCAACAAGTCATATTATTCAATTCATATCAATTAATATACTGTTGATTATCATGTGACAACTAATCACGTGTATTTAGCTATTGAATATATTTGATATGGAAAAAATCTAAATAACCCCTTTTTAAACCGCCTAAAATCCATATAACCCCCTGCTTACATATATACATACATATATACATCCATATAACCCGCGATCGAACGGCCCACGTCGCCACCGCACCTGCCGTTCGCCGCATGTAATCGCCCCCGTATATATATATATATATATATATATATATATATATATATATATATATATATAGTTACGATTACGTGCGGTGTGCGGTCGGTGCGGTTTACGGTGCGCGATCACGGGTCCATCGCATCGGACGGTCGGGTGCGATTCACGTTGACCGTTGAATGCGATGGACCCGCGATCGGACGGCCCACGTCGCACACTGCACCGATCGTACACCGCACATAACCGTCGAGATATATATATATATATATATATATATATATATATATATATATATATATATATATATATTATGGTCGCGATTACGTGCGGTGTGCGGTCGGTGCGGTGCGCGATCACGGGTCCATCGCATCGGACGGTCGGGTGAATCGATTCACGTCGACCGTTGAATGCGATGGACCCGCGATCGGACGGCCCACGTCGCACATTGCACCGATCGTACACCGCACATAACCGTCGAGATATATATATATATATATATATATATATATATATATATATATATATATATAGGGACGTGATTGCGTGCGGTGAACGGCGGGTGCGCAACGCACGGGCCGCGATCACGGGTCCATCGCATCAGACGGTCGGGTGCGATTCACGTCGACCGTTGGATGCGATGGACCCGCGACCGAACAGCCCACGTCGCGGCCACACCTGCCGTTCGCCGCACGCAATCATTATATATATATATATATATATATATATATATATATATATATATATATATATATATATATATATGATGATTAGGTGCGGCGGAACGGCGGTGCGGCAGTAATCACGGGCCGTCGATCACGGGTCCATCGCATCGAACGGTTAGGTGCGATTCACATCGACCGTCGAATGCGATAGACCCGCGATCGAACGGCCCACGTCACGGTCGCACCGCCATTCCACCGCACCCAATCACTCAACTATATATATATTTCTGATAATATGCGGTCGTGCGGTCGTGTATATATATACATATATGATAAATTCCAGACTCCCAGTTAGCAAGTAACGTTCACATTGATGACGTGCACAAATGTGACGTATTTATATGGATTTCCTACACAAGATTTGAGCATAAATAAAAAGCTTCTTCAAAAGTGAATGTGAAAAAAAACACTTTGAACAGGTTAAAAAAAAGTGGGTATTTATAGGCTTTGAAACATGGGGGGCTTTGGAGGGCATGTCATCGTGACTGCAGAGGGACAGAAAGAAGAGATGAGACGGAAACTTTTTTTTATTTATTTAAAAAAATAAAAAAACAGAAGAGATGAAGAGTTCTTGAAAAAAAACAAAAATTAGAATGACAAGATTGTGAAATCAATTATGATGCTGTCAAAAAAAAATAAAAAAAAATGAGTAGAAAATTAAATGCAAGCAATCCATTAAAGATTTTTGAGGAATTGTTCAGATACCCCTGGTCGGGTTTAATTTTTTTTTTCCTGAATTTTTTTATTTTTTATTTACTTTTAAAATTTGGTCCTATTTTTTTTCCCCTGACCAGTGTCACAATTCTCATCCGTATATTAATATTACATTTCTATAATTGATATTTAAATATATGTAATTGGTTATTACATTTATATAATTTATAATTATCTGTAAATGATAGATTATGTCATTGGGTATTATATTTGTAGTTTTTGTTATAGTTGTTATATAAATGTTAGTTTCTATAATTGTTTAGTACATGGATCAAGAAATAATTCTACTAAAATATTATAATTGTTCATAAATTTATTTAGGTGTTTGACTGTTTGTTGTATTTTTTATGTTGCTTTGAAAGTCCATTTTTCGTTATAAAATACATTGAATTTCTAGTTTAATGATATTTCAGTGCGTTTCATTTCATCCAAAAGGAAATGAAGAGGATTAAGAGGAAGACTACAACTGATCATTAAGATATGGAGAAAACATCATAATTCAAACAATTAATGTACCTATTTTAATTAAACTTTAGGATTGTATCTATAAATATTTTACGTACATTGAATGCACTTACAGATAATATTGTAATGACATTGAAAATGTATATATGACCATTTTGTGTTTAAACATATTTGTGTATTTTAATATTTTTTGTAGACAACTATTAAATATCTGTAATTATTTGTATAATTTTTGTATGTATCGTATTATATTTCTGTATTTATGTAACTGTTTGTAAGGGGTAATTCGGATATCACATATAAATTACAGAAATATAATAACCAATTACATATATTTAACAATCAATTACAGAAATGTAATATTTATGTAACTGGTTAGGGGCAAAAAAAAAGGACCAGATTTCAGGGATAAATAAAAAATAAAAAAAAGTCCAGGGGAAAAAAAAAATTAAACCCCTAGTCAATGGGCATCTGGACAATTCCCCCAAGATTTTTTAAAGTAATGTGAGCCGGGAAGGGAGGAGGTTGGTGCAGCCCGCCAAGAGAGGTCAAGTCCACGTCAAGTTGACACGTCAGCTCTGTGTCGGTTCCGTATTTCTGTCAGGCACTCTAATTAGGGGTGGTAGACGAGCTGAACGAGTCGAGTTTTGACAAGTTTAAGCTCGGATCGTTTATAAACAAGCCAAGTTGAGCCGAGTCTAGCTCACGAGCTTAAACAAACCCATTCTTCTTCATTTTAGGGTATTAATGGGTTGAAAATAAAATTTTAGCCTAAATGAGCCAAACTCATGAGCCTAAACGAGCATAACTTTGTATTGATTTAATGTTCTGATTTTACAAAGGAGTTTAGTCAAGTTTCACCTAAGTTTTTTTATGACACAAACGAGTTGAATTTGAACATAAAGTGAAATTCGATCCAGGTCTCGAGCCTAACTGAATTTTAAAAATTATTCAATCTCACTCATTTATCTAATTGAACGAGCTCAAATCGAATCGAGCCAGAGACTGAGCTCATTTACCAGCCCTAACTCTAATCTCCGGGTCTTGCATTGAATGCGCATGATCCGTACGTTTTTGCGTACGGTCATGATTGAGCGAGTTCTGATTTTTTTTTTGGAGCAATCATGAATCATCAACCGTTCGATCGCTGGTCTTTATTTGGTATGTTGTGCTCCTCATGATATTTTGTTTAATTTTAGACTCCGTTTGGAAACACAGATTGAAAAGTAGATTTTGGAATAAAACTGCTTTTTAAGATGATTTTAGACCTTTGACTTTTTTGGATGCTTTTTTTTAATTCAGGAATCAATATTTGGAAGGAATTTAATGTTTGGTAGAAAAAGTTGCTTTTCAATTCAAAAAATTGATTCCGACAAAAAATCGTTCTTTTTGAGATTTTAAAAACACGGATTTCAAGAGAGAAATTAAAAGAAATCCAGCTTTTGATTCCGCCGGAATCCGACCCGTTTGGTTGCGCGTTTGGGCGGAATCCGCTTTTTCAAAAAGCGGAATCCGCCCAACGCGGAACCAAACGGACCCTTAGTCTCGGTGGATGATAACACTGGTACAGTAAACTAGTTTAGCTTAAATAAATATATATAAATGAATAGATTGACTATTTATATATCCAAATTGTAGTCATTTTTTTATCTTGTTGTGAAACATGAACTTTGATGTTAATCAGAATATTGTGTTAATTAATTTAATTTATACTGTGATTCTTATGTACTTATCTTAGTTTATGTGTTATTATTATTATTATTAAAATATTTGTTACATTTATTTTATAAATAAATTATGTTTTTCATACTTTGGACAAACTTTTGATGAAATTTTTATCATTTTTTCTAATTTTTCAAACTTTCAACACACAACAAATTAATAAGTGAAAACATATAGTTATCCATATAAAACCGTTATTATACCAATGCAAAAGTGACAATAAAGCTCTACTGACACTTGTAAACCATTTCTAGAAAAAAAAATAAAAATTTTCATAATTTAAAATATTTTAATTTCCCATATATTTGCATAAGCAAGAAATAAAATCTGAATATCATTTAGAAGAAAACATTACAACAATATCCAATATTACAAACATTATAAAACATTAAAAATAAAAAATATATTATCTAATGCTCCCGGGAATGATTGTGAAAGTTGCGAAATGTACTGCTGCACATGTGTTGTACTTTCTTTTGCATTTGTTGCTCCATCTCCTTCTCCAATTGTTGGACTTTCTCCTGCATCGGATGTTCCATCTACTGTTACATTATATTTGTCTAATTTATTCCTATAATTGGCTCAATATACCACCAAAATCACGTGAATTTAACTATAAGTTTGACAAATTAAATAAACATGATAAGGAAAATAATTTGACTGTAAGTACATTGGAATACTTGTATATAAGTAAAAAAATAAAAATTAAATATGCATTTTTTATTGTAAACTAAAATGTAAAGTACATATGCCATTGGATCACAATGTGTAACTACCAACCAGATAACACCCAAAAAAAACGTAATTGTCTACCACTGTATTTGTAATTGCCAACCAATGTAACATGGTTAAAAATTTACTTTCTATTATTTGAAAAACTAATATTAGCAATTATTGGTGGTGAATTAAGTGGAAGACTTTTCCGAAGAAATCCTCTACGATCATGCATGCATTTGGAAACTCAAATTCTATATTCATGTAATCAGTTGACTATTTTTTTGTTGCGTACTATAACAACCAAGCTACTTAAAAAAATACCAACAAAGATATATATTAGCCATAAGATTAGAATTCATGTCTTAAAGTTTAATAATATGAATAAAAAATGTTTTGATTTAAATTTCACACACACATATATCGGTGTTAAAAAATGATATTCATCATTTTTTTATTTGGATGTTATTTTTCTTTTTGAGTGAATTTGTTTGAATTTAGAGATATGAAAAATACATGATAGTTATAAATCCCTATAATGATGGTGTGATTTTCTTCATATATCACATCTAAACAAATCTAAAAGTTTATTAAAAATATAACACTACTTATACGATTTGGTGATGTAAAATATGTGTTAGATTTAAATACCGAGGTATGTATTACGTCCCCTTCATATATAATCTTTTTTTGAGGAATGAATTCAAACTAAAATTTAAATGTATATATTTATTTTATTCAAAAGAATCGTATGTATCAACTTAATAAAAAAAATTTAAAAATTAAAATATATGTTTTGTTCAACAACATGAGATATAAGAGACAAAACACTCTAAAACGGAAAAACATGACTATATTTATAACAAATCTCGTATAAATTACAGGACAACTGCTGGTATATAAATATTACAAGCATTTTATTAAAAATATTTATTTTTATTTATAAAAACTGTATAATTTTTTCATTAAATGAGAACTCCACCCCAGAAAAAAAAGCAAAAGAAAAGAATGGGGTTCTCCTCAGAAAAATAGAAAGAGAAGAAGGAGAAAGAGTGATGCATGGGGTTGGCTGATCAGAGGCGGAGGGCTGTAACGGCGATGGCGGTGGAGATCGACCATCTCTCTATCTCTCTCTCTCTCGCTCTCTCCTCCTAACCCTACATGTCTCCTCCGCCACCCCCAGCAACCTTCGCCCTTCCCCCTCCATCACGTCCTCCTCCATCGCCGTCACCTCCTACTCTCGCCTCCACCACCCTACGCCCGCTTCAATTACCTCCGACACTCTTTCTTTCTTTCTTTTTTCTTTTTTTCCAATTATAAATCCCACTTGTGTAAAAGACAAACACATGGGTGGGTTTGCATGTGAATTTTTTTTTATTTTTTAACCCTTCCCAACATTATTGACAGAGTCGGGTCGGATGAGACTGGGACTCGACAGAGCGGCGCAGTGATATGATCAAGAGTAGGGTAGCGCCAGCCACAGGATATGTTGGCCTCTCATTCGTGACGTTATTTCCTTTTATATTATCTATAATTAGACTCTAGTTTTAGAATATATTCCACAGCAAATTCTGCATGCATGCTCGTATCGATGTCTTTTATGTGTCTTTGTTTTAATTTTTGAAAATCATTTCAAATTTTCAATCAATAATTTATGCAAATTGGTACGCGCTGGTTGATAATTCTGGTTAATAACTTTAAAAAATGTTACACTCAGTCTAATGTAGACTTGTTGTCAACTCACTAGTTGCCCCGATCCAAATTTTATACTTAAAAAGAAAATGTTACACTCATTCCATTTTAGTCTTCATATGTTTTCACTTTATATAAAATCATCTATCACATGTAGTGATGTATGCATTTTTATAAAATATGAAATATATATTTCAATGAATTGAATGTAAAAAATTTCTAATGATATGTATATCTCGATATAGCGAGTGAAAGGGGTTAAAGGTGTATTAATACTGCATGTATGACTATAAAAAAAACTGAGTGTAATAGAACTTTATTTAAAATCTTCAAATCGTAAAAGTTTATATATTTAAAATCTTTTATCTCCTTTTTATGATGATTTTTATTTTTTTATTAATATAAGTTATTTTATTTTTAAAAAAATTGATGTTTTTTTTTATAAATATACGATAAAAGTAAATTTTTAAATTTTTTAAGAATTTATAGTTTTAAATGTTTCATCTATCAAATATTCTTGAACCATTACACAAGCTCACGCGCGCACACAAATACAGCCGTCTAATGTATCTATATAAATATAAAATATAATAAATAATATATATAAACATCTATTCCACTCATCTAAGGGTCACCAAAAGGCCCGAGGCCCGAAAGCCCGGGCCCGCCCGGGCCAGTTTTCAGGGAGGGCCAAGCTTGGGCCTGGTTCTGGGGCCCGGGCCCGGCCCGTAGGCCCGTCCGCGGGCCTGACTCGTAGGCCCATGGAGGGTGATCTAATGAACTAGTAACATGTAATTTTTATTTGAATTGTGGTTGAGTTATACAAATTATTAACATTTATATATGTGTCAACCTAATTAGGTACATGTAATTATTCATTTTTGTAAATAATTAATTCATTTAATATTTTTATTTTGAAAATTAAATAGATATAAATATTTTTTTCAACATTATACTTTAAATTTTGTGTTATTTTAACATTATATACAAATAAACAACGTAAAATAAAAAAATGCAATGTTTTGAATTTGGGCACGTAGGCCCACCCGTGGGCCCGAACCCAGGCCCGGCCCGTGAGGCCCGTTCAGGCCCTGCCGGGCCCTGTTTTTTTGCCACGGGCCAGCCCGGCCCGGGCCCGTTGGCCAAGTAGGCACGCGGGCCTAGACCCAGGGCCTGGCTTGGGCCCCATTTCAACGGGCCGGGCCGGCCCGTTGCCGACCCCTACACTCATCTTGCAAAAATCAAACAGAAATGTACGGTCATTATCCAATAAAACCTTTCCTTTATCTGTAATGAAACGGTTGAGATGAAAAAAAAAAAAAAAAACAATCGGAATAATAACTGATTTCACGTTACTTGTATAGATAGGGTAAAACGCATCTTCACCCCCTGAAGTTTACGAAACCTGCATGAATACCCCTTATTTTAAAAATACGCACTTACACACCTCTATTGTAAATTAAAAATGGGGGCGGGTGATCTTGTATGTGTTTATTATTTGAATAATCTTTTTTCTTTTATTAAAATTAAAGGTACATGATATCTTGAAAAAATTCAAAAATAAATGTTAAACAGTTCAATTTTTAAACCACATGTAAAGAAAATAAAATAAAATAAACGAGAAAAATCCATATAACCCTCTGTAATATGTCATAAATCCACATAACCCCATGCCTCGTTAACTAGATGACGGATGGCAGACGGAGGGGGTTTTATGGATATAGAGGGGTGATTATAGGGGGTTATATGGATTTATGAAAAGTACAGGGGGTTATATGAATTTAGACCAGATTACAGGGGGTTTATATAGATTTTCCCTTCTTTTTAAGTCCTCATATTCAACCATCTATTTGGTTTTTAGTCACTCCGTCAAACGTCTGTCCATACATCGTTAATTTGTGAAATGTGATTTTATTTTTAAGTCCCTGTAAACTATGTTATTTAGTGATCAGTCAATTCTTCTTCATATTTCATTTTAATTTCCTAATTTTAAATGTTTTTTTCTTATTAGTCCATCGTGCAGCCCCAATTGCAATGCATACCATTTTTTTTAAAAACAAACAATCATGCACTCTTCCATTGAAGTTCATGGTGTTATATGAATTAAAATATATATTAAGATACACTAATATATTTTTTTTAGTTGAAAAAATGATAAAAAAATTTGAGTCATACATTATAATAGAACTTCATACACTAAGACAACACAGTTTCTTAAGTAGATTTTGATTATAAATTTTTCTTAAAAAAATGATATGCATTGCAATTGGGGTTGCACGAGAGGCTGGACATATCGTTTTCTTTAGAAAAATGTTAGACTTGATCATTTTTACAGTTCAAAACTCAACTACACATGTTTTCATTGCTGTCCATGGACTAATAAGAAAAAAAACATTTGAAATTAGGGACTTAAAATGAAATATGAAGAAGGGATGGATTAATCACTAAATAACATAGTTTACATAGATTTAAAAATAAAATCACATTTCATAAATTAATGGTGTATGGATGGACGTTTGACGGATGGACTAAAAACCAAATAGGCGATTGAATATGAGGACTTAAAAAGAAATATGAAGAAGGGAGAGATCAATTCCTAAATAGGTATGTTTACAGGGATTTAAAACTAAAAATCCCATAAAAGAATTTATATAAGATAAGGGCATGCTTATTAAAAGAATGCTAATTAAAGATTTACAAGAATAATTCTAACATTGTAGTGAGTTTTTGGTAATATTCGCAGAATAATTCTAATATGTCAATAAAAATTTAACTTGAATTTACATAGGTGTTTTCAAGGGGTTATATAAACTCTAGGAAAAGTTGAATGGATTTTAAGAAAAGTCTATGGACTTAAAGAAGTTTATAGGGGGTTATTTGGAATTTTCACTTTGTAAAACCAAAATAAAAAATGGTTTCACGTGATCATCAGGTATACGCAGTAGAGGAGGGGGGAAGCAGATGGAGGTGGCCATGGCAGGCCAGGCAGGGACAGGAGGAGGAGTAGAGTTGAATGACAAGTATATATTATATTGTTGTAGCTAGTTGTTAATTTTCCTCATCAATCAATATATGTTATCATGTTTTTAATTTAAGCCCAAATTTAGCTCTGAATTCTAAATCCATGTATTAAAAATTTTATTTTGACAGATGAAGATTTCTCTATTTTAAAGAAATTGAAGTGATTAATTTTCAAGATTTTATTTAGAATAAATTACCATATTCTTTGTAATTTCAAAAACTAATAATAATTTTCTCAATACTTCTATATCCAATACAAAAATTGTACATGTATTTCTCGCACTAGTGATTTAGATATTACATCGAAAAAATAGCTTAATGATACATATTTGTACTTATAAGAAATGAATCAAAGACAAAGAAAATCAGAATAATAGACAATTCTAAGGGCAAATTGAAACAATTTACAAAAATAGTTTATACTCTAAATTGATCAAAACAATTGATTATGGAAAAGTCGTTCTCCATCTGTTATTTCATAAAAGTTATTTTATCGATTTTATAACATAAAAGAAAAAATTAGAGTGTATCAAAAGTCAAAATTCAAAAATAACATTTGGAATTTACTAAACAAAATTGCTTTGTTAAATGGTCCCAAATAGGGGCATAACTCTCTAGAAAGAAAAAAAAAAGGTTCAACCGAAACTACTATAATAATAATAATAATAATAATAATAATAAACGCTCATCTCGCAAGGTTTTACTAATCATTTCAAATATGCTGATCGTTATCCAATAAAGCATTTCCTAATATCTGTAATGAACAGTTGAGATGTATGAGTCGTAAAGAAAAATCGGAGTTATTGCATCTCATTATTTGATGATTAATGGTTGAGATGGGTTAAAAAATCGGAATAATAACTGATTGCATCTCATTATTTGATGATTAATGGTTGAGATGGGTTAAAAAATCGGAATAATAACTGATTGCATCTCATTATTTGATGATTAATGGTTGAGATGGGTAAAAAAATCGGAATAATATCAGATTCCTTCTCAGTATAAGCAAACCACGTAGTGCATATAGCGCATGCATGCAATAAGTGGGACACGTAGTCAAATGAGTATGATTATCCGGCAATCGGGTTGCTTTCACATGTTGTATTATTTTTGAAATGGGAAAAATCTAAATAACCCCAATAAATTGCAAATTGCTTGTCTGAAATCCATGTAACCCCTCTGATTTTTTCTAAAATTCATATAACTCATTGAAAACATCTATGTAAATCCAAATAATCTTCCGAGTTAAAATTTTCATTGACATATGAAGAATATTTTATTAATATTTTATTTAGTTAACCCTAACTGAAAACACAATGTACCAAAATCTCCTTCAATTTGTTAAAAATGAGAAAAACATTCTATACATGACTATTTAACATCTTCAGATAGATTATAAATAAAACCTTATCCAGTGGGTAAAATCGTCATTTATGGAAGATTTTTTTGTATTTTTAACATATTGTATGTAAGGGCAGAACTACTTGTAGACATGGCCGGGTTGGGCTGGGCTGGATTGAGCTTTTTAAACAAAGTATGAGATTTTCGATGTAATATCTAAATCACTAGTGGATTAGCGATCAGTTGTGAATGACTTGTTCTAGGCCAGAATTGAAAGTGGATTAGCGATAGATATTGAGTTAACTTTTTAATCACGGATTCTTTGAAATTAGCTAGCGAAAGAAGTGTGTACAATTTTTTTTTTCTAATACTTTCTTGATATTTTAATTTTGAGAGTGTATCTAATATTTTCTTTAAAATCTTGTTATAGTAGGTTATAATGTCAAATCATCAACAATCATTTAAGAGAGAAAACTATTTTTTCGTTCTTTAAAAGAAAAGAAGATGATGATAAATCAAGATATTGAGAATTCTTCTGCATCTAATGTTGGTATTGTAATTACCGATGAACAACCTCCTTCTTGAAATTAATACTTTAATTAAAATATTGACTCAGATTCGACAATAGATGAATTTTATTCTCTGAAGGATCATCGGGCACAACCTTAGTAATGCATTTTCTAGAAAAAAAAAACTTTATTTTTTGTCTGATTTTAAATTTTTATTTGTGTGTCAAAGTTTATTTAAGACTTATGAACTCGTTTAATTTATATTAAATTCATATTGTTTTTTAGATTTTGAATTCATGTTAGCCCCCCATATAAAATCCTGGTTTCACCCCTGATTGTATGAAGTTTTTGGCATACTATATTTTCAGTCAGGGTTAATCATACATAATATTTATAAAATAATTATTATCTGTCAATGAAAATTTAACTCTGGGGATTATTTTGATCTACATAGGTATTTTCAGGGGATTATATGGATTTCGGACAATTTATAGGGGGTTATTTGGAATTTTTCTTTTGAAATTTAAAAACAAACTTAATTAAGACATCTGTCACACTATCGATCGGATCCGTAAAAAGCGATTCTGATCGCTGTCTATATATATATATGTACCCCACTCATCAATAGAAAGAGAAAAAAAATGGTTTCATGTGACCATCAGGTATATGCAGTAGAGGAGGAGGAGGAGGAGATGGAGGTGGCCATGGCAGGGACAGGAGGAGGAGTAGAGTTCAATGACAAGTATGTATTATATTGTTGTAGCTAGTTGTTAATTTTCTTCATCAATCAATATATGTTATTATGTTTTTAATTTAAGCCCTAATCGAGCTCTGAATTCTAAATCCATGTGTTACAAAATTTATTTTGACAAATGAAGATTTCTCTATTTTAAAGAAATTGAAGTGATTAATTTTTATGATTTCTAAAAAAAATATAATATATATATAAAACATGATGATATATTTTTTTTTAATTCTTGGTCATCTCTAAAATAAATTTCATTATTCAACTACTACATTGATAAAACGGGTTGAAAAAGAAAAATGATAAAAGGAAATTTGGATCAATTTTGTCGGTCCGTATTGTATTAATTTCATCTTTCTATGTGCTGGGAGTTGTTTAATTATCTATATTGAATCAGAGGATTTGTAGCTAGCTAGCCTTTAAAAAAAATTGTTAAAAAATCACACTAGGATTTCATCTTCTTTTGTTGTTATTTTCTTTCCATATTTTTTATTTCTTGAACCCCATCTCAACAGGGATACAACGCATATATTCAAGTGATAAATGGTTTGAGTTGGATCAATAAAAAATCATAAACAGTTAGTTAGATATGGATAATATTATGTGTAATAAGTGGTTGAGATGAATCAGGAAAATCGGAATAATCCAAGAAAACAGATTTGAGAGAGAGAGAGAGATACAACACGTATAAAAAAAATCGAAATAATATTGATTCCATCCCTCATGCACGTTGACAGCACCACTCACGTGCTGCATGCATGCAATCTGAATACGTAGGAGGCTGCGTGTGCCCTAACTTTTCATCCTCTGTGTGCCCTAATTTAATTTTCTGTATACACAGCATCTTCTAAACAGTTTTAATTAATTATATATTTCTAAACCCATTATATCTCACATGCAGGGACATGGAAGGAGTAAATGGTGAGGCAGCGGAGACCAGAAAAGGAGCTGCGGTGGTGAGGAGGAGGCCATGGACGACGGCGGAAGACGCCATTTTGAAGGAGTTCATGAATGCCCATGGCCCAAGGGACTGGAAAAAGTGCCAGGGAACTCCGGTCTCGACAAATACGGGAAGACCTGGAAGAGTTGCCGGCTTCGGTGGCTCAACCATCTCCGACCCGACCTCAGGAAGGGTCCCTTTTCGGCGGAGGAGGAGCTGCGGATCACCCAACTTCAAGGCCTGTATGGGAACAAGTGGGCCAAAATAGCTTTAGAGGTTCGAATATACATCTGGTTTTCTTTTATTTAATTCTGGATGAATATTTAATTTATTTAAATTGTTATATTATATAACGGTTGCCAGGAAGATCTGACAATGACATCAAGAATTACTGGAACACAAGGAAACATAGACAGAACCGTAGTCTCGAAATGTATGATCCGCCGGCCACTCTCAGTTCATCTCCCGCACAGATGCCTGCCCCTTCATCAACATCTCCGCAATCAGGGGGAAGTCAATTCAACTTCTCTGCAGTAGATGATGATGAACTCCCGGTACTGTTGGACATCAAACCCCCAATGTCGCCACTCGCAAAATCATTGTTGAAAGACAGCAGGGACACATGGACGACGACGACCGAGAATTTGAGTGTCACTGTTGCCGTGGTAAGCTGAAGCACTTTATATATATTACTTGGTGAATGAAACCTTTGTTTAATGATTGCTACACATTATACAACCTTTGAATAGAGACAAATGACAATTTATTTATTGAATTTTGTGCTCCTCAGGATGTTGTTGGAGGTTTTTTAAAATTTCACGAAGATTTGAAGAAAAAGAGATGCATGGATACATGGACGACGACGACTGAGAAGTTGTGTGTCAGTACTGAGGCCACCAAGGTAATTACTCTAGAATATGATAATTAATAATTATTTGTGTTTAATTCATGAGTTGAATATATTACTTGGTTACATATTTATATTGTTTGAGCTGAGACAGAACTGACAATTCCTTCATTGAATTTCATGCTCATCACAGGATCCATGCACCTCCGTCGCCCCTCCCATCATGTCTTCTAATTCTATTGAACATCCAAGCCAGACATCAACAAGTAAGTAAATTAATTGCATTTTTTTCTGACATTAATTAATTGCTTAATTAATCTTACATACACTATACGATACCGATATTAGTTAAAGATCACGGTTAAAAATCGTGATATTAGTAAATAAAACTAATGAGGGTGTTCATCAGGTACTGAAACAAAGAACAAAAATGGATGGATCAGAGAGGTGCTCGACGGGGATGACGGTCTTAGCGCAGAGGACTGCCTCGCAATCATAAGAAAGATCGAAGAGGATCATGGCCTCCCGCCATTCTCAGACGACGTATTTGATGACCCAGATTTTTTAAGTGGAATAGATCTCCTATGTTAAGTATATAATAGTCTTCAAGTTTTTTTATTTTATTTTTTGAATGACTTCCAGTATGTATATATTTGTGGTCATTGGGAAGGCCTATTCATAGGAGGGGATGCATGTCGACCTGGATCGGCAATCCCTCCCTCCTTTGATGAAGCCTCCCAATCAATTGTAAGTTTGTAAATTTTTTATGGAAGTCATTTTGTATTTTCGAGTTCTGTATTTCCCTCTCTTAAGAGGCAGAAAAGGATTCGAATGGTTTGATGAAGTTTAATTTTTTGCAATACAGTTGTATTTACCAAAAGAAGATGAGAGCCAGTACAGGAAACATATTCTAGTCTTCTGGGTTTATGAGATGAAACTATATGTTATCCTTTTTTCTTAATTTATTTTAGCTAGTTTCGGTGTGTAGCTAAACAATGCATCTATCCGAGTTCTTTCTTTTCCTTTTGATTCCATGCATGCATGCATTCATATTGTGTGTGTATGTATATATAAACAATTCAATTGCACTCGGAATTAGAGCTGAATACGTGTGAATGTCTATTATATATCATTTCTAATAAAATGATAATATGTTTTCTGTGTGATCCATGTGAATCACGTATATATATATCTTATTAAGGTATATATATGCATCGATAATGAAAGCATATAGCGCGGTGAGATATATGATTCAATAAGCTGATATGTTTTCTCTAACAACGCATATACCTTATAAGTGATGTATATACATGGTTCGCACAAACCCTACGGACTGCATCAGAGTTTGGCTAGATAAGAGGGGAGAAAAAATAGTCGCCAAAGGCACACCAAGGACAAAAGGATAAAAAAAAAAAAAAAATTGGGTGCCAATATATCCACCTCCCTTTTTCTATTTCCCACCATCTTTTTAATTACACCACCTGCCATTTTATATATTACTAGGCCCACCACCTTATAAAAACACCTAGATGATGTATACTATTTTTTATAAAAACATGTAACTCATTAGATGAGATATACTATTTTAAAAATATTCGAAACACGTGTATACTAGAATTAAGGCTAAAAATGAGGTTGGACTATCCAAACACCTAACCTTAAACCCCAATCCCACCACCCTACACATTTTGTAACACACACCTCTCCTCTCCTCTCCTCTCCTCTCCTTTTTCTTTCCTCACATATCCTTCGGTCCACTGACGCCCTCAGATCTTGAAATAGGGCTTTTCATTGTCATTGGTGATATATTGTCGAAAGTTTAGGGTTTCCATATGGAGATAGGGTTTTTGATAAAAAGTTCAGGTTTTGGTAGAGAAGGTTAAGGTATCCATATGAAAAGAGAGGATTTTGATAAAAAGTTAAGGTTTTGGTAGAGAAGGTTAGGGTTTCCATAGAAAGTTAATGTTTATGAGAGAAATGTAGTGTGTTCGATCAATTTGAATTTACGAGGATTGAGAGGTTTAGGAATGTTCACATAATTGCATTGATGGAATCACAATTTTCTGGAATACTGATTTTGTTGTTCAACACTGGAGCTCACCTAACATTAATCCCACATCACTAAACAATTAAAACAGTCATACCAGTCAGAGAATTCACATCTATCATCGGGTCCAGAGCATAAATTCCTATATTGGTGGCATAGAGGATCATCTGCTATTTCTACTGTCTCATTGCTTGTGTTTTTCTTGTAATATTTTCCTTTTCTTAATGAACATATATGCAAGGTAATTTATTTGCAACTCAGACAATGCAAACATACGGATTTTATCCAGTGTATATTTTGAAAAATTGAGCAGAAAAACTGACAGTTTGTCTACGTTTTACAGTAGTTCCGCAATTGAGAAATATACATCTGGAAAAACATTTGTCTAGGCTTCTGAATACTGTAAATAAAATCTGGAGGAATACTTAAGTTCATCTGCAAACCTGCAATGCCAACTAGTTTAATTGAAGAGAGCACTTTATTTCTTTGTTTTGTTCTGATGGTGGCAAAACTTAAGCTGATGCGGGCAACATGACTACAGTCAAACGGTACACCACGAACCACGCATTGGCGCTCTCTTTTAATTCCCCATGATGATAAAGGACACTTCACTGTGTTGAATTTATCAGATTACGGATAACAAATGGGAGAATACCACCATGGTCAAAATAGGCCAGCTCCACCTGTGATACCAATCACATTGATTAATATCAAGTATTGGTCCTGACAATCTTTTCGAGTTACATACTTGTAGTCCACTATAAAGAAACCGGAAAGCTGGGATGGAATTGAACAATGGCGCATTTCAAGTCGTGCATGCTTGACAATATTAAAAAAGGATTAATATAGCAGAATTACCTCTGTATCAAATCGAGCTGTGCAAGTGAAGGATTTCCCAGTATCGGTCACTACAACAACATCCTGGCCGGGGCGCATCTCAGAGATGCTGCTTGGAAGATCTATGGTGTATCTCTCGTGACCTGTCAGGCCTAGTGTTTCTGCGTCCTCCCCCGCCTTGAAACACAGAGGGATTATACCCATCCCTACCAGATTGCTGCGGTGGATTCTCTCAAAGCTTTTTGCAATAACTGCTTTCACGCCCTATAAAAGAAAGATGTATTGAAGGAAAATAGATACCTGAAAACTCTAAGAAGGAAGATTTTATGGTTAAAAATTGCTCACCAGAAGCATTGGACCTTTGGCAGCCCAGTCCCTAGAACTTCCACTTCCATATTCCGCTCCAGCCAGGACAATGGTGTCGTGCCCATCAGCTTTGTACCTCTGAATCATAATTTTCAAACTCAGGTTCAGTTGCCAAAAAAAATTACTGCTGTAATTTTAAAAAAGCATGAATATCAAAGACCAAGTTTCTATCCTCAAATTTCCAGAGACTGACGCACAATACCATACGATTATATATTTTCTTGGGGGAATATATATACATAGAACTACTATAGCTCCTAAACCGACAAAATAAAGTAAACCTGACCTGCATATATATTCTCTTTTTTTTTGGTTGGTATATATATATATATATATATATATATATATATATATATTCTCTATTGAACAATCATTGACAAACTTAGATTTCCCCAAAAGACAAAATGGGAGATATTATAGTCCTATTTTGATGCAGAGCATATGAAAATGAGACTTCATGAGTGTGCTGTGTGCATGATTCTATGAGGTGGGTTGGTGGCTATGTAAGACCCTCAACAGAGATCCCAATGCCACAGAAAAAGTCAGAAGAATACTTAGTTGCTTTTCTCTCATTCTTGAGAAAGGAAATAATTTTTCTACTTGTGAACAAATTAAAGAAATTTTGAGAAAAACATTGAAAGATGTGCAACTCCACATTTAATATATGTAGCTGACTAGCTTCGTGAAGCTCAGGAGGCTGCATATGCAGTAAGAGATTCTCAAGAAAACGTTATGCATGAAAGATAAATCACCATTCTCGTTTAACTAGCATTTGGAGGAAATTACCATTGCTGCATCGAACGCATACAGCTTTTCCCCAGTTGGAATATGAATCGTCTTGGGTCCCACTTCACCCTTCAAGAGTTTGTTGACAATGCGAATATTAGCAAAGGTACCCCTTGCCATTACTTCATCATTGCCGCGGCGGCTTCCATACGAGTTGAAATCTCTCCGGTCCACCCCACGTTCAAGAAGGTATTTTGCAGCTGGACTGTCTTTATGGATGCTTCCTGCTGGAGATATGTGGTCTGTCGTGATGCTGTCACCAAAATTCAGCAAACAGTATGCATCCTTCACTCCATGGGAACCAGGCGGAGCCATGGTCATGTCCTTGAAATATGGGGGCTCATGAATGTAAGTTGATTTTGGGTCCCAGGAGTAAAGAGTCGAAGCCGGAACAGACAATGCATTCCACATAGGCTTGCCCTTTGTAATGGCCTCATAAGTGCTCTTGAACATATCTGGCAGCACACTAGATTGAACAACCTGAACAACATAGCATTTTAAATCAGTAATGATATCAGATTGTCAAGGCCATAAAATGCTATAATAGATTATTTTGTGGGCACAGACGAATTGCGGAAAAAAATTCTTAAAAAAAAACCCTCTACGAAGGTCAGACACCTGATGTGGAAGGCAACATTTACAGCAAAATTCAAAAGTATTGTATGGTATCAGTCTGTATCAAACAATGACACAGCTAATCAGATCTCTACCATGGTATGTGCTCCCAGATCCCACAAAAAAGCCAGTTAGATAATGAATTAAACTTTGGCCACAAAATGCAATCACAATTTAACCTAACCATGTATGCCAGTCCAAATAAATCAAATACAAGCAGGATATCCATTTTTTACATGTTTTAAGAAAATGGACCATTGCATTAAATGAAATTGACATGTACCATTCAGTCCAGAGTCCAATCACAGAAATGGCTGGCAAAAATATTAAATATTTTGATTCATCAAGGATTGGGGGCGGTTCTGTGCTAGGGCGAGTCAAGTATTGTATATGGGGAGGGGGATTCAGCATTGAGGAGTAGGTAAAGTGACTATAGGGTGGGGGTCTCAATCGACGGTACATATATCTTCTACTGTATTCTTGGCCCGGGTCTTTTTGGTTCTTTTTGGCTTTCTTGTTGTTTGTATTTGGGCATTCTCTTCTTTGAATAAAAAGAGGTAGGATGCCCACCATTTTTTTCAAAAAAATAATAATCATAAATAAGTTGTAGGAATGTGGAGCACATGCAACCAATTAATTAAAAATTAAAAATTAAAAATTAAAAAAAAGGGCATGCAAATAACACCATTTCTTCTATTTCAAGGGCCAAAGATTGAAACATGAATAGAAACTTTAGTCCCTGTTCAGGTAGTGGAACAGGTTTGGAATAGGGTGGAATAGGGGTGAATAAGATCAACAACCTGTTTGTTTGCAAGGAATAAGGGGATATAGCAATCGAAACTAGGTGGTGCAAATTGCTTTTGGTATTCCAGGTCCCCCCTGGGTTTGTATTTATTCCACCCTATATTCCACTGATATAAGGGGGGCCCACATGTCAAATCACTTGTCATCACTTCTTATAAATCAGGGGGTCCATATGTCAAATCAATTTTTTCACATTTTGTTCATTATATGTATCTTATTCACATTTTATCCACAACTTATTCATGATTAACCCAACAACCAAAATTTCGTTATTACATTTTCCAACATGAATAACTAAAAACACAACCGAACAGAAGAGGCCTCATTCCTTTTTTATATAGTAATAGTTATCCATCCAAGAATAGTTTGTCGCTACCCAAACAAGAGCTTAGTATTTAAAATATATGACTAAATACAACAAGCATGTATAGACAAATTGGCATACTGTTGATACAAGATAGGCACACAATATATATATATATATATATATAGCAACTGACCTCTGCAATTTCTTCATTTGATGGCCAAATATCCCTGAAATATACGCTCTTACCATCTTTTGCTATCCCAATCGGTTCCTTCTCAAAGTCAATGTTGACCTAGGTTTCACAAAACATTGAAACAAAAAGTTGTCATTATGTGATAGTTAGGAAATGACAAAAGAATACATTAATGGTACTCTCTTTTCCAAAATTTCTTCAGAAACCATTAATTAGTTTAGAGGACTGAATTCCTACAATTTCTTTCCCTTCTAAAATATGTGGGAGGTACCACCATATTCAATTAATTGAAATAAAAATGTTCAGCCAAGAATGGGAGATTACTCCAAAACCACCTAAAGGAAATAAACGATGAAAAATAAACACCCTCCCTAGCTATCTTCCCCCCAACCAACCCCATGAAAGGAAAAGAAAAATTAGTTCCATTGTTCAATTCAATCTTGTGAATTCTCTGAGCTAGTGAATTTCACAAGATTGAATTTTGCAAAGAGATGTACTGAAACTAAAGCACCTACTGTTCCAGCAAGGGCATATGCTACGACAAGTGGGGGTGAAGCAAGATAATTAGCCCGAGTCAAGGGGTGCACTCGTCCTTCAAAGTTCCGGTTTCCAGAGAGCACAGCAGCAGCAACAATGTCTGTACAGAAAAAGACAATCCATTAAAGGGAATATGAAGGTGCATCAGAAACCTTAGGACTAAGGTGAATGTGCAAACAATAAAGGGAGGAACGCAAAAAGAAAAGAAAGAAAAGGGATGTTAAAAGTTGTGAAATTGAATTTTACACTCATCAGTCATGAGAAACAAAATCCTACCATTGTCCGAAATTGCAGCAGCAACAGATTCATCAAGGTCCCCGGAGTTGCCAATGCATGTAGTACAACCATAACCCACAATATTAAAGCCTTGCTGATTCAAATACTTCTGCAGGCCACTGCATACAAAACCCAAACTCATGTTTCAGTGAAAAAGCTGTAATATTTGAACAGTAGTCATGATCCCTACTCACATGCATGTGCTAAGGCATTACCTCTTGAGCAAGTATTTGGTACAACTCCAGAACCCGGGGCTAAACTTGTTTTAACCCATGGCTTGACCTGGTGAATTGTCAAAATGATCAGTCTCAACAAAGAGGAAATGAGGATTGGCATAAAAGCATAATATAGTACAAGGTCAAGGACTGCCATATCTAGAAAAATAAGACACACAACCTTAAAACGATTGGGCATACCTCTATACCTAGTTCACAAGCCTTTTTTGCAACCAAAGCAGCCCCAAGCATGACACTGGGATTTGAAGTATTGGTGCAACTGGTTATGGCAGCTATCACGACGCTGCCATGCTTCAGCTCTGCAGGTTGACCATGATATGAAAACTTCACAACTTTACCTTGTACTTCTTTTGGCACTTTAAAGCCCTGTGACAACAGAAGTTTAAAATATTCCAGAAACTCAAAAAATCATACCATGTGCATCTATTATTACTGTCTCCTAGTTTAAGAAAACAGCCAATCATTAGTGATGTTGATATTCAACATCCTCTAACTGACAAATATGTATATAACCAAAACAAAGCTAAAAATAATTAGTTGCAAAAAGGTATTCTTTTTAGCTCACCTTGAATCCAACTTTGCTATCCAGACAAGATTGCCAATCTGCCTTCATTTCCCTCAAGGGAACACGATCATGAGGACTGTTATGAGCCACAAGCGAAAGTTATGTCATCATGCAACAAAATACAATGGAACAATATTAGATGAGATAATAATTTTAGCATACCGCTTTGGTCCTGAAACACAAGGCTCCACATCGGCAAGGTCCAGTTCTAAACACGAAGAATATACCTTTTCCTTTTGAGGCTGGATCCACCACAATCGATCAGTGACCTAAAAGGTTAAAAAACCTCCAAACATCAGAGATCAGAACGTAGTTACCTCATCATAGTCGACAAACATGTTGTTTGCACGCAGATATGCTTCTATCATAGCCACCTGCAAAATACACAAACAAGTAGTGTCACTATTAGAATAAATGCACATGAAACACTAAAAATGCTCTAGAGGAGAAGCTCACAGTTTCATCACTCCTTCCTGTCAATTTTAAATATTGTAATGTGACATGATCTACAGGGAAGAAGCCCATGGTAGCTCCGTACTCAGGCGACATATTAGCAATAGTCGCCCTATCAGCCAGTGAAAGTTCACTCATACCATCACCTAAGGGAAAAATAAAAAAGTATAAAAGAGAATGCAAAGTGATTACTTATATACAGAAAGAGAATAATTGTTGAGTGAAGGAAAGAATAGTAGAAATTGAGAAATCAAATATTAAACATTTTTGCAGCACTCTCAGTAAGTGAATGGGATATGGAACAAGTTGAAGAAGCACAGATATACTGCAGAATTGCATATATATGCTCCATCATTCTGGTTAGGCATTGACAGATAAAAATTTGGAAACTCCCGTCTGTGGAATAGATGGTGCTTTTGAAATTTTCTCCTTCACCGTGATAACAGGCTCCAAACAGACTGGGAGTAGGGGTGGTAAACAGCCGAGCTTTACATGTTCAAGCTCGGCTCGTTTGCCAAGCCGAGCCAAGCTCACGAGCCTCAACGAGCCTAGCGTTCTTCATTTTAGGGTTTTTAACGGTTGAAAATAAAATTTTAACCTAAATAGTTAAATTCATGAGCCTAAATGAGCATAACTTTGTATTGATTATTTGATTTAATGTTCTGATTTTACAAAAGAGTTTAGTCAAGTTTTAACTAAGTTTTTTATAACACAAACGAGTAAAATTTGAACACAAAATGAAGTTCGATCCAGGTCCCGAGCCTAACCGAGCTTTAAAAATTGTTCAAGCTCGTTCATTTGTCTAATTAAATGAGCCTGAACAGGCTTAAACCAAGCCGAGCCTGAGCCGAGCCCGAGCCGCTTGGTTCGTTTACCAGCCCTAGCTGGGAGGAGTGTCAAATGGCCAGAACATTGAAGTCCATGGACAGAACTAACAAGAGAATGATAATGCTTTGATTTTTTTTTCACATCAAAGAA
Source organism: Acorus calamus (assembly GCA_030737845.1). Lineage (NCBI taxonomy): Eukaryota > Viridiplantae > Streptophyta > Magnoliopsida > Acorales > Acoraceae > Acorus > Acorus calamus. Next base: position 10,931,101 of record CM060858.1, on the reverse strand, counting down.
ATTTTAGAAATTCAGAACATGACAAATCTGTAGGATCCTATTAATGTCCTTGTGTACAAGTATGTAAATAAAGAAATATATTAGAAGTAATTAGCAATCAAATGAAAAAAATGGAGAAAGCTCGAATATTTGAACATAATCATGCAATTTAGGCCCATGAGATTTTTTTACATGAAGAAACATGCCCATAAAATAATTGAAATCTGACAATCATTTGCAAATGACAATCTGGCAAATTGTGGTTTAAATTTGAAGCATATTTTTTCACCTAATGATAATTGATCAAGAAGTGCTTCACCCTCTAAATTGAATAAAATAAGCTAAATAAATGAAAGGACACAATAACCATGATGGTAAGTAGATTCTACTCAAATAGAAAATGTCAGGAAGGCGTTTATCTGATGCCTATACTCCACCAAAGCATAAGTGTTTTATCACATTCCAGTTCTTGTACAGCACATAAATGAGTTGTCTCTTGAAAGAACTGAGATTACCATAGAATTCAACAAATTTCCCAACAACACCATGCTTCCGCAACATTTGGGTAACCGTTAAAACCAAGTCAGTGGCCGTGACCCCATTTTGCAATTTCCCCGACAACCTGAATCCAACCACACCAGGCAATACCATGCTCATTGGCTGTCAAGATGGAATGATAAAGCATTAGTCACAAGTAAAATGATGGCAAGCCCAATAAGCAGCAGGACATTATTACAAATTACAATTTAAATGCAAAATTCTAATCACAAAAGTTTTGGCAAATCAAAAATTATAAAACAAACTAAGAAAGAGAAAGGAACAGAATGGGTCTAAAGTCTTGACAATTTAGATTTTATGGCGGACAACATGATGTGTATGTTCTGCCACCAGATCAGTGGCATAAATGCTTCAGCAGGGTACACAATCTAATAGAGTTTAGTTCAATCTATTTGGTGCAGAAATAATATTCAACTGGCAATTGACGCATTTCTTTCTCTTTTTTCTTTTTTCTTTTTTAGGATTAGGGCATATTAAATGCCATCTCAGTTATGACCCCAGTGATTGATTCTTCTGGAAAAAAAAACACACTGATTGCATCAATGACCCAATTGCAAAAACCAATCACTCATTTTTTTTTGTGCATTTTGAAAACAATAGAATTTTGCTATATAATGAAATTTAGATTACAGACTGAAAAGATTTGGGGGAGGGGACCCAGTCCCACACTTCCTTCTTGTTAAATCAGAGGTAAAGCTCCAAAAAAAAAGGTGGACAAAGACACCACCACTAAAAGAGAATAGCTGAGATATCGCCTGTGACTCTTATTGCTTATAAAACAAAAGCACCTACTGTTGTTCAGAACACAATAATGCTTCAATCTAGAACAAATTAATTTTTGTTTTTTTTAGATGAAAATAACCGGTGCATCAGAGATTCAAACTTGAAACCTGTAGGTGAGCAAAGCCTAAAGTCACCCCCACCCCCTCCCCCAATCAGGGCTCATATTAAACAAATATCAAGTGAGCTGAACAACTGAATTTATGCCGTTGAGTACTTCGTGCTGAGTGGAACTGTATTACATTCTGTACACTCAATTGTTTCTCTCTTCATGATGTTACAAAAATTTTCTAAAACAAAGCCGAGAATGCTAACTAATGTACCAATGTACCACATGTACCAAAAAAGTGCTCCTACTAGCAGGATTATAGAATCACAGAGAAATCTCAAAAAATAACACACACAAAATAGTCCATAGTTTTATCTTACTGAACATTAAACTACTTACCGATATGTTTGTTTCATTGAAATGAAATATATCACCTTATCCTATTCAATACACATTTCCAATTCTGAAAAACATTCTATCTTATGTTCTATCTTATGATTGTTAATGCAATCTTAAAATTTTGTACGATGCATCTCACCTGACCAAGCATCGCAGCCTCTGCTTCGATTCCTCCAACCCCCCATCCAGCAACACCTAGACCATCAATCATAGTTGTGTGGGAATCAGTTCCAACAACACTATCAGGATAAAGAATCCCATTGGTGTTGAATACAACTCGGCCAAGATATTCCAAATTGACCTGAAATTTTACGAGGAGAGGTTAAGTACATGAGCAAAGGCTTAGATTATCAATAGATAATGCCAAAAAAAGTCAAGGCATTATTACAGAATTCAAGTAATAAAGAATGATGCGACAATGATCCATATAAGATGAGAAAAAATTAGCAAAAGTAATACAAACTGTACCTGATGTACAATACCAGAACCTGGGGGAACAACAAGCATGTTGTGAAAAGCAGTGGATCCCCATTTAAGAAAACCAAACCTCTCTTTGTTCCTCTGAAATTCAAGCTCCATATTTAATTGCACTGCATTTTCTGACTTTGCTACATCCACTTGAACAGAATGGTCTATTACAAGATCTACTGGAACCTGCCATCAATAGACATGGTTTTAGCACAAATATATGCACTTAAGCAGGACCAGAACAACTTTCAATTCTTTGTTTGTCAATCACACAGCCACAATGTGATTATAATATAAATAAAAATTTAAAAATAATATATATGCGTATATGTCATGGAACATAGATAAAGAAAAAATAGATTTAAGGAAGTTCCAATTTCCTTTCTCTCATGTTTATATGAGTAATTTGAATTCCCACTCGACAAATTGTGACTGCACAAACTAAAGAAAAGATATAATAATGTCTCTTGAACGTAGCACACACCAAGGGATTGATCTTATTGGAATCACTGCCCAGCCTGTTCATGGCATCCCGCATGCAAGCAAGGTCAACCACAGCTGGTACACCAGTGAAATCCTGTACAAAAAAAAGTAAATTCAGTGAACCAGAAGTCGCCTTGTATAAATGCATACTACAAAACACAGTATTCACCTGCAAAAGGACACGAGCAGGCTTGAATGGGATCTCGACTTGCTTTGGAGAAGTATTCTCCCAATCAATGATTTTCTCGACATCATCCTTGGTGACCTGGAAGTTGTCACAATTGCGTATTGCAGACTCAAGAAGTATCCTGATGGAATATGGCAGCTTATCTGTGAAAACAGACAAAAGTGATACAGTACTCCGTTGAGAGAGGGAGTTGGAGAAAACACATGAATGGAGCATGACTTGCAATAGATCAGACAGTGAGATACGATGCATGATCATAGCAAATTATGCAGTAGCATTTGGCAACAAGTTTGAAAAAAGAGTTTTTCATTTAAAGTTGCTTTTAAAATTAGCTTTCACGAAGCATGCTTTTGTTAGATTCCTCAAAAGCTTCTTTTTTTCATCATTTTATAACTAAAAAGCTGTTTTGTTTTTCTATCTTCAAAAGCTGAGACTACTTGAGGCATTTAAAAACACGTTTGATTAATTATGCTTCCTGCAAAAGCAGAGCCTTCAAACATGATCCAAATCTATTTCCAATCACTTCTTCAGATTATACATATTGACTGGATATAAATCGTCTTCTACAACTATTCAATTCAAAACAAACGGATCAGCCTGAGAAAGGAAACACAAAACAACAGACAATCAATGGTGTACGATACAAAGAGATTAAGAAACGCTTACCGATCCTCGGATCATTCAGCGCGGGCAAACTGTAGTACTTCCCGAACTCTCCACCGCCGGGTTTCGGAAGCCCCGTCAGGATGCTCTTGAACGCGTTCTCAGAGGCTGAACCATCCGAAACAAACAGAAAAATCATTACCGATGACTAAACCAATCCGATCGAAAGGCATAAGGCATGAGCTTACCCATGTTGGGGATCTTGCTGCGGAACCGCTCGATGACGGAGGCGGAGCTCCTGATCCGTGCGCGGAAGTTGACGGGGGCCGATCTCCGGCGAGAGAAGGCGAGAGAGGGAGGCGCGGATCCGATCGAGGTGGAGAAGCTGAGGGCGCGAGGAGAAGTGGAGGTTGGGGTGGAAGAGGAAGGGAAGCGATGAACCCTAGAAGGAGGAGGAGTCGGAGAAGAAGACGCGATGAAACGTGAAGAGTAGGTGGGGCTTATATGCATGACGAGAAGGGACACATTAATAATTTTTAGAAAGTAAAAGATCGAGACCCTAAAATTGTGGGGAGAGAGAGACACGGGAAGATGGGCTGGGCGGGGTGGGGCTGGGGGGAGTTAGGTTGTCGCGCGGTGGAGTTTTAGGTTGTTAAGTTGTGCCGACACGGTTGTTCTCTTTAGTTTGAATAGATAGATTTTGATGAATCCTGTTTAGTAAATCTTGTTTAATAAGAATAGGTTTTGATGAAAAGTATATTTGTTTATGTTGGAGATCAGCTTCTTATAAACACAAAAAATAGTTCAATTGTGAAATCAAACGCTGTTTAAAGTTGGACATATTTGTATAAATAAATTACTATCGATAATTGCGCACATAAAAAGGGGATTGGTGAAAAACATTTTAAGTTAATATCATTCGCGGGTGAGGGAAAGGACTTTTGGGACCAGTGGATGCTGGAAAAACAAATGGGGAGGATTAGCTAGAGTTGCGTGCCGTTATAGATCTGTGGATAACGAGGGACGAATGATCTGTTTGGATGTGATAACAACATTAACAACCATGTTATCTTATTTGTTTTTTGGAAAATTAATTATGGGTCCTCCCGGGAGCCTCAGATTTATATTTAACTCATTTGGATATCTGAAATTATCTTTAGGTCCCCAAATTAGTTGAAAACTTATTTTTAGATCTTTCTATCCAAATAGGGTTACCTTTCCTTTTATTCACTTTTGCGCCCTCTTCATCTCTTATTTGTGCCGCCTCTATCTCTCTCCAATCTCCCCCATCCACACATACTACCCTCCCTCTCCGAGTGTACCTTCCCATCATCTCTTTCTTCCAGTCATGCTATCCCTTCTCGTCAAATGATGTGTTTTGGCTTCATGCATTGCTCATAAAAATGATTTATACATTATAATAATAGAAATGATGTATTGTATTATATGGGTTTAAACTTATTCCTAAAGTTTATCTCTTGGATTATTCATGTAGTATGTATAGCACTATACATGTAGACTATATAGTGTATACAAACGGTGTTTAACAGTGTACACAGAGAGTCTAGAAGGGGTAAAAATAAAAAGCTAGATAACTAGGGACCTAAAAATAAATCCAGACGTTTCAATGACTTAAAATAAATTCAAGGGTATTTAAAAGGACCCGAAATTAATTTTTCATTAATTTTTATTAACTTTAGGTGCGATCATACCAGCACTAATGCACGGATTCCATCAGAACTCCGAAGTTAAATAGATAAGGATGACAAGATTTAAATCCGTGATATTTTGTATCCAAAACAAATGCGCTACCGAGCTATGCTCCATCCCTTTTTTCAATTGTTATACGGTGTCATTGTACAAAATCCATGTCTTATTTTCCACATCATTTTTTTTTCTATTGCCAAATCTTCTTTTATCCAAAAAAAAAAAAAAAATCCATTAATTTTTTTTGGATTCAGGGTACAAGGTTTTGGATAACTGGCCCGTTTCAAATTTCAAAAACAGTTTTATCTCATGATGTCATTGGGAGTGGATTGTAAATCCAGTGTGGCCACTAACAATCACATGTGATTCACATGGATATGTTCAGTTTTTCTGAGTTAGTGGAATCGGTTTCAGATTTTGAAGGATCCCGCCATGACATATCTGTCAAGTATGCTTTTTCAAGGATCATATGGTTTCCAATTTAACAATGTTTTAAAAACTAAACAGTTCTATGAATCGAAAAAATAACCGGTCAAAGGTCACTGTTTCAATCGGATTTGAACTGTAATATAATATATATATAATAAGTATTTTAATTATCATTACTAAATAAAAAAAATTTAAAATTTTAAAAAAAATCTTTGTATAAAGTTTTTACTTAACATCATAACATGATTTTAATATATAAAATCTAAACTTTTTATTAAATTTTATATTTTTAGCAAGTGATTAATCACAATTTATACGAATAAAAAATCATTCGATATTCTTCTGCGATGTTTTTCTTTAAATCCAGCAATCATGTTTGTTGCTGGTAACAGAAGTTGTTTTTCAATGTTTAAAATCAAGGTGATGTTTGGTTGAAAATCAACATTTATTAAAAGCAAACATGTAAGTTTACTATTTTGCCCTCATCCCCACCAAATAAATAACTCACCAGGATTTTACACTCCCCCATTTCACCCTCTCCCAACCCCCTCCTCAGCCCAAACCCCTCTGTCCCCTTGTGGCTCTCCAAGGATATTTGCTTCCTCTGTCGTCGCTCCACCGCCCGTCACTCTTGTCCATAGCGTGCTCTCGTCCACTCAACAATTGGTTAGGTACCTATCGTGGGTCTTCTAAACCCGTAAATCTGCACCACTAGAAAAGAATATTGGGTATATTCAGGTAAAGCATGAAAGCTTCATCAATGGTGTGGAAGAGCAATGGTTTTTTTTTCCCTTCAGACATACATGTGAGATTTGAGAGGGGAAAAGGAAGGCTGTGTGATGAGTTTATTAACCCCGAAAGAGAGAGAGAGAGAGAGAGAGAGAGAGAGAGAAGAATTAACAAAAAGGGTGTAATTGCTACACATAAGGGTATTAATGTCAATTCCACGACCACACAGAGCTTTCAAAAAAATGGATTCCCCCAAAGCAGACATATTATGCTTCGAAAACACAACTTTCGATTTAAAAATTGACTGAAATTCAGGTGTGGATTCTCAATTATCAAGCTGGCACGTTTAAGACTTTTTTATTTTAAAAAAAGCAAAAGTTGCCCAAAACATGCTACTAAACGGACCCTTAGTTGAAAATATATTACAACAAACCCATGGGCCCGTCTAGTCCCACCAACAAATTTGCTTACCCCACCAGTCGGCAAAAAAAACGGTGTTTTGCTATCCCCACCGATTCAGCCAGTTCGACAGGATTTAGTCGCTATTTCAGGTTTTGGGCGACCGGACTTGGTCGTCATTTTGAGTTTTGGGCGACTGGATTTGGTCGTCATTTCAGGTGTTGGGCGACCGAACCTGGTCGAACAGGATTTGTAATAAAGTTTGTAATTTTTTTTCTTGAAAACATAATCTCACGACGTGTATCATCCTTGAATCCTTCATATTACTCCAAGTCTGAGTTGTAATATAGGGAGAATAAATCATTATTCTTAAATGTAGAATATAAGAACAATTTTTTTTACATAAATTACAAACAAATTTCAAAAGCCAAATATAAAATGTGTTTGGATCAACTGGTAGGTTTTTTTGTTTTTAAACAAATAATCATCTTAACTATGAATTCAAACGAAGCTTAAAAATGATATATATTTGTCTAATAAAATATTTTTCTATAAAATTTTGAATTAATTGAAAGTATATATACTTACATTTTTTTCAGTCCCTTAGCTGTTAAAAACAATTACAGTCGCCTAAAACCTGAAATGACGACCAATTATAATCGTCCAGAACCTGAAATGGCGACCAAGTCCGGTCGCTCAAAACCTGAAATGACGACCGATTTCGGTCGAACTGGATTGGTAGGAACAGCAAAACACCGTTTTTTTTTTATCGGTTGAATGAGAAAAGTGTTTGGTGGTGATAGACACGCCCCAAACCCATTACCCAAGATAAACTACAAATAGGGATGACAACGGGGTGGGTTGGGACGGGTCTTGTGAATCCAAACTCAAACACGCTCACAAAATCTTGTCTCAAACTCGTCCCAAACCGTGATGGGTTTAGTTTTTTCATGTCAAACCTCTCCCAACAAGCATGTAAAAAACCTGAAACCCGACCCATCCCATTTAGGTCGAGTTGGGCCAAGATAGGTATAGGAAGAAAATATTAAAATATATTTTTATATAATATTTAATCTAAGTTAAAATTTTAATTAAAAATAAATATTTATTAGAATAAATCCTACAAAATAAGAAATAAAATAAAAAATATAAACTTTCAATCTTCATAGCAAGTGATAAATATAATATTTTAATTTTTTTTGGAATATCAAAAGAACTCGTATATGTTTATATGATTTCAAATTTAAACTAACGTTTGAATTTAGGGTTTTTTATTTTTAAATCCTCATAAACTACATAGTTTAGTGATTAATATCTTACTTCTTCATATTTCAATTTAAGTCTCCAGATTTAAAGGATATGTTCTTTTTAGTTCCATTAAGAGACTAAAAATAAAACCAAATAATTTAGCAATAGCTCCCTCCGATGGACTAATAAGAAACATACCCTTTAAATCTAGGGACTAAAACTAAAATATGAAGAAATGAGGGAACGATCACTAAATCATATAGTTTGCAGGGACTAAAAAATAAAAAACCCTTGAGTTTATTCATTCTTATTTTTTTGGAATGCCATACAACAAATATAAATTATGTAATTAATATAATAAATATTTAATCTTATTATTAATTGCAACCGGGGCGAGGTCAGGGTAGGTTTTGCTAAGTAAACTCATTTTCCATCTCAAACCTGTCAGGTTTCATTTTATCTGTCTCAAACTCATTCCAAACCTAAACCCAACCTGACCCAATCGAGTACCCTGTTGAAGGGATAGGGCTAGATCCAACGGGTGTTGCACAATTTGATTGTCTAACACGTTCGTAACTGTCTGATCTTATTATTTTGAGATACACAAATTCATTGAATCTTAAAAATGAAGATTTACAAATTAATTGCATTCTAAATTTAGTTTTAAAATCTTACAAAATATCTCAATTACAACAAAGTGATAAGATTTGAAGATCACCAGCGAGTTGGACAATTAAATTTAGCTTGTCAATTGGACGGATACGGATAGGATAGGCCTGTATCCGTATCCAAACTAGATATCCGAAAAAATAATTCGATATCCGACGGATATTGAAAGTAAATATCTATATCCGATCCGAAAATCTGGATTTGGATACGGATAATTATCTAAAATATCCAAAAATTTAAAATAAATATGAAATGACTAAAATATCCAATATCCAAAAATAAAAATATATATCTAATATTTGATATATATAAAAAATATAATAATTACCTAGTATAAAACATAAAATTGTAAGTATATACATAAAACATTACTTACTTTAAATAAAAAAAAAAAAAGTCATGCTAATTTAAAAAATATAAATATATAATTAAATAAATAATAATATAATAATATTTTCAAATACAAATGTTTTTTGGATACGAATTTTTTTTATATCAAATATTTTCTAAATTTTTTTATACGGATTTGAATCATATACGAATATTTTTTTGCATAATTGACAAATTTAATCAAATTGTTCAATAGCCGTTGGACCAAATCGGAAACTGTCCCATTGCCATGGTGTCATCCCAAACCACACAGACATCCCAAATAAAAAAAAGGGCTTGTCTATCCCTATCAAACATTTTTCTCATCCCACCAATCAAAAAAAGAAATCAGTTTTTGTTGTTCCCACCAATCCAATTGGATCGAAATCGGTCGCCATTTCAGGTTTTAGGCGACCGGACTTGGTCGTCATTTTAGGTTCTGGGCGACCGTAATTGGTTGTCATTTCAGGTTTTGGACGACCGTAATTGGTCGAACAGGGTTCAGAACTATATCTATTTATTATTTGTAAACAAATAAATTTTTGGATTTATCCATCATATTCTACATTTATTCTTTTATCCAAACAATAGTTAAGGGACTGAAAAAAATGTAAATATGTATATTTTTAATTAATTCAAATTTTTATTATAAAATATTTTATTAGACAAATATATATCATTTTTAAGCTTCGTTTGAATTCATAGTTAAGATGATTCTTTGTTTAAAAACAAAAAAACTTACCAGTTGATCCAAACACATTTTATATTTGACTTTTAAAATTTGTTTGGAACTTATGTAAAAAAAATTGTTCTTATATTCTACATTTAAGAATAATGATTTATTCTCTCTATATTACAACTCAGACTTGGAGTGATATGAAGGATTCAAGGAGGATTCACGTAGTGGGATTATGTTTTTAAGAAAAAAAATTATAAACTTTATTACAAATCCTGTTCGACTAGGTTTGGTCGTCCAAAATCTGAAATGACAACCAAATTCAGTCATCCAAAACCTAAAATAACGACTAAGTTCGATCGCAAAAAATCTAAAATGGTGACCAATTAAACTGATCGGATCGGTGAGGATATCAAAACATAAATTTTTTTTTTCTTCCGACCTGAGGTAAGAAAATTTGTTGGTGGGACTAACGTGCCCATAAAAAAATCCTTCCCCCTCTCTCCCCGTGCTCTCTTTTCTCAGCAGCCGACAGCCTCCCACGTTGACACTCCGGCGAACCACCGTGTACATCCCCTCCTACGCTCCGATAACACTCCGGCGACAACCCCCTCTTGTTCTGGATTTACTCCAGCGATTATTTTGATGCCCTAGATTGTAAATGTGATAGAATACGAAGATGTGATTATGAATTCTTCATAGAAACATTTTTTCAAGAGGGGGAGGTCATAGAAGAAGCAAAGGTGAGATCTTTTTTCTTTTTTTCTTCTTTCGATCGATATATGTTGCATATTTTGCGTCCTCAAATTTGGGTCTTTTGAAAAACAATTACTCATGCATCCTGTGATTCACATATGCAAAGATGATACTATGAACAATTCGAATCTAGGGTTTTCATGTAGATGCCAGGATCGTTGTTCAATATCTTCAACGACCAAAAAATAAAAAAGAGAAACCTGTAAAGTTTTATTTGCCAACACTCCTCAATTAATTTCTGAATATATATCAGTGAAGCTCTTCAGTCTAGATAGGGTGGGTCTTCAACTGGGTCATCATTTGATTTGGTTGAAATCATTCATTTGAATTAAAAATTGAAAATTGGAAGGTTGAAGTAATTGTTTTTCTTTTTCACGTCTTTGCGCACCCGTAGTTGTTCTAAGTTTTTATTGGGTTTCTTTTTAGAGAATTGCAAGTTCCCTTTTTTTTTTTTTGGAGTTTGATGGATTTCCATCACTCCGAATCTTTCCACTTTGGTTTAGTAGTCGAAGTAGGAATGTTGAATAATGTTGGTGTGTTGTTGAATACTTATTTGGGCTCTTTTTTTTATTATTGAAATTGAATTCACTCATAGCTATTAAAATTGAAATTGAATACTTTTGATGTTTGGGAATTATTCACAACCAAACCTTAATGTTGTTTCCCCCCTCTGATGATATATTCCTTTATTTTCTTATGTTTGGAGTACCTTTACTGAATTTCTGTGTTGGTGTTTTGTTGGATTTTGAATGGTCTGACATGATTCGATTATAATTCTCCATCTGTCTTTATCATTTTTTTTTTGAAACTGATGTAGCTGGTTCTGGTTAGAAATTAGATTTATTTACTCTTTATTGAGATCAATTTTTGAAATGATGTAATTAGTTCCGGTTAGAAAATAGATTTATTTACTCTTTATTGAGATTTATTGAAGAACCATAAAATTCTTAAATCAAGTTAATATCGATTGATTTGCCAGAGGGGTGTGTGTGCGCGTTTGTGTTTATATTTATATTTATACACTTGTCTAAGGTAAGTTAAACAATATTTTCAAATTTGGTTAAGGTAGACGCAAGAGAGATCAACAGTGACATCATTAACTGCTGAACTATGGAGCACAAGGATTGGAAAAATGTCAGCTCCTCTGACGAAGAGAGCAACTCAGATTTTGACTTACAAGATATGAATGTGGAAGAACGACATCAGAATCCCTATAGCACATTGTGTACCTCCCTTTCTAAATTGCAGTTCAGGTATGAAATTCCAGAAAGTGGTAACTCATTCTTGTGTATTTGCAGATGTATCATAGTTATTTTCTTCTTTTAACAGAAAAGACATATCAAAGGTTGTGTGGTGTGAGGATGTTTTAATGGCGGAGGTTATAGCGAAGAAGGGAAGCATTTGGGCAACTACTGGAGTTGTTCGAAGCAGCAAAATCTACTGTTTGATTGAGGAGATTGCGTAAGTTACATCTGCATTTTTTCACAGAACATGAGCTACTTAGGAGTTTTGTATTTTCATTGTATATTAAATAGTTCAAAGAAGATGCATAATTCTTTTGTTGTTTGGTATTTTTTTAAATACGAAATGTTTTTACACTTCTATTAGCTATTATCTACAATGTTGGTATTAGTAACAACTTCAAGGTTATTGCTAACATATGCCTTTTTGGTGAAAATAATTTCGACATGCTATTTCATTTTGAATTTTTGATTTCCAACTTTGGGTTCATGAGTGGCTTCCACTTTATTTATAATTTTCAACAACAGTGCATTCCACTTTTTGAAATGTGATGCATGTATATGTCAAGGAGGTTGATCCTCAGAAGTTAGAACCACAACTCCCGATGCATACATAGCTTACTGTTGTAGCCTTGTACATATGTTTTGAGTTATGAATTCTCTTTCCTTTTCTGTTATTTTCTGTTGCTGTATCATGTTTGAATGGCCCCCGTCTGCATCAAGATGTTTCAATTTTTATAGGATATTATGACAAAAAAGTCCACTCTTTTAGATAAGCTCAGTAGCAGAATGTGTGCAGTTTTCTTACCATATATTACCATCTTCAAGGTTTATGCTTTACCATTTTTCTCTATTAAGAGTTTCATGGGCATGACATTACGTGATTTATCGGGTATAATGCATGTTAGTTTCATTACCACTTGCTTAAATAAAATGGATGATCATCTTTGTGCTTGCAAATTTTTATAATGTTTGTAGTGACAATTACACTTAAACTCAGATCATTTATCAATGCTTAACATAAGTTACAATTCTTATAGTTACCATGGATTCCTATCTGTGCCAATGCATATATTAACGGAGAATTTTGTCGAAGTGCAATTGCATGTGAGTCCATTTCATGATCCTAGAAATATTGATATATTCGTGTGATCCAGTTTTGCTTGTTTATTTGCTTGCAGGTTTCTGGCTGAAAGAGGGGCATTGATTCTCGTAGATGTTTGCGATACAGTTTTATCTTTAAATGACATTTATAATAAACTTTCGGATGAAAATAACGGCTGTTGTTGGGAGTCGTTCGAAGCTTACCGGCATTTAAAATCGCTTGGCTATATTGTTGGACGGCATGGTCTTCCTTGGTCATTAAAGAAAGATGAGAATTCTGGCAGTTCTGTCTCTTCGAAGTGTACATTGGAAAATGATGAAAAGAAGCCAAATTTTGATGTGTACCCACCTGACAGCAAATTCAAAAAGACCTCTCCTGGCAATCCCTGTTTCATGGTTTATGTGCTTAGGTAGTTACCTTCATGAAAGTCTTAGGCTCCGTTTGGCAGCACGATTGGGTCGGATTCCGCTTTTTGAAAAGCTAAAATCCTAAAATCGTGCTGCCAAACGGGTCGGATTCCGGCGGAATCAAAAGCTGGATTCCTTTTAATTTCTCTCTCGAAATCCGTGTTTTTAAAAGCTAAAAAAGAACGCTTTTTGGTCGGAATCGATTTTTTGAATTGAAAAGCAACTTTTTCTACCAAACATTAAACTCCTTCCAAATATTGATTCCTGAATTAAAAAAAAACATCCCAAAAAAGTCAAGGTCTAAAATCATCTTAAAAAGCAGCTTTATTCCAAAATCTACTTTTCAATCTGTGTTTCCAAACGGAACCTTAATTGAACTGTGTTCCTACTTTGTTAGATGTTGTATCTATTGGGGAACCCAATATAAACTGGAAAATGTTGATGCGAATCATTGCTAGTCTGTCATATTTATTTTTCCACTTCTATCATTTTGTTAATTATTCTAATAAAGGTATTTTCGTGTAGGGGTGAATTGCCATCAAAACCAGTGGTAGAGCAACTTGAGAGAGAATGCGGTGGCACTTTGCTGAAGTTTTGCTATGTTGATCATGGACGGGTGAGTTTCTTCTCCACTGATAAGGTTGAGCTTCCAGTCTTATTGTGATTTTTAGATATTCTGGTTGAGGAATACAGGGTGCAATACTGATGAATGATTGAGTCCTAAGGATGATGTAACAATTTTTGTGGGTTGATTAAATACTAGATTTACTGAGTGAGTTAAATGTTACATGAACTAGCCTGAGCTTGTGGACTTGCTTAGCAGAGATTTCTATGTTATTTGATCTCATGACACGTCTTTGAGAGATTTACTGCATTTGAATCCCGCTCTTGTACATGCTTACATGATGTTTGATCTATGGTTCATTTTTATTTAAGACCATTAATAGCACCAAAAGTCAGCTTTTTGTCTTTGGCCTAATTTTTCAAATAAGTTGTGGAAGATTACATATATTAGTATACACATTGTAGAAGCCACTAAGATATGGTAAACCACACAATTCATTTGGTCTGATGTTGCAAGCTTGGCCACCACATTGTAGAAGCCACCAAGATATGGTACACTGACTGACTGACATAAAAAGCAGCACAAATTCAAAGGAGAATCCAATTTGAATTGTATATTCAGTGTTGCAAGCACCCCACAATTTAGTCACAAAACTGTTCATTAAAATTTCTTTAAACATGACAGTTGTGCAGCAGGTAATTCTACAAATACATATCAATCCTATTATATATGGTTCACTTTAACATCATCAAGTTTCCAGTAGAACTCCACCTAGTTTATTTGAAAAGTCCAAGAGTATGGTTGCAGATGAAAAGAATCAATTCATTGTTATAAATCCCAATTGACAACCACTCTGAAATGTTACCTAATTCAATATTATTTAACCATTGTTTTGCAAAAAGAGTGTTATGGTTTTCACACCAAACCTGCAATGAAATGCTTGCTCAATTGTTTTGCCTATTTCATTAAGATATAAAAGAATTCCATTAAATTAACATAACATCCCCCATGGCGGGCCTTGAAGGTAAAAGGATCTGTAGCTGAAGCAGATCATCAGATTTGCAGGTAAAACTTGCCCTGTGATTTACAAGAGATTGAAAGCCATAGAGAATAATGCTCCTGATTGAAATGTTCACTTGGTTCTGCAACAGGAAGGTTACAGTCACGCATACCAAACCTTTTTATTCATGCAATTAAATTTGATATTGCACAAAACTATAATCAGAAGCAATTCATATCACTTCTATATCTTAGGGTCATTTGGAAAATTCCAGCTGCATTAATATTTGCAAGGTCTTTAATAATGGATCATCAACTAGATATACATGTTCGAACTTCTAACAGCCCCTCTGCATGAAATCCATGAACTATAATATAGTTGGAACCGAATTTTTTCCCCACAATCTGATGAATCACCTTCACTAGATTAGTATATTGTAATTCTGGATGTACAGTTCAGTAGAACTCTCCTAAAGAAAATACAGTATGCTAAACTCAGTTGCATGTCAAAATGTAACAGACCTACTGAAAAGACTACTACTAACTCATGGTTTGCTAATTTAAAACTGATAGAGTGGCAAGTGAAAGTGATCAAAGTCACTCTGTTGACAAATTTATTCGGAATGAAGAGGAGTGATTAACTACCCCATGTTTTCTGAAGAACATCTTCACTTAATAAACATAAAAAGAGTTGCAAGCATTAATAGGTTGAGGAGGACACCATCATCACTTTGGGTTCATTTTCCTCATGGGTGCAGTATATAAAGTTTTACCTATGAAGTTGTGGTGGAATAGCACCTTTGTCAAGAAAATTTAAAAAATTAAATATTATATGTAAAAAAAAACAAAAAAGGAAGTAAAAAAGCTTCTTCAGAGAAAAATAGTTAATAGATTCCCCAGTCCAACCCAGTTACTAATGCTATCCTGACCCTCAGTCCACCATAGACGCACCAATTGTCAATCAGAGTGAAGCAAGAGTTATTCCCATTTTGGAAAAGTAATATGTCCAACCCTTGTGTAGTCTTAATTACAGTCCACACCAATTTTATATTTAAAAAAAATTATACATTTTTCTATTAAAGCACATAATGTTATATGAAATGAAATATATACTGACATACATTAATTTTTTTTTTCCGTGTTGGAAAAATGATAATTTTTTTTTATGTCATACTATGATAGAACCACATATACTATAATAACGCAATATATACTACGTTATTATAGTGTATGAAACTACAAAACAGACTGAATGTATCAACGCTCAATTCACAATGTTGATTTTGTATATCCTTGGTTCCTTTAATCCCTTCATACTAATGAAACAGCAAGTTATGCAGTTAAAGAATCTCTTCAGCTGTGGATACTTCACACTTCACAGATCACAACCCAATCAAATAAGGCCCTTTAGACTTTAGAGTAAACTACAACAAACTTAGCAACAAATCTACAATATCATGTAATCATGGAATAGAATAATATATCAACTACATAGGCAAAGTTCACAAGTCTATGATTCCCATGTTTCTATCAGCATCAGTTAAGCAATCAAGAAGGGAGAAAACAAACCCTTCTATCACTAAACATGCAAAGCCACTAATCAGCACCACAAACACTGTATTACCATGCTCCAATCAAAGTTGCATCACAAACAACATCACCACAAACCAAGCAAGCTAAACAAAGAACCCATTTCAAAATCAGGGGGACCAGCAACATTCAATAACAAGAACTTCAAAGAGGGACAAGAAAAGAACACAACCAATCTTCAGAATCCAGCACTATCGGAAAGATGAACAAAAATCAGATCATAATAAACCAAGACAGAAATAAAAGCAAGCTACTTTTTTTTTGTGTACTCATCAGACTTCTATCAAGAACCCACTTCACCATTTTCGTTGTTTTCAATCATCCAAGCAACAAAATTCTCATCAGACATGAAAGAATTTTTTTCTTTTCTTTTAAAGCCAAATTTTACAAGAAAGTCAAAATCTTGGATTTATTCAACAAATCATTTTTGTCTCCCTCTCTAGTACCTTATAATAAAAAAAACCAAAGTAATCTACACCGTCCAATCAATGCGCCAAGAGAAGATCCGCGCCGATCAAGTCCTCCGCTCCGCCGGGGCTTGTCGGGACAAAGAAAACCGACCTCGAAGCGGCCAATCTCCTCCGCTGGGGGAACCTAGGGCCGTAGATCCTCCCGGCGAAGCAAGGCGCATCAACAGGGACCACCGCCGCGTCAGCGCCGGCCGCGGAGGGAGGGGGCGGCGGGATCTGGAGGAGGGAGAGGAGGTCCTTGGCGGTCCTGGAGCAGCATCGGGAGTCCCGGATCCGAGCGAGGGCTCCGGGTTTGAGGAACCTGTGAAGCCTCTCTTCGATCTTGGAAGAGGAGGTCTTGCGGGGGCTTCTGAGTCTTCGATTCATGGCGGATGTGTGTGTGAGAGAGAGAGAGGGGGATCTAGGGTTTTTAATGGCGGTGAAGGCGGGAAAATGTTTTTCAAAATCGGGACGGAAAAGGCGGGGCTGTGTGGATCACGTGGAGGGGCATTTTGGGGGGAGGGGATAGTCAGGGTGTATATTGGGAAGACGAGTTGGGGGTAGTTTGGGGATTTTAGGTGGATGCGTGAGATACTGCGGGATCTCAGGTGGGGGTATTTAGGGAAAGGTAAATCTTTTGGGGGAGAGCGGGAAAATCTGTGGTTGTTTCAGTTAATTATTCTGCGCGATCTGCTTTTTTTTTCTTTTTAACGTGTCACGTGTCTTATTTTTCTTTTTTCACTGAGGGTACAGTGTTTTGCAGAGATAGGGTGGATTAACCGGACACGCATACGAAGACAGGAAAACATTTACCCCCCGTTTGCATGTGGAATGGGGTCGGAATATCATGAAGTAAATGAGAATAGTGAATTTTAATTGTATAGCCTTGAATATCAGGGATAAATTATGTTAAAATAAATTGGTATACAGTAATATATAGATTTCAGTCAACCCTGAGAATTAATTGTCATCACCTCTTATAAATTATATATTAGATTAACAACCACTATTTTTTATCTTTTATAAATAATTATCTATACTTTATTCATATTTTATTTAAGCAACAAAAATTTTATTATTATATTTTCCAACGAAAATATTTGAATGGACTAAAGGAGTATAACAATACTTGAATAGTTGAAAATAAGTTTGTTGATATTTTAGTCTCCCTCTAAATTAAGTTATTCCACATAATCTATTTTATTGGTATAAAAATAGTTTACATGTTAAATAATTTATCATCACATCTTATAAATTATAATATTCAGATGTTGAATTATTTTTTCACATTTTGTAATTTATTATTGACGTTGTATTCAATTTTTATTCATGTCTTATTCTTGATCAACTCATTTTTTTTATAATTCTTATTTATATGTCAAATCATTTTCAAGTTAAAGATGTGATTCCCCATCCCAACACCCCTCCAAAATAAAAAAATAAAAAAAATTCCCAATTGACCCTCCTCCTTTTCTCACCGGTCTTACCAGGTTCAAGTACAATATAAACTTCATAAAATTTTGATTAATAAAATAAATGACATATTTTTTTTTTTGATATAAACGGTAGGCTATATCTCTTTAATGTAATAAAGAGAGCTCAAAAGGAAACTACAAACAAAGAAACTACCCTGCAAAGAAAGTCAGCATGCGTAGAGAAGGCCTCTACACCGGACATGACCTTTACAAGGACAAAACAACAAAACCACAAATTACTCCTCTACAACGAACACCCCATCCGTCAACCGCACCGAACTAGCACCAACACAGAAGACCACCCAGTCCGCTACCAATCTAATTACCGAGTCCCATATATTCTCCGCGTATGGTATACTCCCTCGGAACACCACATGGTTCCTAAGCAACCAAGTCGATCACATGACAGCGGGGATGAGAGTTTGAGATACCTTCGCGCACACACTCCTATCAGCCGGGTTCCGGAGTTGCTTCCCCGACTGCCATAGTGTCTCCGGGGTGGTGAACGATTCCCTCAATCCCCCAGCCGCCGAAAACCATCTCCAAACCTGTCTGGCCATGGGGAAAACAATAAACAAGTGTGAAACGATCTCGTCCTCTACACCGCATAGAACGCATCTCTTATCTATTTCCGGCATCCATCTAGCAATATAGGATTTAGTTAAGACTTTCTCCTGATACACCAACCACATGAATGCTTTCACCTTGAGCGGAATTTTACACCCCCAAACCTCCTTCTGCTTCCTCGCCATCAATGACACCACCGCACGATGCCGCTGCACCCAGTCATAGCCATCTTTCACAGTAAAGCCCTCAACAGGCTTAGGCTTTCATATGATCTGATCAGGCTGAGCTTCCACCACCCGCATGCCTTGGAGTTCTTCTAGCAGCTGCAAGTACCCATCAACCTTGTAATCATTCACACTCCTTCTGACCAACACTTCCCATTACCCATCCACTCCTCTCCTCCGCAAAAAGTTAGACGCTGGGGCCTTTGTCTCCACTGCAATTCGAAAGATTGTTGTGTATCTTTCACGTAGAGGTCTGTCCCTGATCCATAAATCAGACTAGAAGCAAATCCTCTCTCCCGACCCAATCTCCCATCTAGTAGCCTACACAAAGTCCTCAATGCCACCCATAATACCCTTCCAAATCCCTGAAAGACCGTGGTCATGGCGAGGGAAACGAGACCTCCCATACAGTCCGATGTTATATCTTTCCCGTGCCAATGAACCTCACATCACAAAGGGGTTGTCTATCCAGCGCCACAACCATTTCAACAAAAAAGCTTTATTCATATCTGCCATATTCAATATCCCAATCCCCCCTTCCTTCCTTCCGCGGCACACCTTATCCCACTTCACTAGATGGACCCATCTACTGTTTCCTTTTGCTCCATTCCATAGAAACCTCCGCCGAATCCCCTCTAGAGCTCACAAAATTCCTTTAGGAACACTAAACAGCGAAAGCAAGTATATAGAGAGATTCGATAGAACATACTGAATTAGAATTATCTTACCCCCAAGACTCAAGAAGTTACTCTGCCAGCCCGCTAATTTGTTTTCGAATCGGCTGATAAGCGGCATCCATTCAGTTTTCGGGAGTCTCCCTAGAGTTAGGGGAAGGCCCAAGTGTCTGAGAGGAAAACCGGTTGACAGTCCAAAATCCCAGCCATTCTATCCACCAACGCCTCCTCCACATTGATCCCCGAAATCAAGCTCTTTTCGAAAGTTAATTCGAAGTCCTGACACCAATTCAAAGCATTTACAAACAAATTTATTCCCTCTCACCGATAGTTCCTCCGCCTCACTAAGGATTATTGTGTCATCCACATATTGCACTATGGAAATAGCGGATCCCCCTTCCTTACATTTAAGCTCAGTCACCCAACCTCGAGCCTCCGCCATGTGCATCATCCTACTGAAAGCATTAGCCACCAAGACAAAAAGGAGGGGAGAGAGTGGATCACCTTGTCTGAGGCCTTTACCAAGATGGAAGAAGCCACAGGGGGTTCCGTTCACCATAACTGACGCTTTAGCCATAGTAACACATGCCCTCATCATCCACACCCAGTTTGATTCAAAACGATGACATTCCAATAGGTGGAAAAGGAAATCCCACCTAACATTGTCGTAAGCCTTAGCAAAGTCTAGCTTAATGACCAATCCCTTTCTCCTATCCTTATGTACTCCAGAGATTGAGATGCATCCACTAAGTGCACAATCACTCCCTTGATTCTATTAGCAAGAACCTTACACCCCGTTTGGGAAGCAGAATAGGCGGGTATAAGGGTAGTATAAGGGTGGTATAAGAATGGATAAGGAAAATTGTTGTTTGTTTGCAGAGTATAACTTGATATTACTAAGCCAGTTTAAACAAGTATAAGAGAGTATAACAATTCTAAATAACCTCTTGGATAAGCTATACTCACTTTATCTATTCTCATGAACCCACATGTCAAATCAATTTTTTTACATTTTATTTATATTTTAATATTTATCAACCTAACAATTCAACCTTTATTCTTATGTTTTCTAATGAGAATAAAAAAAACACAACCAAACAGAAAATCTCTTATTCATGTAGATTTCTTATCTATATTGACATAGTTATCTATCCAGAATAACTCAATTCTGCTATCCAAATGGGGACTTAGAGATCATCTTATAGCACCCATTGACCAAATTGATTGGTCTAAAATCATCAATAGCCTTTGTACCTTCCTTCTTAGGGATTAAGGAAATAAAGGTGGCATTGATCCCCCCGATTCCCCTAGACGAGGTGTAAAACTCATAGAACATTTCCATCACGTCCTCTTTTACGCATCCCTAGAACTCTTGAAAGAAGCGCATTCCATAACTGTCTAGGCCCAGGGCCTGATCTAGTTCATCCCCAAAAACTGCTGCCTTCACTTCCACCTCGCTAAATTCCACCCTCCAGGCCCTGAAGACATTGATCAGGTATGATCCCAAGCTCTTCATCCACCCACAATGGCCACCATCCTCTCTGTATCATGAAAGCGAGCGTGAAGTGATCAATCAGAGCCCCCTGAATAACCTGCTCCCCTTCTAGCCTCTGCCCCTCTGCCACCAGATAGGTAATCTTATTTATATGTCGTCGATGAGTAGCAATTTTTTGAAAATATTTGGTGTAGTTATCCCCTTCTTGCAGCCAAATTGCTCGAGACTTCTGTCTCCACTCTACCTCCTCCATCCGAAGTAGCACCAACCATTCCCCTTTCAATTTATTCTGCACTGCCCTTTCCTCATCATCTAACAAACCGGCCTCCTCCCATCTATCGAGCTTGTCAATCTCCTCTGCCAGCTCTGATTTTCTGCCCTTACGCCTTTAGATTTCAGCTCTGTGCCACTGTTTTAAGCCTAACTTCAGCCGCTTTAGTTTAAAGGCCACTTACTTAGCTCCACTTAGCTCAGCAGCAGCTGTTCTCCATGAAGATTCCACCATGTCCTGGAAGCCCTCACTAAGTAACCACCAGTTCTCAAACCGAAAGGTGCAATGTCATCTCTCCAAGGCACCACCCGACAACAGTAGTGGGGAATGATCTGAGCACACCCTGGGTAGGTCCCTAAGTGAACACCCTGGGAACGTGTCCTCCCACTCCGGGCTCACTAGTGCCCTATCCAACCTTGACCCTGCTCGGAGACACCAAATAGGCCTCATGTTCATTCACCTCCTTTGTTGCCCATTCAACCGACCTAATCGAAGAACCCGACTGGCAGAGTCCTCCCTGAAGCCTCTGATGTAGATGAGGGGACCAAGACCAACCAATCTGACCCCAGAATCAATATGGTTATACCAAGACCCTCCACTCCTATCAGGTACGGGGCACAAACTCTTTGACTTGGCTTTTGCGGATGAGCCCGACGGGACCCACCCCGGAGGTCCACTGTCCACCTCCCTCACATTCTCCGCCATATGGGCCAAAGGAAACCTTTGTGAATGGGCCGGATTTGTTCCTAACTTCATTAGATGACCAGCCGACTGGGCCCGGGTCGCCCCTTGCAAATGGGCCGTAACCGCACCTTGTAACCCTAAATGACAAATTTTAAAAATCAATCTATGTTTATTAAAAAGTTCCTGGTTGGAAATGAGTGAGGGATGGACCAGGCAAATGTCTGGAGATGTTAAATTTTCAGGTCAATATCTCAAGACAGACAAATTTTTCTTCAAAAATTAAAAAATATCTCCAGATAAAGTTCAATATGTTTTGTATTACAAAGATATATGAGAGGGAAATGTCGCTCACTCTCTGCCATTCAATGTCAAAGAAATATCCTTTCAGTTCCACTCATTGGAGCACACCAATAAGGATATCCCCATAGCATATTTTAACAGATACAGGATGTCTATTCTCATTCACTTCACTTCCATGCATGGGAATATGAACATTCGATGCAGTATCAGGGAAGTTTGAAGTTTCAATTTCCTTAAGAATACAATTTGTTTTGATTTTTCCCATAGTGAGGACAAGTTCTTCAGGAGAATGATGGTAGTCAGTCATGGAGGAGTACTCAGTGCATTGAGCTCTAGTTTTGATTAAGTTGTTAGGATTGTGCTGGGTTATAAAACTTGTTAGTTTGTTAGAGTAGTTAAGCTGTCAAAGATTATATTAAGATGTTAAGAATGGTTTGTATGACGTGGATCAACATCATGGACTGCTGTCCCTCTCATAGCTTGATCACCCTGATCGTCGTCGCCTTCAATGATACAGATTATCATTCAAGTTGTTAGGATTGTGCCTTCAATGATACAGATTATCATCATAGACCAACGATCAATTAAGCTACCCTGACTTTCATTCTCAAATTGACTAGATAGCATCCCCACTACTTTGTATGACCTGGAGTCGTGTAAATAAGACCTTGGTTAAAGGGAGATTTTATTATAATTATTATTGTTTTGTCTGGTGAAGCTTAAAATTCTAGCAATTTTGTAAAATATTATTTCTTTCCATGTTTTTTTCCTTTTTTCTCTAAGAATGCATGCAATGCTAAATGCAATTCAATGGCGAATATCAAAACGAAATAAAATGCTTCAAAAGAATTTGTAATGAAGAGCTGCTATGTGCCAGAGAAGAGGTACTCTTTTCCAGAGACATTTGGGATGGATACACCTATTTATTACACTTCCATTTGGCAAGTAGTGCAACATAATTACATAAAGCAGTCGGTGGCCAAGACTTCTATCAGAGATCAATTCACAGGGAATCATATAATAGCATTCACACTTAATTTGGAAAACAAGTATACGTTTCAACTTATGGTTCAACAAGTCAAATATTTCCCCCCAAAGAATTTCTTATGAACTTGTATAATCAGTGAATTATTCCATCAACAAGAAAGTTGAATATTCAAAGAACTTAAAATTATATGAAGTTCAGCTAACCTGGCAAGTGATCATCAATTCAAAGATCAAGATCTATGCAGTCATCTTGAACATATTCAATTGTATTTGTACCAATACAAGGCTTGTTGGAAAGCAAATGTAAGAGGGATCAGACAATTGATGTGAGAATATGGAAAGAAGAACAAATAAAGAGACAGCTGATTAAATACTGTCAAACATTCGATCTCATACCAATATGGTTGTTTCGATGTATTTAAATGAAAGGTCTATATTCTGCAATAGCGCGTACTATATATATTTAAATAACAGGAGAATCATGGGCAGACACTTCATACTGTGATGACATTCAGAATCATTATCAGCAGTTCAGTAATCAGTACATATTCACAAAATATCAAATGACATTAAAGCATGGGTTTGCTGCACTATTTGTTCAGACTAATCAGTTTGTCTCTAATTGAATTCAAGTAAACCGGTATACCAACCTGATTATATGCTAATGACATATTTCGATTCAAGCTGAGAATTTAAAGCCTTTTCAGATTTACAACAGGAAATCCTAGTTGCTTGAGCACCAAGTTTATAAATTGCTAAATCCAAGAACCCAGTACACATTATACATAAAATGCACGTGTTTAAAATTTATAGCAAATACTATTATGTAATTTAAGTATATCACTCACAGACACCATAACAGGTTGCCAGTATATTAACCAACTCTCTTGGATCAAAGCCTAAAAACTGACATCAGAATCATTTTACCATAAAGGAAAGAGGGAGAATCTGATCTTACATCCAGGTTCAATGTGAATCCAGATCAAAACAGGTCTCAGAAATATCAAGTTCGTAATGCATTAATTCAGGTGACCTTCACTCAGTTGACAGCCCCAAAATTGAATATGTGGATAAACTCAGACATTCAAGTACAACACGAAAACACATGAACTAGTCATAAATACAAGCACATGTAGTGGTAAGAAAAAGAAAGAATACAGAACTACCCGAAGCAAATCTTAACAAACATCACCAGAATCTAAACAAACAACAATGAAAATAGACAACCAGGTAAAAGAAAAGGCTCACTGAGAAGTATAAACATATTCTGCACCAAAGATCACTCTCTAATTGAAAATTAAGAAAGAGGAAGCCAAAATCCATTAATTCCACTCTTTTATTCAAATCTGGATTCCACAACCAGACCTTCAAAAACTCAGAATTCTACCAACTTATCTAAATAAATAAAAAAAACATCGGAAACATGCCTCAACAAAGTCAACAATCTATGAATTCCACAAACAAAAGATAAATCATATCGACATCCAAATTCCACCAACTTATTCGAGCACCAAATCCACAATGTATGTCAGAATAATTGCTCATTTATGCCAGAGTTGAAAAATACAAATGACAACATATATATAGCAAATAATATCAAGAGAATCACATATAATCACAATCCTTGAAGCAGGTTCTCATCAACCCACCAAAACCCCCCCAAAAAAAAACAGCAACAAGAGAGGTTGAAAACCAAACCTCAATCTCAACCTCATCAAGTGAGCGCATTTGCACCCGCGACGATCTCGAGAATCTCCCCGGTGATCTTCGCCTGCCTCTCCCTATTGTACGCCATGGAGAGCGTCTTCTTGAGCTCATTCGCGTTGTCCGTCGCGTTGCTCATTGCGCTCATCCTCGCAGCGAGCTCACTTGCCAGCGACTCCTGCAGCGCCCTCAGGATCTGACTGTTGAGGTACAGCGGAAGCAGCGCATCGAGTATCTGAACTGGGTCCTGCTCAAACTGCAGTATGGGCGAGAAGGACGGGGTGGGCGTCCTCACCGTGTCCCTCTCCACGGTGAGCTTCCCCTCCTTCGTCGTGAGCCTAAAGAGCTCATCTTCCGCGGCGTCCACGCAGTTCCCATTGATGTCGCAAATCTCCCCTTTTGGAGACAGGGGCAGCAGAGTGTGGATGACGGGGTCGGACTTGACGAGGGAGACGAACTTGGTGTACATGAGCTCGACCTTGTCGACCTCCTCGCTGACGAAGAGGGAGAAGACGTCGTCGGCGATGGCCTGCGCTTCTTTCGTGGTGGGGAGGGTTCCGCCCTCCAAGAACCGGTCGACGGGGATGTAGGGGCGGCGGGCGAAGTAGGAGTTGCCCTTCCGGCCGACGCTGATGATGGTGTAGTCGACGCCGAGGGACTTGAGATCGGCGATGCGGGCCTCGGCCTTCTTGAGGATCTGGTTGTTGAAACCGCCGCAGAGGCCGCGGTCGCCGGTGATGACGACGAGGGCGATCTTCTTGACGGGGCGGACGGCGGTGAGGGGGACGTCGACGTCCTCCGTCGTGAGCTGCTCGTTGATGCTGTAGAGGACCTCGACGAGGGTCTCGGAGAAGGGGCGCCCGGAGACGACGGCCTCCTGCGCGCGGCGGACCTTGGCGGCCGCGACGAGCTTCATCGCCTCCGTGATCTTCTGGGTGTTCTTCACGGAGCTGATGCGCTCGCGGAGCTCGCGAAGGCCGCAACGGACGGCGAGGGAGGAGCGGTGGTGGTGGGTCGAGGAGGAGGGGTTGCGGAGAGGGGAGGAGATGGAGGCGCGGGAGGAGAGGGGGTCGAGGTCGGGCTTGGTGGAGGAGACCCACATTGTGAGGTTGGAGGAGGACATGGTTTTGGTGGGAAAGATTGGATCTTGATGGATTGGGGGGGTCTTCTGATGATCCCCTCACACACTCTGTGTCTTCTCTAGTTCAGTGTGTTTTCTTTTGGGGTTCTTTGTTTGTGTTCCGTCTCTCTCCGCCACATAAAAGAGTCGATTGGGGTTGGAGGAGGGAGTGTGTGGTGGAAGGGATGGGAGTTTTGGATTGGGTTTTGAGGGATAAGGATTTTGAGTTTTGATTTCATCTTCCCCCGGCGATTATACACTTCATCATTCATTTTGCGAGGAAAATGTTTTTTTTTTAGGGGGTGGGGTTACTTCAATTTTGTGCAAACAACTAATCACGAAGCTACAAAAAGAGACGAAAAGGTCTACAATTTTATATAATCCAACAAGTAAATAAATTTTATGTATTCTTTGAATCAAATAATATATAAGATAAAGTTATTGGAACAAATAAAATAAAAAATCCCAACAAATTAGAATCAATTAATTTTTTGACATTCTTTGGTCCTCAATAGTTTGCCCCTAGGCTACCCGGCTTGGTCACCTATGCCGAGGGCAGAAAATGTTCATATTTTCTCAGTGTAGGAAAATATTTCAAATAAATTCGATTACGAGGAAGCTCATTTTTTATGTTTTTTAAAAAACATGCATTTTGTAACAAATTTTTTAACTAACTTGCTTATAAAGTATATGATTGAAACACATTTGTGTTTTTCACTTTTTTTTTTTAAGTAAAAACACATTTAAACATGTTTTCAAACGTTATCTAGACTATTTAAATTTTTTTTTAATAAAATATATACCTCCTTACAATGAGTATAGCTTGACTAGTAAGATATAGAACACTGTAAATGGGTATGTAAAATGGGTCGAGTATAACAACGCTTCTCTTATAAAAAAAGAAAATGTTACACTGAGACAAAATTACAATTTCAAATGCAGTCCTCCATGTTTTTATTATTATAAAAAACATATACCGTATCTAATAAAGTATATACTTTTATTAAATATGAAATATATACTCTAATAAATTGAGTGGTTAAAATAAGAGAGATAAATAATAATAAAATTCCTTTTTTTTTATTAAAGATGGACTAAAACACTTTATATAATAGTATAAGACAGTATTACACATGTAATACACTAACAAACTAATTTATAATATATTATTCATAAAAAAATGTGATTTTTTAATAAGATGTATACCTTTTTAGACAAGAGCTAACGAAGTATATGAAATTTCATTTGAGACTGTAAAAAAAACAAAGTATAACGTAACTCTCATGCCATCTCCAACTCTTACTCAAACATATATTTAAATTTCACTTAAAATTTGAGTAAAAATTTGATTTGATATGATGTATCTCCAACTATCAGTTTGCGTTTTACTCAAATCTTTTAAAAAATTCACATCTTTTCTAATTATTTCCTATAAATATTTTCAAAGTTTTTTTTCAAACATTTTTACTACTTAATTTTTCTTTTATTCAAGATATTTAAATTTAAAAATTATTATCATCCAATTTTTTGAAAAAGTAAAAATAATTTTTTTTATTAGAGTAAAAATAAGAAGTTAAAAAATAAATATGAAGGACTTAAGAAAGAAGATCACTTTTTTTTTTTCAAGAGATGGTAAAAAATTTGAGGGGTGGAATATATCTAATATAATTATAATTCAACTAAAGTTAGAGTTGAAAGAAAAAAAATGTCATATTAGAAGAAAATGTGAAGATAAATGAAAAAAAAATGTTAAAAATTTGGGTAAAAATTTGAGTCTCCTCGAAAAAGATTTGAGTAAAAACTTAACTTGGTACGAATATGAGTAAATGGTTGGAGATGGTTTTAAGTGACTTTTACAGTTTTGCTCAAATTTAAATTTGAGTAAAAGTTTGAGTATATGATTGGAGATGCTCTGATAAAACAACCTTATAAAACAACCGAAAAGTCAAGACCCAAGTTTTCAAATTTGAGTAAAAGTTTGAGTATAAGATTGGAGATGCTCTGATAAAACAACCTTATAAAACAACCGAAAAGTCAAGACCCAAGTTTTCGGGCCGGGTCGGTCAATAGCAGACAACCCGGTTCGGTAAAAAGCGATACAAAGGAGTGACGATATCAAGTAAGCCAACCCCGAAAAAAACTCTCTGACAACAGAGAAGGTTTTTGGAGATGGCGGAGCCGAAGAACAAGTACGATCGCCAGCTGAGGTGAATCATCTCTCTCACTCTAATCCCTCCTCACTCTCTAATCCGTGATTTTACTTTGTTCAAATAAGAATTGTCTCTCTTTTGTTGGGAGGATCTTGTAATACTGAAAAATTGGTGTTTAAATGGATTTATATGATGTATTATATTATTTTGGGACGAACTGATAAAGGAAAATGAAATATCATGTTTTTTTTAGTTGATGAGTAGTGTTCATTTTTGGCATTGGAATTCAATCTCTTATTGAATAAAACCCTAATTTGAGGAGTTTGGGAGAAAATGAAAATTTATTTAGTTGTCTTAACTACCAATGATGGAATTGGAAGCTCTACATCCTTCTATTAACAGAAACCTTGAACCACAATGTGATAAACATGAAACCTTGTGCAGTTAAGCCCCTAAAGAAAATAAGACCTAAAACCAAAATTTGATTCTATTGAAAGTTTTTTTTTTGTTGGGGGGGGGGGGGGGGGGGATGTTGGGGTGGTCACAAGCAAAATCTTTAAAAGAAGAGTGTATCCATTGAAAATTAAATCAGCGTGGTGTGTGCTCCCAGAGTACACTTGTTTTGAATTTTTGCCAGTAAACAAGTGGGTAAGTCAGTGCCAAGACTCGAACCGAAGACCTACCATGTAGAAAAAAGGTAAGCCCTGAACCATTGTGCTATGATCACTAGGGACACGTTGTTAGATAGTTGATCCTCTTCTTTGTCATTCCTCACTAGGCCTGGAGCATGTGATACAAATATTTTGTTTGGTTAATGGTTATGTAAGATTATTCAATAAAAGTTGGTTTCATGGTGAAATAAAATGAATCTGGTTAGATCAGGAATGGGGGAGGTTTAACGATTGATAAGACGATTCGCTTCATAACAATTTAAAAAAAAATTGATTTGACCTTTCTATCTTTGTGTACCTTACTTGTGCTTGTGGGTTGTTTTTCTTGGGCTGGCATTGTGTGGCTCTCATGTTTAATATCTGATGCTGCTTGATTTGGTGACTTCATTATCTGTATTAATACGATGAACATAAAAATAGGACCTGTTTTGGGATCTGAAGGAAATCTATTTGATGATGTTCACAGGATCTGGGGTGAACAGGGTCAGGCGGCACTCGAGAAAACCAGTATTTGCTTGCTAAACTGTGGTCCAACTGGGTCCGAGGCTTTGAAAAATCTTGTTCTTGGTGGCATTGGAAGTGTCACGATTGTTGATGAATTTAAAGTTGAAATGAGCGATCTTGGAAATAATTTTCTGGGTATATTCTTCAGCCTTGGTTACCACTATTTCTTCCTAACCTGCATCTGTTCACATGTATAATGCTCTTCATCGTGTGTGCAGTGGATGCATCAAGTGTTGGACAATCAAGGGCAAAATGTGTGTGCACATTTTTGCAAGAGCTAAATGATGCTGTAAAAGCGAAGTTTATTCAAGAGTCTCCAGAAAGGTTACTGGAGACAAATCCTTCATTTTTTTCCCAGTTTACGTTGGTAATAGCAACACAGGTAGATATATATGCTTAATAGATATAATACAATATTTGCTATGCTCTTTGATTATGATTCTGAATGATTTTGTTAGCCTGGCACAAGTTTTTCATGGTTTCTTGTTGAAATTTCTACTCTTGTTATAGGCTTGTAGGACTTTATTCCTTGTTTTGAATATGATTTTTTTTATAATAGAACCCTTATTTAATTTAGGCTTAAGGTCTGAACTGTTTATAAGTTTGTACTGTTAGATCATTAATTTCCTGTAAGCTTATGGTATGCATTTCAATGTGATGTTTGCAGCTACTGGAAGATTCAATACTGAAGTTGGATAAGATCTGTAGAGAAGGTAATGTTATGTTAGTAATTGCACGCTCCTATGGTCTCACTGGGCTAGTGCGCATCAGTGTGAAGGTATTATAATGTCAACTGGATTTCCATGGTAGGTTTTTCATCTAAAATCAAGTCATCACACAGTACTATTTGGTTCTTCTTGCAAGGGCAGGAACATACTGTTATCGAGTCGAAACATGAACATTTTGTGGAAGATCTCAGATTTCATAATCCTTGGCCTGAGCTCAAACAGTATGTTTTTTGAACTTCCATGTACTCTAACCAACATAATACCATGTGTTCTTTTTTTTTTACTCTATGAAAAAAGAAATTAAATTTTTATCATTTTAAATGCTGATTGGACCTATACTTGCCTAGGTTTGTAGAAAGCATTGATTTAAACGTGGTGGACCCCGTTGTACATAAGCATATACCTTATGCTGTAATTCTTATCAAATTAGTGGAGAAATGGAAAGAGATGCATGATGGATGCCTCCCATCGACAAGGAAAGAGAAAGATGAATTCAAGGTTCTCATAAAAGCGCTCTTTAGATCCATATGTTTATCCTTTCTGTTAATTAAGCAGTCTGTAAATACTTGTTCTATTTTGCAGCATCTTATAAAATCACTCATGCTTGATATAGATGAGGATAACTATAAAGAAGCCATTAGAGCCTCATTCAAAGTCTGTCCTGAAGGAATTGGTAAGTTTAGATTATCCGGTTGATTCCAGTCTGTAAATTCTTGCTGTATCCAGTGCATTTTTTCACAGGGAGGATGATACAGTTTATTGACTGAAAGAGGTCAAGGATTTGCATTTTGTCATTTAATAAAATTCCGATAAATATTGACACTTTGCTTCAACTTGAAAGAATTCACATAATACCATTAAATCTGAAGACTCGTTTATTCTGTTATCACAATGGTTAGGAACTGAACTCAAGGCTCAAGCCAATCCTTTTAACTGGGATTCACATTGTATCCCAATTTATGTGATCTATGATGCTATTAGCTCTAGAATAATCCCAATTTGTTTTTGTTTCCAGGATCAGATCTCTGTCAAATATTGGAGGATAGTTCTGCTGAAGTTGATTTTGGATCATCTGACTTTTGGGTTATGGTTGCAGCTTTGAAGGTAGGTGCATTCTTATTGATAATTGAAGTTGAATGATTGGGTATACATTGTAATTTTCCTTATAAAGTAGTAATATTTAAATATGTATTGCAAACCTATATTCCATTCCCATACATAATGATGCTTGCCATATAAGATTCCTCTGCTTATATTATCTTGACCCTGGATGCTCTTTGGATACTGCATATTTTACTCCATTTACTGGTTTGTGGCTCTCATATGCTATTGCTCAAAATAATTGTGATCACTTGCAATATTATCAGGAATTTATTGCAAATGAAGGTGAAGGGGAGTTTCCTCTAGAAGGATCCATACCAGATATGACGTCTTCAACAGAGTTGGTTACTAAATTTGCAATTGGAAAATTGTTTTGTTATATCCCTCTGTCTATATATAATAGCCCAATCAAGTTACTGTTGCTTCTCCTACATTACAGATATTATGTAAATTTGCAAAAGATTTACCAAGCAAAGGCTGAGGTAGACTTTCTTGCTGTGGAGCAACGAGTGAGGAGCATACTAAAAAGAATTGGTAGAGATTCTGATGCCATTTCAAGGACAGACATAAAGACTTTCTGTAGAAATTCTAGAAAGCTTGCTGTAAGTTCTTTACTTAAAATCTTGTTCTATAAAATTTTTTTATAAGAAAACTGGTGGGGATTCTACTATTCAACCATTCATTAATGAAAGTTGATAGGTAAAATACCATGCAAAAATAGACAAAATAGAAATGAAACAGAAAAAAAACAGCATAACAAGGGTAGATGTGATATCTGCCAAAACAGAATAAAGCTGAATAGGCTTCAGTGCTAGCTCTCAATACGAATTTTGTTGTCCTCAAATACAATTGTTCTATAATTATGTTTGCAATTGAAATTTCTTAAAATATTGTCCTATGATACCATGTGCAATTGAAATATTTCAAATTAATGTTTTGTTGGTTCCATGATCAATGATGCCGAATCGGGTTTGTTTGGAGTTGAGTTACAAGGCTTAGTTCTAATAAATTTCTAGAGAGTTACTAATTATTTATATGCACTTAGTTTAAGAATGAAGGGGACAAGGTTTGATGTTTATGTTTAGCCCAGGGGTACTAATGATTTATATATTACCCATCTAATTAACATAAATATTTTTTCTATCACAAATAAAATGCTTTGGGGATAATGACTTTAAAGAGCTGGGATCCATTTTTTGGATAACATGATGAAAATATGGATGGTTAAGATGAGTGGTTGTTACTCAAATATGGGGATGGTGACACAACAAATGCTTATGAAATGTTCAGAATCAATAGTTATGGTTACGTTACTCTAGCCTAGTTCGCTTGAGCAAATAACCCCCCCACCCAAAAAAGAAAAGAACACACACCACTCTCTCAGGCTTTGTAATTATGTGCCCAAAAAGTATGTTTATTTTTTTTGTTCATTATTCTTTTGGGAATGTAATGTTTAATGGTTGGATGGTGTTATGGAACATTATCTCTTTTGAGGTTGCTAATATTATTTTAATTGTTTGAATGGAGGTCAGTTAACTTTGAAAACTAATCCACCTGGTAGAATGTTATATGAGTTTGTTTTTTATTATGTAAATGGTTACTGTTCAGGTGCGTAGATACCGCTCCATCGAGGATGAGTTCAAGTCTCCTGCCACACTGGAACTTCAGAAAAACTTAAATGACGAGGAATACAGGTGCTCTTCACATTTACATGTACTTCATTGTTTTTATCATCAACATAAATTAAAAAATTAATTTGAATTTTGTTTAGGATGTCATCTTCATTTTCCTTGTCTTTTCAGGCTTTACTTTCCACCGTGATGCATCTGCCTTGGTTATAAACTTATGAATACCTGAATTATCCTCTATCTCAATTTTTATCCATGTGTTGTGTTTCTGAGAACCCTCACCTCTGACTCTTAGCTCCTTGTTGCATGAATGTATTCTCATTTTTTGGTGTTCATCTGTTACCTGCAACTTTTCTATCTGATCTTGCTTTTGAATGACTGACTGCTGAGAAATCCATCTATCTGGTTCACAAATCCATTCGCTTGCCTGCTAACATCTCATTTTTTGTATTCCCAGATGTTGATTCACGTTGACCCAGTTTTTAATGACACATCTGATCTCTTTCCCAGTCTATCCTTTAGTGGGTCAATTGCATTTTCATGTAAACAACTGTGTGTATTAAGCAACCCATTCTGAATGTAACTTGTTCATCCATCACACTGCAGTTACACCTTTGGGTTCTATGTTCTTCTTCGAGCTGTTGACAGATTTGCTGCTAACTACAACAGATTTCCTGGACTCTTTGACAGGCGAGTCCAGTATTCACTAAAATCAAGGTTCTCTTTTATTAAGCATAAACAAGAAGATTTACATAATACACTGCTGCATAATATGTAACCATAAAAACAAATCCTGACAGTGAGATAGCTGATGATGTACATCGACTGAATAGCATAGCTGTTGGTATACTAAATAACTTGGGTTTCAAAGCCAAAACCCTGTACGAGGACTTGGTTAGCGAGATGTGTCGATTCGGGGGTGCAGAGCTCCATGCGGTGGCTGCCTTTGTAGGTGGAATTGCATCCCAGGAAGTGATCAAGGTTTGTTTCCGGGATCAAGCTACATGCATCCCACAATTTATAGTCCATTCTAAATCTCCTTAAATGCTTATTTTTTTGGGCAGCTCATCACTAAACAATTTGTTCCCATATCTGGAACTTTCATCTTCGATGGCATTGAACACAAGTCTCAAGTTTTGCCCATATAGATACTAATTTGAGGTATTGCCGAAAGAGGTGACATTGTTAAGTCTTTTGAGTTTGATTTTGGTGAGCATGCATTTTATTCGACTTTAATAGCTGATGATGTTCAATGTCTTTAGAATTTAATTGTGCAGATCCCTACTTCCATCTTCCAGTTGCAGAAGAATTGTTTCTTGGAGACGTTGCACACACATTAGATAGTGATTTTGTTCGGAAAGCAAATGTTAAGGGATTATATGAGTTCACTGAATGTGATGAAGGGGGAAATTCTGCATGCGTGGTTATGGTATCAAGTGCTCTTCAGGAAAAACTGGTATATGATGTCTTCATACTGGTGGCTTATATACAGGTAAATGGAAGTCACCTTCACTTTTATTCACCCTGTTTTGCCCAATTTGAGTGGGTCACTTCACCATGCTATCTAAACTGTTCGTGCAATACTACAGAGATTTTTCTTTTTCAAAAAATGGGATCTTGATCGATGTAGTTCGAACTTATAATTAATATAAAGTGATCCATTAAAATGCATGAGCATGGATGAATATTAAATGAAGAATTGTTGCATCTCAGAATCATTTCTTGAAGAAAATTTGAAATAAACAAGCATGGGAAGCCCATGGAAATTATTCACTTTTTTTTTAAAAAATAGAGCTGATACACAGTTTTCCCCCTTTTTTTCTAACCTATATGATAACCTTTGGCCTCTGTTCGGATAGGAGAATGGAAGAAGAATAGAGAGGAATAGAGAAAAATAAGACCAACAAGTTAATTTTTTGCAGTAATAAATGGGTATAGCTATGCTTGAATATGTGAGAATAAACTGATAATGGTATTTAAGGTCTTTCTTGGAATTATGTTAAGAGGTTTACATGTCAAATCACATATTATCACTTATCACTTTCATTAAATTAGAGGACTTATATGTCAAATGAGTGTTTTATCTTTTATGAATTCTTATTTATATCTTATTCACAACTTATTCATTATCAATCAAAAAATAAATTTTTTATTATTATTTCTTGAGGAGAATAATTAAAAATACAACAATCATATTCTAGCACATAATAACCTATGTTGCTATCCAAGTGGGGGTTAAGTGGATAAACCTATTTAGCCCGTGACAAGTATCCATAAGTGTGATACGTGCAGTTCTAAAGAAAAATGATAAATAGTTATGTAATTAAATTCATTCTGAGTTTATGAATCCTGATACAGCAGTTTTGAAATAATTTATTCATGTCGGACGCTCATTTTTATAATTGACGATTAAAAAAAAGATACTGATGATGAGATGATCAGATAAAAAAACTAAAGTTTAGTAAACTATCATGATAACTCTTATATTTTCAACTCTATGTTACTATAATACTATATTGGCATGCTGTACGACAAGAACCCATACAAATGACATCCCCCAATAAATAAAACAAGCAACAATGCATTGGATCCCATTGAAGTTACACGTGCTTGGATAGATGAGAGAGAGTAGTATTAAGTATTAACCTATCACCAATCCCTGATCCACCTATCAATTATTTTTTTTACCAATCAATTAAAAAAATCCAATGAGATGGGATAAAATCATCTCCCTCGTGAAATTTTCATCATGGAGTGCAATATTCTAAGACACTTGTAAATATATATATATTTTGACATATTCTATATTTAAAAAATAAATTTTTTTTCAATGTGAACAAATACATTTTTAACGTTAAGTTATACAAATATCTCTCAATCCGTTTTATAACATTTTTTATAATAATCACATAGTTTTAGTTTAGTATATATTCTATTATTTTAATATATAATTGCATGTAATTTTATTTTGGGATTTTTAATTTTAAGTCCCCATAAACTATAGGATTTAGCTATCGATATCTCATTTCTTCATATTTAGGTTTTAGTCTTTACATTTAAATGATAATTTATGAATAGGTCCCTCCCAGGGACTAAAAAACAAATATGATAATTTAGGAATAGATCCCTTCCCCGAGATTAAAAAGGAACATATCATTTAAATGTATAGACTAAAACCTAAATATGAAAAAATGAGGGACCGATAGTTAAATCCTATAGTTTATGTGGACTTAAAATTAAAAATTCCTTCTATTTTAAATAAAAAATTATCTCATTAACAAAATATGTGTAAAAAATAATTTCATTTTGAATGTGGAATCATAAATGGTATCTTCAGTGAATGATTTGTCGTTCTATGCGAGATCCATGTCTACACGTGATTCGCAATGTGGCCCAGCCAGACCCCTCCAAACAAAATCAAATCAAATCAAATCAAACCGTAAACCCTATCATTTTATTATCTAATTAAACCAGCTCGAATGTACGGAATTTGCCTTTCCGACCGTACACGTGGACCTCCACAACTTAAATTCAACACCGTCCAAGGCTCATCTAGTGACATCACTAGCCGTTAAAACAATGCGAGGTAAACAAAAATAAAACCCATAAATAAATAAATAAATATAAGAATTATTAATTTATTTTTCCTCATACGGCGATCCAACAAAAACATTCATTCATTCATTCATCGGGATTCGAGTGTCCTCTGCACACGAGTTTTCAATGCTTATCTGCTGTTGAAGTTAGTCTCTTCTTCTGCTTCTTCTTCTTCTTCTTGAGTGGAAGCGATGGACATGGCGTTGTCTCTGGGAGGGACCCATCTGAAGATCAGCCCCATCAACTTCTCTCATGGTGTCTTTCGAGTAAGTCACACTTCAGTCTCTTTTTTTTTGGTGGGTTGATTCCTTTGATGTTCATCTGGGTCTTATTTTTATTATCATATGTTGGGTTTGTGTTTGGGGTCTCAAAGGTGATATTTTGAACTTCTCCATTGGATTGTTATTGTCAAAGAATAAATGAGTTAAATTTATTTAACCGTGGATTGGCTTTTCTGTGTTAAAAAATCTGATTATATTCATGTTTAGGTAATTAAAGATCCAAATTTGTGGTTTGCATTGGTCTGGTTCGATGGTCATGACTCATTGGTGGTTTTTGTTTTATAGAGTAGATTCAGTATCAAATGTTATAATTTTTTTTTCTTCTTTCAAATGCCGTGTGTTTTGTGGGCTGTTTTTCATTTTTGGTGCTTGGCTGATAAACTGCTTCACTGTTTTTTTTAGAGAAGGTAGGCAAGAGCCTCAATTTTATTAATCAAAGCAAATGCCCATAAGGAAACAGCAAAACAACACTCTCGGGTGGAAACCCGGGAACTACCAACATCACTACAGCCAGAGTAGAGGAGGACTCAACCGAGCCACAGCCATAGTAGAGCAAAAACAAAAACATAAACCAATCACTACTCCTCGACAAAGAGTTTACCCTTACAACACTCTAGAAGCCCCTGAGCAAGAAACACCCCAGGATTTGATGAGATGAATAATCATCTCCCAAATATTTTCTACGTACACCCAGGTTGATCAGATGATTATGAGCAATCCATAAAGCCCAAGTAACCGCCGGGATGCAGGATTGAATGTTCTTGGCCTTGGAACTTCTGTCACCTTTTTTCCCACCTCCCACATCCCATTTAAGGTCGTGAAGAGATGTCCATACCTGACGCCGCCTGTAAAAGCCTCCAGACCTGAGAGGCAACCGGACACAGCACCACGAGGTGCTCGGTGGTTTCCTCATCCCCGCCGCACAATGGGCAAGAATGGTCAGCCTGTGCCATCCACTTCGCCTGGTGGGACCTGGTGAGAAGATGTTCTTGGTATAAGAAGTAAACATCTTTACTTTGAGGGGAATTTTTGGTCTCCAAATTTCAGGAGCTTTAGTGGCTGTGACCGACAACAGTGGACTATTCTGCCTCCACCAGCTGTAGCACTTGCTGACCGTGAAGCCCTGTTGAGGTTGAGGAGCCCATATCACCTTATCTGCCTATAATGTTGTGGGTCGTTTAGATTTCTTTGAGGTGTGTTCCATGGCCGATTTCATTTCATGGAACAA
Organism: Acorus calamus; assembly: GCA_030737845.1. Lineage (NCBI taxonomy): Eukaryota > Viridiplantae > Streptophyta > Magnoliopsida > Acorales > Acoraceae > Acorus > Acorus calamus. The sequence goes on along the minus strand of CM060858.1, from coordinate 10,892,868 downwards.
GCTTGATTTTTGGGTTTTTGTTTCAATGCCATGATTTCTGATAGCTCTTTTATAAGTTCTATTAGAGGAGACCCACTGGGAAGTAGGATGCGGTTATGCTAGCATGAATGCACCGGATCCCAAACTCAAAAGTTACGCATGCTTGGGAGAAAATAGTACTAGGAAGGGTGACATTATGGGAATTCTGACATTCTGGGAACTCCTCATGTTACACCTTTGAAATCCTTTTAAAAGAGGAGGTTATGGGACCGAACCTTTTTTGTTGCATGTTTTTGATATATAAAAATCACTTCTCTAGCTTCACTAAAAAAAAGTTGTTGAATAAGATGGAGGACGACTTGGTTTGTTTGATGTTATATCTTTAGCTGATTATTGGCATACTCATTATAATTGTCGTCATTGTCAACAGCGTCATCAATCATATAATTTTGGTGGATTTATTGAAATACAACATCATTATCCCTGATTTTTGGTTGATTCAAACTTGTGAAGATGATTATGTTCATGGTGGACTTAGGAATGGTTGCCCGGGGTTTTGGGGGGGGGGGGGGGGGGGGGGGGTTGCTTTCCTTGATTTTTTTCCCAAAAAACCCTGATACTTCAAAAAATCCTGATAGCCCAAAAAGCCCTGTACATCAGATTATATGGATCTTTTTTGTCGCTTATTTGCCCACCTTGCAAGTGTCCATATCCATGCTTATAGATTTTTCCGTTCTATATTAAAATCTTGGTCTACCCCTCATTATATTATCTGAATATGAGAAATCTCTGGAACCTGGACAAATAATGCACTGAAAGAGGATGGATGGAATTCTGCTTGGTAACACTGCTGTGGTAATCTATTTCCTAATCTATTTCGGGTGGCTCTCAACGAGGAAGATCTCATTTGCGATTCTTTCTCTTTGTGACGTCAATTCTATAGTTTGTTTGCCAAGACTCCGTCGTGATCTTAATGATGAGGAGATGGTGGAGCTCTCTTCACATCTTGAGTGCCTCCAAAAAGTATCTCTTAATTTAGAGGAGGAGGATTTGGTTATATGGAGATTGTCCGATCAAAATAGTTGTTCCGTCCGCTCATTATATCAGCAGCTAAATAAAAGTACACTCCCAAACCTCCTCTCGTCCTAGTTGTACCTTTGATTCAGGAGGTGCTTTCAAGATTAGAGGTTTTATGTGGCTTCTTTCTGACAACAAAATCTTAACTAAAATGAATCGGGCGAAATGGTCTAACAATGGTGATACATTATGTGGTTTGTGCGGAGTTGAGGAAGAATCAAGAGATCATCTTTTCTTTACTTGCACGTTCAGCTCTCTTATATGGAAGAAGGTTGGGGAGGCTCTTGGATCCTCTTGTCCATTTTTGGAGATGGAAGGTATGTGGTGATAGTTCCAGGATCATCAAAAGAAAGGTGATCGGAGCAATCATGCTAAGTTCCAATGGTTGGTTCCCCATGCGACTTGTTGGTCCATTTGGCTATCACGCAATGAAGTATTGGAAAATACTTGGATCGCCCTTTCCTCTATGCTTTTCGAGTGGGTTAAATTCATTTTAGAGAAGCCTTCACCGAATTCCTTAATGGGTGTAAAATGGGGGAGAGGATGATTTTCTTTCGGGCTACCTTTTATTTATTGTATTTTCCTTTTCTTTATTTAAAATATAAGGAGATCCCTCGTTTCCTATCTTTCAGGGGTTTCTTGATATAAGATTGTCCTATGTTTTTATTTTTCTCAAAAAAGAAGAAGCACTGCTGTGGTAATTTGGACAGGATAATAGATGGTTGCATATGTTTGTCATCATACTCATGTGACTTTAAAACTAAACTTGATGTGTGTGTGTGAATATCAGTTTAAATTTATTCTGCTGGATGTTACTTTTTTTTTGGTTTGTTTCAGCTGTCCCCTTGTTTCAAGGAATTCCCCAAAACTAGGTTATTGACTCGCATGGTAGCAAGTGCAGGTCAGTATATCCATTATATGGTTCAAAATCTTTGTAGCATCTCCTTGGTTTCCTTAAATGTTATCACAAGTATCATGGACTGTTTTATAATGGATTTCTTTGCTCAAAATGCAGACTACTCAAGGCGGCGTCCAAGAAAGAGTGTTATTCGCAAGACCAAAGCCCCAGCCCCTAAGGGATTTAGACCGAGATCTCTGGTTGGAACAAGCACCCAGAAAAAAGTTCAAAGTGAAACTGGAGGTAAAGAAGCTTCTGGGACCTCTAAATCCTCTGAATTTGATGGTGGAAATGAGAACATTGAAATGAAATCTACCAGTGATTCAGAAGTCAGTTCTCCAAGCAGTCCGGTAAAGGCGGATGTATTGGATGAAGCAGAGGATCCTGTCAAGGACATTGGTGGCAAGGATAAATTAAAGGGGAAGTATTCACCGGACATTGAAGTTGATGAAACACAGAGAACCTTGTTGGAGGTAGAAGAGAGAACATTGGAGTTGGGTGAAATGCAGACTGCAGAAACTGTGACAAGCACTCACCTTTCAAGTAGTCCTTTAACAACAAAAGATGAGTCATGGGGTGAAGTTGGGAAACAAAAAAATGAGTTTGAGCAAACAGCAGATGAAATTACATATAGAGGAGATTCATCTAGTGGTGTAAATTCTAGGACTAAAACAGATGTCACTGTTGGACTCGATGTGGAGGGGTTGACACTGCAAGATAAATCAGAGATGGAAGCACGTGCACACAAACAGATGCTCGAGGATCTCACTAGAGAGAACCATTCCAAAGGGGTTAAGGTATTCGTTTATCCACATTCGGTGAAACCTAACCAAGATATTGAAGTGTTCCTAAACAGAAGCATGTCCACTCTAAAAGACGAAACAAATATCTTGATGATGGGTGCGTTTAATGACTGGAGATGGAAATCTTTCACTCAAAAATTGGAAAAGACTGATCTGATGGGGATTGGTGGAGTTGCCTGCTCTGTATACCAAATGAGGCATACAAGTGGACTTTGTGTTTTTCAATGGAGCCAACATCTATGAGAATAACAATTCGCAAGACTTTCATGTACCTGTAGAAGGTGGCATGGATGTGTTGGCCTTTGAAGATTTCTTGCTTGAAGAGAAACGAAGGGAACTTGAGAAAATTGCTGCTGAGCAAGCTGAAAGAGAAAGACAGGCTGAAGAGCAGCGACGTAAAGAAATTGAAAGGGCTATGATTGAGGCTGATAAAGCACAGGCAAAGGTGGAGATTGCTAAACAAAGGGAGGCTTTGGATCAAGTGATGAAAAAGGCCAGAAGTTCTATTGAGAATGTGTGGCATATAGAGCCAAGCGAGTTTAAGGGAGAAGACAGGGTCAGATTCTATTATAACCGAGACTCACGTCCACTTTCTCATGCAGCAGAGATCTGGATTCATGGAGGACATAACAACTGGAAGGATGGATTGTCAATCATTGGAAGTCTTGTTCGCTCAGACAAGGACGGGGACTGGTGGTGTATAGATGGTATGTTGAAAACTTGAAATAGGATGATTTTTTCTTTTGCATTCAGTACATTCGTGAAAAATGCATGCACTCACTAAAGGGAGTTAATTAAGCATGCCAGTAATTGAGATTCAATTTTCCTAAGTCTATTTAATTGTGCAACAACAATCTTAGCTTTGTAGCTTGTGTTGAAACAATCAAAGTGAGGGTTTATCATGTCACTCTGAGTTTTGTAGCATCACGTCTCCACCTAAAAAGCTTTATGGAATCTTTAAAAACAGAAAAAGGAAGGGTCTCTTATTCAAATTGTTTCTAGCATCCACTGGTTGGATGTTTTATGGAGGAAAAGTTAGTAACTAGGAAGTTTTAATTTAAAAAGGAAACATTTCAGTTCTATGCACAAAGTAGATTGATATGCTTTCATTTGATCTTGCCATCTTTATAGAATAAGATTTTAATCTTTTTCAGTAAGGGACCACTGAGATTCTGCCTTCCTTTTTTCCAGTGAATCTAAATGCATCACTTATATTTTTTAGACCAATTTGTTTCATTATGGTGAAATAAAAGGAAAAGATGTCCCACTGAACTTCATAAGGCCAACTGATCATAACTGACAAGGATGTTTTTAAGAACATGGCTATGATTTGACAACTGCTGGTTCCAGCGGTGGTGTGGTCTTTATGGCTCACCTGTAATCAAGTGGTTTTTAAGGAGGCGAGACCTTATGCAGAAATATTTGGGAGATGACGGTTTGATTCATAAAGGATTGACATCGATTCAGTGTTGGGGCCAGTACGGTAAGTTGGGTGGGGGTCAGTTGCTTATCGAGGAGTGAGGTGGTGTTGTTTGAGGCAGACCAAACTTTGGTAGAGCTCTCTTCTACCACGGATTGGTTGGCTTTCTTTTTTTTTTTTAAAAAAAAATCGCTCTTTTGTTCTCTTGCTTTTGTATTGGGCATTCACTTAAATTAATATATTGAAGTAGATTGCCTACTGTTTTCTTCAATAAGTCAATAAATAAATCAACAAGGATGTTTATAGGTGTTTGGTTTAAACTCAGATTACCTATTGACAAAGACAAACAATTTTTTTGTCTGGTGCATGCATCATGTCTTAATATGGATTCCATGATGAATAGTTTGTTAGAGATTTTCTTTCTCTAGATATGTTTTTACGAAGATCTAAGTAAAAATTTATTTGATGACAATCTTTTTTTGACTTGCTTTTTAATCTATATTATATTTCTTTCAGTTGATATTCCCAATCGAGCACTTGTACTGGATTGGGTTTTTGCTGATGGACCTCCACAAAGTGCCAGAGTATATGATAACAATAACTATCAGGATTTTCATGCTATTGTCCCTATATCCATGCCTGAAGACCAGTACTGGTTTGAAGAGGAATTCCAAACATTTAAAAAACTCCAGGAAGAAAGAAGATTGAAAGAGGAGGCAATACGATTAAAGGTCAGTTAACTTTTGGTTATAGACAACATAATAGGGAGATTGCGGTAGTTCAGGGTTTTGGCATATTGGCAATTATTTCCAATGCAGGAAAAATTTGTTTCGTACTCATCGATTATTTACTGCTTTCTTGATATTTATAATTCTTGTGTTGACTTTCATAGGAGTTCAAATTCTCTGCAATTTCTATTCATGCAGGCTGAAAAAACCTCACGCATGAAAGCTGAAACAAAGGAAAAAACCAGGAAAATGTTTCTGTTGTCACAGAAGCATATAGTCTATACTGAGCCACTTAATATTCAGGCAGGAAGAACTGTAACAGTTTACTATAACCCTTCCAATACAGTTTTGAGCGGGAAACCTTCTGTTTGGCTCAGATGCTCATTCAACCGTTGGACTCACCGTCATGGCCCATTACCATATCAACAAATGGTTCCTGCGGAGAATGCATCCCATGTCAAGGCAACTGGTGAGCTTGTCCTCTTCATGAATACATGTTCATTTTATGCTAGTAGACATCCTCTTCTTTTTTTTCTTCTCCAATTTTTTTTGCACAGAATGATGCATGAGAATCAAAACTTATTCTGCAGGACATACAAACATATATTCTATATGTGAACCAAACTTCTATCAAATTCTAGAGGTCATGCTTTTCTGATATTAATTCACCAAACATGTAAAAAATGGATTCATTTTCGAGAATAGTGACACAATTTACCAAACAGTCTGTTTTCTAACATGGTAAGACAAAAAACTCTTGTTGGAAGATAGTCAAAGCTTCACTCTTGTAGTAAGGGTCCCATACACAAACTGAAATTGGAATTCATTAGAGTACGATGAAAAGAGCCAGGAGGTCTTTTGTCTCAGTGTTGACTAATATTTTGGTGTACAATTCAGTACAACTCATTTTCAACAGAAACTTGTAATATGTTCCATTTTTGTTGTCAGTGTCTTTATATTTTGCATCTCATACACTGTTGTATTGTTTTTTTTTTCTTCTGGAAAATAGGTGCCCCTTGTGCACATTTGACACGGTGGGGTTTGATTCCGTGACCTCCTTTTCGGAGATAGGGGGTGCTAACCGGCTAATCAAAACTCGGTTTGCCAAACAGTATGTAATAATACATGTAAATCATATTGTTTCTTATATTCTGTAGTTTATGGATTATAAATAATTTTTTTGTTATATTTTGTTTTTTTTGGAAGAACTTGGATATTATCTATATGTATAATCATGGAAATATAATCATCAATTTGAACAATGAAGATATTTGGTTTTTTCTTTCTAATATTGCTTAGTTATCATCATAACATGTTTTCAACAATTATTGTGTAACAAGACCTACTGCTTTGTTTTTCATTTTCTGCTTTGTTCTTCTCTTGGCAAATTCTCGATATTGGATTCTTTATATGCAATGTGTGAAGTAACATTTTATTGTTCGCAGTGAAGGTTCCTTTAGATGCCTACATGATGGATTTTGTTTTCTCTGAGAAAGAAAAGGTGGAATTTATGACAATAATAATGGTATGGATTATCACATACCTGTCATTGGCGGAGTTGTCAAGGAACCTCCAATGCATATTGTGCATGTGGCTGTGGAAATGGCACCAATAGCTAAGGTTGGTTCCATCAAATCATTGTCCCAATACTCACAACTTCTTTTCCAGAAGGCATCACCAAGATTTACTTCATAGTCAAACTTGGTTTTAATTGAAACTCAGCACAAAATTACATCCATCTTGGAGAGTCGCAATCCTCTGCTTCATTTACGTTTGTTGGTTCTGATGAAACTTATAAACTCAATTCAGTTCTGAGGACTTGATTCCATCTGGTGCATGGTTTTATTTGAAAAATCACCATTGATTATATGGATATCTGGAGTAGGATTGGACCTCTTGTCTTTCAGTATGATACCTAGAAATTTTATTTAGGATGATGTCGTGTCATGGGTACTTGTCTCTGTTAATCGTACAGAATGTTTCTGGTGTGTTTTAGAACTGTCTCCAAAACATGTATTATTTGTAAGCAGGAAGATGTATGGATCTGTGAATCTTTAACAGAGTGAGAGGAGTGATGATTTATAAATATTATAAATATTATAAATAGAATCCTGCAATGAGAATAGAAAATTTTCTGCTATTTCTCTAACTTTTTGGTTCACAATTGCTAAGCTCCAATAAAAAATTTGATTATAAAAAAGATAACAAGGATGCCATGTAATATACTACTATGCTTTGGTAAATTTTCCCACTCTCTTTTTCTCTTTCAAAGTGTAGGATGGGACGGATGAGAATTAATTCCAATGGGTTTCCATAAAAAAAAATTTCTTTGCTTTTCCAGTGCAAATATTTTATTTGTTTTAAGTTTGTAAAGGTTTTTAAATTTTTTATAGTTGTGATCATTATCCAGAATAATAAATCTTGATAATGGATAACTTCTCAATTTCTCTCAACATTTCAATGATGCATGAAAGCCAATTAACCAAAACATTCACAAAAAGTACTCATGCTTACATGTTATTCTAGAATTCCCTCCTTTGAACCGAGAAATCAAGATATGCTATGTATTACTTTCTAGAGCCAGTTATGAAAAAAATATCGTTATCCATGTTACTTCCATTTCTATGAATATCCAGAATGTATCTTATTTCATATCATCATCATATAAAATCTCTCCATTACATGCTCATGTTGTATTGCTTCGTGTATCGTATGCAACATAAATTGGTAGTTCTATTATTCCATCATACCATTACCAATAACTGCTTCTGTATTTTTTCCGTAAAAAAGTGCTTCAGTATTCAGGGTCACCAACTAGGGAGGGCCCCCATATCTAAAATTTTTAGTTGCTTGTCATTTATCCAAAAAAAAAAATTGTGAGTACTTAAACCTTTTTTTGGTGAATATGTATGGGGTCTAATTTTAGGAGCTCATTTAGGGCCCCACCTAGTTCGTCTAAACTTAGACCCTGTCTGAATGCCATATCTGTCATGGTTCCGAGAAATATTTTTCAACTTTCAGATCATTAGGGGCTTGAGTTCTGTGCTTGTGTCTTAAATTTCATAAATATATAACCATCATTTCACTTATTCTTACGAGTGGAGCTCAATGATTTTCCTCAGGCCTGGATGCTTGTTATTGTTCCTAATTATTCACATCTAATAAGTGAATGTGATAATGATTTTAGACGTTTGATCAAGTATGATTATTACTAAATAATCATTTCTCCAAAATAAAAAGAAAGAAAAAAAAGAAGGTTGGTGCAGTGTTAATTCTTTTACTTCTATTACACAACATGTCATTTTCATCTTGTTGGAAACTGAGTTGAAGGCATTGATTTTGATTTAATATTGCCGTCTTGGGTTGAGAAGTGGTCTGATTCACAAAATCATTGGTATACTTGCAAATTCGTAGTGGTAGTTTCAATGTTTTATGGATACGTAAAGGGATCTACAAATTGATGACCTATATAAGCATGCTTTGCATGAGTTGGATTTCACCGCACGCATTTTGTTGATTATACTAAGGAGACAAGTCTGAGATCTTAATCAGTAATACTATTTATTATTGATGTTTCTGCATATGATGCTGTATTTACCAGACCTTGAAACTCTTTTCCAAAACAGTTCAATAATATTCATTGCAGGTGGGGGGTCTCGGAGATGTAGTCACAAGTCTGTCACGTGCTGTTCAAGATTTAGGCCATAATGTTGATATTATTCTTCCCAAGTACGACTGTATGAACATTAACCATGTAAGCCTCCAACTGTTATTCTGTATTTTTCCCTCTTACACTATTATCAATGTAATTTTGTTCAAATTACCTTTTGTATGTGAACTTAGTTGAACCTAATATATATTAAGCTATCTTTGTCTGAGTTTCCTTGCAACATTTAGCCTTTTACTTCCTTTTTAGATTTCCCCCGCACGACATCCTGGCTGCTAAATTCAACATTTTATCTTGGCCATATAAAGTTTTAATTAATTTTGTGCATACCTTTGTTTTTAACAAACAATTTGCTCATTCCAATTGGTGTCATTTTGGAGTCTATAATTTTTTAACCTCCATATTTTTATTAATCACATATGTTCATTAATTTTTCAAGTTTCAGGTATTACTGTCAATTGCTAAGTTAATTTATTCATGCGTGATCCATGTTATTTTGTTTCTAAGCTGGGCATATTGATGAATTTACAGGTAAGGGACCTCCATTTTCATTGCAGCTTTCCCTGGGTTGATACTGAAATAAAGGTTTGGCTTGGAAAGGTTGAAGGCCTTACAGTGTACTTTTTAGAGCCTCAGAATGGGTAATGCAGCAATTTCCTGCTTGGCAGTATTTTTCTCGTCTTTTGCAATATAGATTTTCCAAATTTATTTATCTTTCATGTACTTGCACTTCTTTGATGAGTAAATTGTTGGCATTCAAAATTAGGATACTTTGTAAATTATGTTCAAAGATGACATAGATTTGTTTGTTTAGAGTTTAACAAGGTTTGAGGTCTTGTAACTCGAGGCATTTATTGGGGAGAGGATTTAATTAGAATTTGAATATAAATTATCTTGGAAGAGATGCTTTAGATAATTTGTGTCAAAAGCAAAGAGAGACAGGGAAAAAGTTAGTTGGAGAACCTCTTTGGGATGTGTGATCTTCAAATATCAGCTTAATTCAGAAAGAGCTTTATCTGCAATACTTGTCCTGCTATAGTAATACGCTTAATTGCTCAAGAGCACAGGGAATACCCAAATCATGTTAATTGCCCAAGATGTATGTGAAAAAAAAAAAGAAGTTTAATAACATGGGTGTGTGACAGAGAATAGAAAGAGTTGGACAGAGTGTATATCAGGAACCGTTTGGTAGATTAATGCAAATTTACAAAGTAAAGTCAGAGATGATCCTGAGAAGTTGAGGATAAATGCCATAGAAGAGGAAGCAAAGAATTGACAAGAACTAGATGAGTAGTAAGGGCATGAATTATTTATCTCACAGGATTAAATTATTTGATAATATAAGATTAAAAAATGTACAAACCATTATAAAAACCTTATGTTACTGTTTTTTCCCTTCTAGTATATTCATTGTCGTAAGATATTATTTGAACAATTTGAGCACTGGTTCATGAAATATCTACTCATGGTCCACACATTTTTTTCATCAAAGTCATTATCATGGAAGTCTATAATTCATTTGCCTTCGTCTTTGCAGGATGTTTTGGATGCGATGCATATATGGTGGTAGGAATGATGGTGAAAGGTTCGGTTTCTTTTGTCATGCTGCACTGGAATTTCTCCTTCAAAGTGGATTTCATCCTGTAAGTTGATTGTATGTATTATTCAATTTATTTATTCAGTCAAATAGTCTTGTTTTTTGTTTCTCATATTCAGAGTCAGTATTCATTGTGTCTCCTATGAAGCTTGTGATAACCTATCTATCATCTATGAAAATCATGACATCTGTGAAAATTATAATGAAATGGAAAGGTGATCATCACAAAATGCTTTTCCCCCGAGGGACATATTCATCCACACCCTTTGTTGCCGTATTTATTTTTTTCATTTTTTTTTTGGTGATGAGGACACGTTGGTTGAAAACCTGGATGCACACAATGCGCACAGGCCTGGTGGGATTTCAAACAATAAATTTTTTTTTTTGGTTACATAATTATTTGATTCAGATTTATTTTTAAAATTATTTGGAAGATGTAGCTATAATTGGTATGTGCTAACAAATGGTGACTAACATCATTTCCTTAACCATTACATGATATTTAGTGTGTCATTTTATTTTCACACACTATCTTTCCCATTTGGGTGTGTTTTTTCTTTGTTCGAATCTTTAACTCAGTTATCTTGGTGTTTGTATGTGTCCAAAAGTTCATATGTTGGGAAGTTTTTTTTGGCCTTATATTCACAAATTTCTGCGGAGTAATTTCGTATGATTTCATTATCGCTTTTTCTCTGTATTATTGTATCTTGGATGATGATATATTAATCATATCCTCCATCATTTAATTCTTCTGAGGATGTATGTCTAACAGTTGAGACTATTACAGGATATCTTACATTGCCATGATTGGTCCAGTGCACCTGTTGCATGGTTATTCAAGGAACAGTACATGCACTATGGTCTGAGTAAAGCTCGAGTTGTCTTCACCATACATAACCTTGAATTTGGAGCTTCAAACATTGGGAAAGCAATGACATATGCGGACAAGGCTACCACTGTAAGTCTCTACTAAACAACTTTGTAAGTGATCAAAATTTAACAAATCCTTTCCAGTGGATGAAATTTGGCTGAAAGAACTGCAATAAGCATATATCATTGTCCCTTTATTTCATGGATGTTTGAACATTAACAAATTGACAATCTATAATTGTGAAAAATCATGTTAGACAAAATTTTTATTTTGCTTCCTGCTCATTCCCTGAACATATTTTTTCTCATCTCAAATATAGTAAGATCCAAAGGGGAAAGGAAAAATGCAAGTTTGTCATTTGTGCTTCAGGAATTGATAAGCAATAAAAGAGCACCGGTGTAGTTCAGCCTCCAGATACATTATTGTCTGCAATGGTTAAAACCTCTACAAAATGGTTAAAAACTTGTTGGAAGATTCAGTATAAGTCATGGACAGGATGCTTTTCATTTTAATGGTATAACTAAGAGGATATGGAAGAGAGATGAATTATCAATGCCATTTTTATTACACTGTCGAAGAAATAAAGCCTGTATTCCCATGCCTGGAGTCCTCCTAACTCCCTCCAGCGTTCCCATGTCATATGAGAACGTCACATTTAATTTCTCATACTGGGTCCTTGCGCTCTTGATGAACACTCCAGGACACTTTGAGGATGCTTACTTCTACAATGATCCAGTACTTCTTATCATCCTTCACATCATCCATGTTTCCCATAATAATTCATGTAAAAATATACTATAACATTCAAGGCCCACAGTAATTGATTTTATGCTGGTTTATATTTTGGTTTCATATAACCATTATATTCCTCTAGTTCCCCTATAATTTACGTATCTTGTTTTTTATTTGTTTCATTATAAAGTATTGAAATGATATGGTAGCATAGAAGGGAAAAATTTATATAACCCTCTACAAACTACTCAATATCCACATAACATCCTGTGTTTATGTGAAATCCATATAACCCCTTGTAAACATATAGGTAAATCCAAATAAGTCCCTGAGTTAAAAAACATTTAATAAAATTATAATATTATGTGAATATTCCGTTATGTTAACCCATGTTTTAAAAACCTTAACACAATTAAACCCCTGTAATCTATGAAAAATATAAACAAAAATATAAACACAACCCTCCAAAAGACTAATTACCCTTCATCTTTTCTTCTTCTTACTTGCACACATACCCCCACCCTCCTCCCACCACCACCACCACCAGCCATCCACCCACACCACCACGCCACTGCCCACCACCACCACTGCAATGCCCTCCTCCCCATCCACCACCACCCTTCTCTACCACCCATACCACCACCACACCCCCTCTCCCTCCCCCACTACCACCACGACACCCCACAACCATGACCACCACCACTTCCCCCTCCCTCCGCACCACCATCATTCCTCCACCACCCAAACCACTGTCACTTCCACTGCCCCTCCTCTCCTCTCCACCACTGCCCCCTCTCTCCTTCCCCATCACCAGGACCACCACCCCCCCCCCCCCCCCCCCGCCACACAAAATCACCACCACCATTGAGAGATGACAACCCCCAATATTTATTGGTGCATTGATGTTGCTGTAGATAGAGAGAGGGGGGAATAGAGGGGTGAATGAGTAATGCAAGGAAGGGGGAAGATCAAACAAGACAATAGTGGTGGGAGGGGATAGAGAGAAGAGCTTCATGTGGGATAGAAAAGTCACTTTACATATGTAGTTAAATGAAACTAACCCAATGGTTAATTTAAGTGACAGAAGGACAAATTTGGATTTACCTATATGTTTACAGGGTTTATATGGATTTCACAAAAACACAGGGTGTTGTGTGGATATTGAGTAGTTTGTAGGGGGTTATATAGATTTTCCCCTAACATAGAAACCAAGAAATATGAGAGGGAACAAATTTCACAAAGCACAAGCTATAAGGGCTGATAGAGTCTGGATAGGCATAAACCTAGACAACACAGTTGACTCTCTTTTGTTTGGTTGTTGAGATAATTTCAGAAAACAACCATTTTTTTAGATATCGGAGGGACCTCCCGTGGCCGACTTTACGGCAAAGCTGAGAATGTTACCTTCACCTGTTTGTCTTGGTCCCACGGAATGAAAAAAAATAAAATAGAAAACAAAAATTTCCATAGTAACAATAGATTAAAAACAAATGTTATTCTTGAGTCTGGTCAATTGGTCTATATATAACCATTTACAGGTTAAAAAAAATCCCAATCGGAGTGGGAGACTTTTTTTTTTTTTGAAGAAAAGGTTGGCCTTTGCCCTTGTATATTAAATATAGAAGAGAGAAAACCCAATCAGGAGAGTACAAAGAGACGCCCAATTAAAACAAAAGGAAAAAAACAAACTCCACCTAGGCAAGACACCAAGAGTAGAAGATAATTCTACAAAACAATGTCCTACCCTACTCAACCAAAATGGAAGGGGGGACTATCCTTGAATAAGCATGTGCCCGCCTCGAAATGAAAATCCTCTCGCCCTTGCACAATGCGTTCCCCACTCTACAATAAATCCCGCCGCCCCCTCACAGATGTTCTCCATGTACGAGGTGCATCCCCTGAATAAAACTAGATTTCTTGTTAACCAAATCGACCACACAACTGCCATAATATATGATTGCATCGCTTTGGCCGCCACGCTGGGATCTCCCGCCACCAACCAATGTTTCTCAGACCTCCAAAGGTCCTCCAAGGAGGTGAAAGACCTGTTCAGCCTTGACACTGAGCACAGCCACCTCCATGCCTCCCTCGCCAATGGACATAAAATAAACAGGTGCTCCATCGTCACCCCCCCCCCCCCCCCCCACAGAGGCCGCATGAAAGATTAATATTAGGTGCCCAATGAGAAATGGATTGTTTGGTAAGAAGGCGCTGGTGATAGAATAACCAGAGGAACGCCTTCACCCTGTTAGACTCAAGCCACCCTAAGTTGACCTAGTCACTAACCATTCATCCACTTATAATTGTAAAGAGTAGTTCACAAAAATACTACTTCCCTAATGCAGTTTCCTTGTGAGCATGGCATGCAGGGGCAAGTGCCTGTCAGCCTGAAAATTCTATGAGCACACATGTAACTCTGCATGCGCTATCTGTGAGGGTGCATGCACAGAAGCATGTTCATGTTGCACGCATATACATTCATATATTCTGTACATCTGCTTGCACATGAGAGCTTATGTACTGCATAGTGCAATTGTATTCAATGCATGTCTATGCGTAATATGTTGTGTGTGTGTGTATAAGTGTATTCAATTTGGTGGAAGGCTTTTTATTGAAAGTTCACCTCGTTCTGGATGAAACCCATTTTCTTGGGATAACAGGAGCAACAGATCAGGGTTTATGTCTTATTAATAGCATTTGATATTGTTCACCAATTTCTTCTTGCTACTTGTGAAGAGAAAGTATTTTGACACCACAAAACCAACGCTGTCTGACTCATACCAGATGTTCTTGAGGAAGTTTATTCATTACTTTTAAGGTTTTCTCTGTTCTAAGCAGTCTGGATATTATACTTCTTTATTTTAACCATTATTAATGCCCCACTATTGAACAGCATATATGTATGTCATCCATATTATCTTTAATAGCTTCTACTTGTGCTACCCTAGAACATAAAGGTTCTTTTTCCTCCTGTTACAGGTGTCCCGTACATACTCAAAGGAGGTTTCTGGGAATCCAATCATTTCCTCTCACCTTTACAAGTTTCACGGCATTGTAAATGGGATTGATCCTGATATTTGGGATCCATACAATGATAGTTTTATTCCTGTAAGTCAACCTTGGCTTTCATTTTTCTGTGGAATATCTATATCTTGACATTGGATGTGTGATTGTATATTTTTCTCAAGGACATTGAAGATGTTGTTTATCTGCATGTCTGGTTGAACCCCACCTTTTTTACCATAGCCCACGCAAGATAGTGGAGGCAGACAGTGAACTGATAATGGTTGAGCACGGTAAAATAATGGTATCTAAAAGTAACCTTATAGTGTTACATTATGTGAGTTAGGGTTAGGTTTAGGGTTATGAATTACTTTTTAATGTCTACATTTAAGCTTTTCATGATTAGGAGGATGTAGGATTTTGAAAGAACATGAATCGGGTTTCTGTGTAGGAGGGGAAAGGAACAGGGGTTTCTGGTTCTGTGATTCATATAGGTGAGAGAGAACGGATATCAGGGTTTTTTGGGTTATGACGTTGTGTTATTTTGGTTGTGGGTCAATATTAGTGTATTAGGTTAGGTTGGGTGTCTCTTTAAAATGGGAACCATGTTGTTTGGTGGTGTGGTCGAAATATTGAGATAATACTGGAAGGGAGGCTCACTAAGGGGAGAAAGAGACTAAACAGAGATGGCAAAAATACACTAAAAGGGGGGGGGAGACTAAAGAGTGGCCATGAGGAAAAAGAAAGAGAAAAATAGTTTCATTACTAAAAATCCAATTTTCATTCACTATTGATTTAACTAATCCTTAAATCTTTTTATAGACTTAATTTCCTAACACTTTAAATCCTCCTATTTGAACTAAAACTCCTCGTGGGTCTTGGTGTTGAGAGTCTATATTGTTTAGTTGGTCAGTGATGCTTTCAAATACCTTCGTTTGGCAATCCAAAGAGCTAGGGAGTTTATGAAGGTTTTCAAATAGGATAAAGATGGTGGATAAGTGTCTCCAGGTTATTGTTTGACATACGAATAATAGACAAATTGAAGTAAATATTTGATAGCACTATTAGGCCACCCGTGTGTATTTATTTGCTTCAAACGTATTATATAAACATGATGTTTGTGGGGTAATGAATAACACTAAGGTGGATGTGTCTAACAACTATGTAGGATAAGATGAGTAGTGAGGTGTATCAGATGAACCTTAGAAAATAATCTGCATCGGGGATAAAATAGAGCATAGATTAACGCGGACCATTTCAACCATAGTCTGCATGTATATGAAAAGGTCTTCATATTAGAGTTGATTATTTGAGGAGGGGAAAGCATGAAGAGATGTGAAAGATGATAGGCCTACATCCATTTTCTGATTGGCCTCTGATAGGCCTATAGCTCACCTGACCTTTTGGATACATGATGGGGTGAGTTGAGTTGAGTTGTAGTATGCATGTGTATCAGTGTACATTTGTCCAGACAATGCCAATATTTTAGCCTAGATAATGCCATAATTTTAACCACATAATATTTGCATGTGTCTTTAGACAAGACTATTAGTATTTTTCCTAATAATTTTAATCACTTAATATTTATTTGTGTCTTTGGACAAGACTATTAGTATTTTTTCCTGGTAGTATAAATTGTATCTTACTTTGGATTCCTAATTTTTTAATAATATTTTTTGTAAATGTTCAAGAAATTATTTATAAGCTGACAGTCAACAGATACGTTGCCTCTACAGATTTCTTATACTTCAGAGAATGTTATTGAAGGAAAAAGGAGAGCTAAGGAAGCCTTACAGAAAAGGCTGGGTTTGCGGACTTCTGAGCGGACTTCTGAGCATCCTTTAGTAGGAATTATTTCTCGCTTAACAGTTCAGAAAGGTATTCATCTCATCAAGCATGCTATCTCGAGAACTCTTGAACGAGGTGGGCAGGTTAGTTTCTTAATATTTTATTTTCATCTTTAAATTTCTTTAGGTAAAGGAAATGTTTTTATATAACAATTTTTTTTTTGTCTATGTACTGAAGAATATTTAGAAAAAAATGAACAGTGTTAAGGAATTTAATGTGCAGAACTTCTAATCTGCTAATTTTTAAATGATATAAAATTAATGTCGAATGCAGGTTGTATTGCTAGGTTCCGCCCCAGATCCTCGCATACAAAATGATTTTGTCAATTTGGCAAATCAGTTGCACTCTTCACATGGTGACCAAGTACGATTTTGTTTAACCTATGATGAACCTCTTTCTCACTTGGTGAGTTCTTAGTGTTGCATTTTCCCTTTGTCTTTCATATTGTTTGATTTCTGTGGATTGACACAATTACTGAACCCTGTTTGTTTCTCTAGATATATGCAGGCTCTGATTTCATTCTTGTTCCTTCAATTTTTGAGCCATGTGGTCTAACGCAACTCATAGCGATGCGATATGGTTCTATTCCTGTGGTCAGGAAAACAGGAGGTGTGTTGTTTACTGTTCTTCTTCACCTTACCAAAATTTTAAAAGATTCACTGACTAAATAGTAAATACATTCTTTTCATGAACAATCTGTTTGGAACTGCGCTTATCATGTAATAAGTAGTGAGCACATTTCATTTATACATAAAATGGAAATACCACTAATAATTTGTATACTTATATGTCTGGTATATGAAACTGTTTGTTTGGTGTATGAAAATGCTAAGGCCACATAAAATTAAGAACAGGAAAGCAACGATGCATACGTCTCAACAGTTTGAAACTCATTGTTGATAAAGTTGCTGTCCATATTGAAACTAAGATTCACAGAGAATATCAATATAAGAAAATTTGTGGCACATTGGAAAAGCTCACAATGGTTGTCATTGTCTACAGAACTAAGTGAATGAGATATTAACCCCACATGATATTCAGGAAGAAATCAGTTGATAAATTGTGCATTGATATCACTAAGTATACGTATTAAGGAGCTCTGAATGGTGGGGCTGCTTGTGGAGAGATTGATGAATTCCCAATCACCATGGGCATTTATCGAACATTCTATTATAGGGCAATTAGCACTTTAGCCCCTGAAATTTGAAAAATTGCAAAAATAGCCCCGCCCGTCGAATATTAGCAAAAACTAGCCCCGGTGAGAGATTATACTGGAGACGGATTATATATAATTCATCTCCAGTGTTTATTTTAAAAAAAAAACCGAGATCCCAGGACGGGGAAAATGCACAGGAGACGGCATATATACATGCCGTCTCCTGTGCATTTTCCCCTCCTGGGATCTCGGTTTTCTTAAAAAAATAAACACTTACAGGAGACGGCATGTATATATACCGTCTCCAATTTATAATTTTATCATTGAATGTTTGCTTTATATTGAATCGAGCCTCTTTGCACAAACGATGGAGAATGTCTTTGCTTTGTCATTTCTTGTAAATGATGGTCGTGTTGAAATTAAAGTTGAGGATGCAGACATCATAGCCATACAGTATATAGACGGCCGAGATCAAATGGAACGAAAAGAAGAAATTGATCGATCGGGAGCACAGTGACTTCAAACGGCCATAACTTTTAAACCGCAGATCAGAATCGCTATTATAATATGTCCACACGTTCGTATCGACGAGCCTTACAGGAGTAGTCGCTATGCCACTACGCTATTTTTCGGAGCGTTCTGAAATCGTCTTGGAGGTCAAATCGACGGTTGAAAGTTATTTTTACTATTCTTAGGTTGTTTTGAGTTTGTTAGGAGCCTACAAATTCGTTACTTAGATTGAATTAGTTCCGTACATGAATAATGAGTAATTGATAATTCACCAGAAAATGATCCAGTCTTTGGAAAATGTTCAACTAGAAAGTTGAGAAGGTTTGATTACTAAATCAGTGATGTAATGAAATATAGTGATTGAACATATATGAAAATTATATATGAATTTCAGTTAAGTTGTTAAAGCATGATCTATGATGTATTGAAACAAAAAATAAAAAAAAATTCCAAGTTGGAGACGGCATGTATATATGCCGTTTTCAGGAGACAGCATATATGCATGCCGTCTCCTGTCCATTTTTCCCTCTCCTGGGATCTCGATTTTCTTAAAAAGTAAACACTGGAGATGGCATGTATATATGCCGTGTCCTGTATAATCTCTCATCGGGGCTAGTTTTTGCTAATATTCGACGGGCGGGGCTATTTTTGTAAATATTCAATTTTCAAGGGTTAAACGTGCCAATTACCCTCTATTATATAGGTGAATTAACTTACACATTGGTCAACTAACTGCGTGCATAGATGATAATGTTCTGTCTGACATTGTATAAATGATAGTGTTGGTTTACACGTGGATGCTAGATTGGAGAAATAGGTAATAAAAAATTTAAATTATCAGATCCAACAGTGGAATAGTTTTTTTTTGTTTTTTTTTTTTGAAGCAAAGATAGTCCATATATAACTTTATCCCAAAGTTACAATGGTCTGATGCTTGCAAAAGCAAGAAAACAGGGATAGTTGATCGAGAATTGAGTAGTAATGTGGATTGTGGAGAAGCTCCAGTTGGTATAGATTGTCATGTGTATTTCATATAAGTGTTCACAAAGACTCCTCTCTCAACGTCTTCATAGATGCTTTCGAAGGCTTTATTGTTGTAGGAAATTTTTTGGCATTGCGACTTTGTCACCACTTTCCATGATTCATGTGTTTCAAATGCACATAAATAGTGCCTAGGACCCCATTTGAGTCTACATATAAATGATATATATATTAAATGATTGAATATACTCTCTACTTTGTAAAGGTGCATGTTTCTACTACATGTCTGTAAACACATAATGTACCAAGAGAACACACCACCAATATAGCTTCTTTAGTTCAGAGGTATGTGCAATTAAAACATAAATAGCTTTGACTCCATGAAGAATCTTTAAAGTATTGTTTAGCCTCATGCAACTCAGTATCAACCCTCAGAAATATGTATGCTCCTCATAGATTGATGGATTCAAATTGCACAATCAGGACAGTTGTTTGATCTATAGATATGATCTAGGTACATTATTGAGGCTACATGAAATTTAAATTTATTCGAGTACCATTATCATTGTCTCTTTTTTGTATGCACTTTATTTCATTGTTTAATTGAAAATCATTTTTACTATCTCATATATATATTAAGAATATCATGTTTGCAGATTTGTAAACCACCGCATGTAAATGTGTTTCTGAAGTTGACTGAAAATCCCTTCAATGCATTTTCACAAAAATTTCTATCTAAAAAACTTATTTACAATGAAAGCAGAAATACCCCAATTTTGTCAATTCTTATTTCGTTTTTCCTTCTCAGGACTCTATGACACAGTTTTTGATGTCGATCATGACAAAGACAGAGCACAAACACTAGGTCTTGAGCCAAATGGGTTCAGTTTTGATGGAGCTAATCCTGCCGGTGTTGACTATGCTCTCAATAGGTTAGCAACTTTTTAAGTGCCTAACTTTCTTAAATTATATTACTTAAACTGTTGTTATTGAGCCTTTGAATTTCACAAAGCAATCTGTTTTAAGAGTAGACTCTGACTTGCAACGAATGTAGTGCAACACTTATGCTCTCAATGTAGCACATTTATAGTGCCAAATTGTTTTAAGATGATATAATTCAGTTGATTTGATGTTATGACACCTATATAACTCACAATCCCTCTCCTATGTTAAATATAAATCTCACGTTGAAAACTTATGTGGTGATCTCGACAAAATATAGCATGAACACGGAAGTTGCTTTTGCCGACATATTTAACTTATTGTTGTCTGACACCCTTTTTGAACTAGCAAGTTGGTACTGAACCACCCTTGGCGGTTGGTAGAGTCGTAGAGGGATCCTCTCTTTATTGAGGTGTCCCGAGTTTGAGTGTTACTCTCGGAGATAGGGGAATATTTAACCAGGAAAAAAAAATACTTACCTACCAAAAAGAGTTGGTAAATTAGAGCCATGCAAAAATATTTATTTTATGGGCTCCAAAGACTTTGTTGTTCCTTCAACCTTACTACTCACTTTTATGATTATAAGCTCTGGAAAGGGAGGCGAATGCTATTAGATGTTCCCTCACCATATAAAGAGTAGATGATGGATAATAATACACATCAGCATTTCTACCCCTCATCTATTTTTTAATTAAGGAGCTAGAAAAAAGAGTCTATGAATCTGGTCTTCGATTCCAATTCCTTCAACATCACCATTAATGAATATAAATAGTGAACTTACTTGCTCTAGAAATTTGTGAATGAATGAAAATAGTTTGAATAAATGTGAAGATGATTTCTAATAAGCATTGCAAGATGACTTGGGGATGTCCAATCAAACTATCTGTCAGTTTTTTTTCCCATGAAAGGCTTCAATCAACCATCCGCTTTCTAGTACTAAACATGCATATTTTCTCATGTGTCATACTGTATTTTTCTAACTTGCTATTGGTTGTTCCAGAGCACTGTCTGCATGGTACAATGGCCGTGATTGGTTTAACTCGCTATGCAAGCGTGTGATGGAGCAAGACTGGTCATGGAACCGCCCTGCCTTGGACTACATAGAGCTCTACTATGCAGCTCGCAAGTAGTGCTACACTCTTGAGGCAGGTATGCATCAAGAATTGGGGATTCAATTTTTTTTACAGTTGTATAGAAAGCACTGCTGGACCATTTCTTTTCTCCTCATCCATTTTTCCCCTTCCCATTCAATGGTCAGAAACATAGAGTAGCTTCATTTTGTCAATAATTTATTATGCTAAATCAAATCACACATTAGTGTTGCTTGACTGATTTTTATGTCATTCAGGGATAGAATAGAAATAATGTATTTAGTCAGATTCCACAATCCAAATAAAATTTCTGCCACAGTTCTTTTTTTTTTAAAATTCCTTTCAAATTTCTCATCAAGACCAATATTCTTTAAACACAAAGATACAACAATAGTAACAGCATTAATCTTGACATTTCAGACCCCCCTATACCTGATCTGTTTCTTCTCGTCATTTTCCATCACCTCGGATTGTGTAATCCACTGCTTTATCACATGTTTAGGAGAACAAAAAAACGTGATCTGTTGCCATCACATGCTTTGTGTGTTGTGATTATGAATCCAATAATCAATAATTTATGTGATGGGGGCTGCTCAATTGCCTCAATTATTGCCAAGGAACAAACTCAGAGAGGAAGACATCATTATTTTAATGCAATAGAGTGTTACATTGAAATGATTGATTTTATTGGGAGAGGAAGACTATCAATAATTTAATGCATTAGAGACGAGGATGATGAATAGAGTGTTACATGGAAATGCTTAATTTTGTTGGTAGGGGTACTCTCTCTTTATGGAGGGGACCTGGTTCGAGTATTACTCTTGTTGATAGGAGAAGATTTAATCAGGAAAAAAAACTCACCTACCCAAAATAATGCAGTTGAACCATTGTTAAAGTCTACGGGAACAGGGCAAAAAAAAAAAGGTGATGCAGTATTTCCATTGTGGAGATTTTGAACCATCTTCAACATCTATGGCCGATTGAATTGATATTTTTTTCATGCATGGGTGTGATTGTAAAAGCTTGAATTTTCATGGTCTCTTGCTGCTATATGACTACTCTAAATACAGACAAATTGTGAATGAATCACTAGATCAGGAGATGGCTCCCTTGAAATGGTCGGATTTTGCTATGGGCGCTGTTACACCTAGATCGGTTTTCAGTCTTATAAACGTCGATATAAAATTAACGATACATATACTCATATTAACAAAGCATATATTTTGAAAGAATTTTTTTAATTTTTTATAAATGTATATATACAATTTATTAGAGTATATATTTTATTTTTTTACAAACAGATGTATTCTATTAGATAAGATATATTATTTTAAAAAAATTTAAAATACATATAAAATATAATTAAAATTAAAAATGAGACTGAATGTAACATTGATAATTTGCTGTATATATACCCCAATCATACATTGGAAACCCTCGAATCCTTGATTAGATATATGTTCTAATCAGTCAATATTTTAACTGAAAAAAAAACATCAGCACGTCAGCACATGTGACAAGACAACTTATCAACGAGTGTTGAGATGTGTATGAATCACATTATTTTTACTAAAAATAAGAAACTTACACAGTCGACGAACATGATTAAATGTACGGTAATAAGAATAATAATAATATAAACATGATCTTCATGTTTTTTTTTTATTTTTATTTTATTATTTAAGGGAGGGTTTTTCGTGACTGACCTTACAGTTAAATTGATAAGCTATCTTTGTCTATTTGTCCTTGATCATATAGAAAATTCTTTCAAATTTCATCTAACAAACAAAATGTATAACACAGAAATTATTCATGTTGCCCAGGAAAAACGTGGCTTTTTATGTCAAACCTTGTAATTTTTTCCTCTCGTGCCAGCGTTGCCAATCTTGCTGCCAATCTTGGGGTTTTATGAAATAAATATTGGTTGAACAATTTTTTATTATTTTGTTAGGATCCTAACAAATATGAGTAATCTTATATAAATATTAAGTCCCAACAAATATGAGTAATCTTAATTTGTTAAAATTGTGACAAATGTAAGTCCTTAAAAACTTATAAAAATCCTTAAATGTAGAGTTAAAAAATGTTTACTCTGATATAACCTGTCTTAGTTAATCTTAATCCATATACTATAAAATAATTAAGGGTGGGGGTGTGTCAAAGGGAAAGTGAGGAAAAATGATGGAAAATGAAATTTTTTTCTTAAACCATTTAAAAATCTAGTGTTTCTATCAAACAATAGAAAAGAAAAATTTTCATCACTTTTCCTCTTATATTTTGTCTTATTAGAAAAAGTGAGAAATGTTTTTCCTTTTCGCGTAGATGAGAATTTAAGAGAAAATATTTTTTTCACCACGTGCACAAACACCATAAAATTTGATCAAAGAGAAAATATTTCATTCATTTTTTAATCCTCATGTACATTTGTGAGATCGAATATTTTAATTTAAATTCAGATACATGTCTACTTCATTTGAATTATATACGTAGTTTGTATGTACGATTTGTATAATCATTTATGTTGTTGTTTATGCGTTATTATGCATATTCAATCTTTCAACATATTTTAATCTTGTATTATTATTTTTCAACTCATATACATTTGTTTAATGTAAAATTTTTAATGATGATTCAAGATACATGTATAATTTATCCAGCCCAATGTATTGTATGTTATGTTTGTTATGATAGATTTAATTAATGTGTATTTGAATAATATTTAATTGTTTTTGTCATGTATATTTAAGGATATTTATTAATCATATACATGTTTGTAAATCACTTTTCTCATATAAAAAAATGAACAATGTGCATAAGATACCTTTGGCAGTTGTATATAGATACATCTATATCTGAAACAGGAATGTATCCAAATCTGTATATGTATATGAAAAAACTAATATACTCATTTGTATATCAAATTCTAATATATTCATCTGTATTTATAGGTATATGAAAAAAATGGAGGTAGAGGTCAAAGGAGGTGAAGGCCGGAGGATGGCTCGAAGGGTAGTTGATCCACCTTTCATATGATAGAGGGCGACGAAAGGAATCAAAGAGTGGTGATGCTGATGGTCACTGGAGATATGGAGGCCGGCAAAATGAATTTTTGAAGTGGCGGAGGATAAAAAAGAAATTTTTTAGAGGAAGTGCTAGGAGGCAGTTATACAATCGTGATCAATGAGAGATTTTTTTTTTGGGTGAAAAACTCAAATATTAAAGAAGGGTAGCATTGTCCTTGTTCTTTTTATCTTTTTAAAAAATCAAAGGAACCAATCAGGTAATGACACCTATTGGAGCTTCTCAATAGAGCCCATGTAGCAATACCTTTTTTTGAAATATCTACCTATATACATTTTTTTTAAAATATATATTTAGATAATAAAATATATTCTTTTATAAATTCAAAATGACGTATATATAATCACTGTATTGAATATATATATTTTTATATATTTTATAATAAAATATTTTATAACATATGCTGCAATCATATGATTTTTTTAACGCAAACCTATGATCTTGGATCGGCATTTCACTCGAAGATTATAAAATAGGAACTCGCTGCACTATTTGCAACCTGCATAAGTTATAGTTTTTAAAATATATGTATGTTTAAATATTTATTATTTTAACAAATCGAATATATTTTCTTATATTTTTATAAAAGAATACATACAATAATAATATAATATATTTAGAAACGTGATGACGGTGTTACAGAGGCCTAAAAAAAAAATAATTTCCCCACTAGTGGCCATAACACAAGCTAGGTACGAGGTCCTTTCATTTTAAATAAAATAAAATAAAATAATAATAAAATAAAATAAATGAATAAAAGACAACAAAGCAAAAGTGCAAGGTCAAAATTGACCCCACTCCCTCAACACTCAACAGTCAGCCCAGCCACTATAAATACCAAACCCCATGCAAACATTTCCATGCAACCCAACTAAACCCTTAAGAATGGCATCATCCATTCTTCTCAAGCTCCCTTCCTCCCCAACTCCCCCCACCACCACCCCCTCCTCCCGCCACCCTCTCCTCCTCCACAACCCCCTCCCCACCCCCTACCCCCGCCACCACCACACCCGCCGCCACACCGTCACATGCAAATCCACCAACAACGACGACGACAAGACCCCCATTTTCCTAGACCGTCGCGAAGTACTCCTCGGCCTAACCGGCGCCTATGGCGCCTCCGCTCTCGCCCCACCCCCTTCCACCGCTCTCCCCATCGAGGCCCCGATCCTCGCCGACTGCGGCGCCGCCGACCTCCCCGCCGGCGCCTCCCCCACCGACTGCTGCCCTCCCCTCAAGATCTCCGAAATCGTCGACTTCGTTCCCCCTCCCCATCGTCCCCCTTCCGCCTCCGCCGCGCCGCCCACCTCATAACCGACAAGGACTACCTCGACAAGTTCAAATTGGCCATCTTCCGCATGAAAAATCTCCCCGACTCTGACCCCCGCAGCTTCAAAAACCAGGCCAACGTCCACTGCGCGTACTGCGACGGCGCCTACGATCAAGTTGGCTTCCCCGACTTGGAGCTCCAGGTAATTAAGCCTGTCAACAGATCAATTACATAGGTTCATATCCATATTCACATTTAAGTCACTGTAAACATGCATAATCTCATATATGTCTTTGTAAACTAGGTCCACAAGTCCTGGCTCTTCTTCCCCTGGCACCGCTGCTACCTCTATTTCTTCGAGCGCATCCTCGGCAAGCTCATCGAAGATGACTCCTTTGCCATCCCCTTCTGGAACTGGGACCACCCCGACGGGATGAAAATGCCCTCCATCTACACAGACCCATCCTCTTCCCTCTTCGACAAGCTCCGCGACGCGAAGCACCAGCCCCCGACCCTCATCGACCTCGACTACAACCGCGAGGACCCGGACTACACCGACAAGGAGCAGATCGACCACAACCTCCGAATCATGCACAGGCAACTCGTGTCGACCGCGCGCACGCCGGAGCTCTTCATGGGCCTTCCCTACCGCGCCGGGGACCAACCCAACCCGGGTTCGGGGTCCTTGGAGAACGTGCCACACGGTCCCGTCCACGTCTGGACCGGCGACCGCTGCCAGCCCAACGGGGAGAACATGGGGACCTTCTACGCGGCGGGGCGTGACCCAATCTTCTACGCCCACCACGCCAACGTCGACCGGATGTGGGACGTGTGGAAGGCGATCAACAAGAAGAAGCACAAGGACTTCACCGACAAGGACTGGCTCGACACGTCGTTCCTGTTCTACGACGAGAACAAGCGCCCCGTGCGCGTGCGCGTGCGCGACGCGCTCGAGCCGGGAGTGATGAGGTACGGGTACGAGCAGGTGCCGCTCCCGTGGCTGAAGACAAAACCATTGGTGAAGCTCGCGAGGTCGACAAAGGAGGCGAGGGGGAGGAAGTTGGAGGAGCACGTGGAGGCCGACGTGGCGGCGTCGTTCCCGCTGAAGCTGAAGATGGCGGTGAGCGTGACGGTGAAGCGGCCGAAGGTGTCGAGGAGCGCCGCGGAGAAGGAGGAGGCGGAGGAGGTGCTTGTGGTGGATGGGATAGAGTTCAGCAGAGATGAGTATGTGAAGATCGATGTTTACGTGAACTCGGCGGGACATGAAGAGAAGGTGAGTCCGGGCGGGCGGGAGTTGATCGGGAGCTTCGTGAGTGTGCCGCATAAGCACAAGCACGATAAGAAGGAGAAGCCGATCACGACGAGTCTGAGGCTTGGGTTGTCGGAGTTCTTGGAGGAGACCGGGGCTGAGGGTGATGAAAGTATCGTCGTCTCGCTCGTGCCGAGGAAGGGGAAGAGCAAGATCAAGATCGGTGGACTCAAGATCGAGTTCGCTTCTTGAGAATCGTTTTGAATCGGTTCGACTCAGTGAGTGGTGGTGGTGGTGGTGGTTGTTGTTTGTGTGGTTGCTTGTGATGTTTTAGTGAGAATAAGTTGGCAGGTGGTCGTCGATGTGAGGTCTTTGACTTATTGATCTCGGTTTGTGATGATCACAGTTTGGGCTAATGTTATCGGAAGTCATGTTTGTAATAAATTATCGTGTTTAAAAACATATTTCTTTTAAACAAATAAATTTTTAAATAAGTTAACATAATTTATAATAATAAAAAATCATTGTTTTTATTCAAATTTGTATTGATAATGATTTTTATTATTTTCATTTTTTGTGTTCTTATCCTCAATCTTACATTTATATCAAATTTGAGAATTTTTGATTTTTTTTTTAAATATCAAATCTATCATTCATATCATATTGTTTGGTGGAACACATTTTTTTTTTGATAGGGTAGTCATAAATGTTATCCAAATTTTATAAAATAGGGACAAAAATTTGGACAAAGTCTATTCCACTTTTTACCTAGAACAAACTATCTCCATTTTTTATCTCAAAATGTGGACAATTGTCCATGCTTTATCCCTCTTTTTTTTATGCCATATGAGATAACAAGTGATTTAACCTAATTTTTTCTTTATCCTAACTCTTTATCCCCATTCAAACTAGGCCTTAAGGATCTAGGACTAGGTGTTATCCTTGGGACCCCCTTTATAGATATGATAAAACCTTTTTCAGTTGACGCTGAAGGTATTCATGGTACCCAGAATGGAAAAAAGGTGTTATATCAGTTATGTTACACAACACCAAAACTATCTTTTCTCAACCAGCTTAAGCAGGCCTTGGAATATAAAGAAAAATCCATAAATGAAATTTCTAAAGAAATTTTAAGACACAGAAAACATATGAACACATCAATAGCCTTATTTTCCAGAAGGTGTTAGATTTTCAACAAACCATTGAAGATGAGGCCTGCTCTGATCTACCCTCTGCTTTTTATCACAAGAAAAAACATATGGTAAGCTTACCATACAGTAAATATTTCAACCAAGGGAAGATCCCCACAAAAGCCAGACCTATTCAAATGAATAATAGACTCTTAGAAATCTGCTGATACCCTTAAATTTAGGATCAGTTTTTTTTTTTAAATTAAAGACTAAAGAAAAATTGAAAACAAATTTATAAACATAAGATGAATGCTAAAAAAAACATATAAGACTTATTATTAAACATGCATAAGATATACTTACAAAAGATGTGGCATATAGCACATAGGCTTACAACATAAAATAAAACTTACAATACTAGGGTCGAGAAAGATATCTCTTCTGCCTTATGCTCTCATATTACAAAACACTGATAATTTTAGGTGGTTTGTGGTGGAGGATTTTTTGGTAGACTTCTTTCGTCGATGGCCTCCTTGGTCAGTTTTCCTTCCCTTTTATAGGTTTCTACCTGCGGATTTCAAAGGTCATGTCTTCTTCGCGTGTCTACTTATTGTCTTCTTCTAATGTCTGCTTTTACTTTTAGTTTATTCATTTTGTTCAGTGCTCTCGTGACTTCATTTTGCAGGGTCATATTGAACCCGTGAGTGGCTAGGGCCTTCTGATTCCTTCTATTATTTTAATAATATATAATAATAATATTTTTTAGGTTGATCCTTCAGCTGGATCAAACTCATCTTCTCGAAGGTCTATTGGTATGTTTTCAAGCCCTTGAGAGTCATTTCTGTCCCTTGAGAGTGTTGAGAGCTGGTCCCTCCTGTGCCGTGAGAACTTGTGGCCATCTTATTGGTCACAACTTCTTTTTCCCCTCTGAATATTTTAATCATATGCTCATATGCTTTTAACTCGATGGTTTCCTGACTTAAATTTGGAATTTTTTTAGTGTATTCCCCAATAAGGGATGTTTTCATATTTTCATAACCTGATAAATTTTTTTGTGGGTCGCATTTAACCCACCATTTTGTATACACATCCCTCTTAATATGAGGAGGAAACGTTTTCTCTACCTAGAAATCCCACTGAAGAATCTATGGTATTCCAGTTTGGTTATGATATTTTAATAAATCAATGTTATTTTGAGGGTTTAAACCTTCTTGTTCCATATGAGCTTGAATGTCATCTAGTAAATTTAATCAATTAGCTCCGAATACTTGCCACCAGGAAAAGAACTAAGTTGGAATTTTGGCTTGGCAAAGTGAATAAATCAGGAATGTTTTAAAGCACAATTTTGAACTAAAAATGCATTTCCCCATGCTTTTTTATAATCCAATTAGTTACAGTAATTGGGTCTGACTCCTGATTTTTGGAATCGTCTAGAGGCACTAGGGTTCTAATCCCAATCTTTTAAGAATAATATCTTCTGGATACATAATTTAGAGTATGGAATCTCCAAGATGTTCCTATTTTTATAGTGGTGCACATTTCTGGCACTATTTTTTTCTAAAAAGATATTTTCATAATAATCAAGATTCTTCTCTATCATTTCAGGGATATAGAAATGTTAACCTGTATCAGAGTGGTCATCCTTAGGAAAATATATCTTAATAAGTTCTGTGATCTCCTTGTCCACTTAGTATCTCTCAATGGAGAACAGTGGAACATATGTTTTTAGTTCATAGTTGCTTTGTGGTTTTAAAAATTGGGAACTTATTTAAGCAAGTATAGAATATTGATTTTGACTCTCAATGACACTTTCTTCCTTAACCTTTGACTTTATGAGGTTTATAGATGGCCTTGGGCTCTCAATTTTTAGAGTCCTTTGGAGAAGAATTTTTGCCTTCTTCTTTTGGCTCATTTCCCTACAAGAATTCGCGTGGGAGATAATCAGAAAGACTATTAAAATCTCATTTGATATATTCTATACCAAAATCATAAATTCCTAATAAGGTTTGCCACCTAGCAAAAATATGTTTTGATGCAAGGTTTTTAACATTTTTTTCTATCACATATTTTTCAGAGCTATAATCTATTCTTAAGAGGGATTTCTGATTTTAAATATCCCATTAGAATTTGATTATGCAATTGCAAATGGCAGAAATTTCATTTTTTATGTAGAATATTTTCTTTGGGCTTCATTTCATGTTCTTGAAATAAATTTTACTAATTGTTTTTTGTCATTACTTCTTTGTTTTAGTTTTCCTCCGTATACTATTTCAGAGGCATCTGTTTCTATGATCTTAGGAGCATTAGGATTTGCTATATTCAAACATGGCAAGTGTTTTACCTTTTCTTTAATGCTTTGGACTGCTTGGGTATGTTCAATGGTCCAAGGTATGGAATTTTTTTTCCAAAATGTTTGACAAAAGTCTGAAACATAATTTAGACGATCTAGAAACCTTTGAAATTGTTTCTTATCCTTTATATCATTTAGAAATTTGTCTGCAAAATCAATTATCCTTTTTATAATGACAAAGAGAAATTAATAAAATTTGCTTTAGGAACATGGAATGAAGCCCAAAGGAAATATTCTACAATAAAAAAGGAAATTCTTCCCCAATGGTCAATTTTCTGACTGTTGCGATGGTTGCTAATATAAACATCATTCAATCTTCTATCTTCTTCTTTCCCTTGTCCTAAATCATCACTATTTATGCCATTGTATGCTTTTTGTTCTTCCTTTTGTTTTCATTTATGTCCTTAGTGGTTCTTCCTTTTGGTTTTTGAGCTAATGGTAATTATTGTTTGGGCAAGGATAGACCCACTACCTAGTTGATCTTTCCCACTACCCAATATTATCAAAATGCCATTATTTATGTATTTTTTTGTCTTCCTTTCCCACTACCCAGTTCGACAGGGTCCAGTCGAAGTGTTCTTCACTGGGACGACAAAGGCCTGTCGAACTGTCTGAATAAGTGTCGACAGAAGCCCAGTCGAAGTGTGTTTCATTAGGACGACAGAGACCCGTCGATCTATCTGAGCAAGTGTCGACATGGATGTGTCGAACCCTTCAAAACAACAATTTTCTTCTAAGAATCAGTCATTTATACAATCATTTAAGTCCTTATGAAAAACAAAAATGTCATTTAAGTTATTTAAGTCTTTTGGAAAATCATTTACATATATATTTATTGAAGTATAAGAAACAAAAATATCAAACAAAGAGTTATTTGAACCAAATAAACAGTAAACATTTCATATAGAAAAAAAACATTATTTTCTTTTCTAAACAAGTGGAGTTTGTTTAGAAAAGACTCCACTTATTTAGAAAAGAAAATAATGTTTTTTGTCTATATGAAATGTTTACTGTTTATTTGATTCAAATAAATATTTGTTTGATATTTTTGTTTCTTATATATATATATATATATATATATATATATATATATATATATATATATATATATAAATGATTTTCAAAAAGACTTAAATAACTTAAATGACATTTTTATTTTTCATAAGGACTTAAATGATTGTATAATTGATTAATTCTTAGAAGAAAGTTGTTGTTTTGAAGGGTTCGACACATCCATGTCGACACTTGCTCAGACAGATCGACGGTCTCTGTCGTCCTAGTGAAACACAGTTCGACTGGGCCTCTGTCGACACTTATTCAGACAGTTCGACGGACCTTTGTCGTCTCAGTGAAGAACACTTTCGACTAGACGCTGTCGAACTGGGTAGTGGGAAAGGAAGACGAAAAAATAAAATAAATAATGGCATTTTCGTAATTTTGGATAGTGGGAAATAGTAACTCGGGTAGTGGGAATAGCTTTGCCATTATTGTTTGTTGATCCCATATTTGCATTATGCAATATGAAGGGTTGAACTTTTGAAACACAAGATGACGAGTCTGTGACTCTGTTTAAGAAAGGTGACGGTAGAGAGAACAGTGAAAGAGAGGCGGAGAGATGCGAAGGCTCCTCATTTGGGAGAGGGTGACGACGGGTTTGCTTTTCGGGTTTGCGAGATGTGGAATACCTTTTTAGGTTTCGAGAGGGTATCGAGGGTACTTCGGAAAGTAAGGTTAAGTTTAACCACTGCAATGGTTTGGCAGGTAACGGCATGGGTTATATGCATTTAACGCAACAAAGGGGAGGGGGGGGGGGGTTGTGATATGGAAATTCAATGAAATGAGGGGGTGATGTGGATATCATGTAACTTTAAGGGTGTTATATGCATTTAACTCTATGCACTACTCTATACATAATGTGCATTGATTAGACCAATGACAAAATATACATGTGCATATTTTATGATTAGATATATTCATCATAAATGATTCTTTCTCCCCGACGACCCCGATGATTACCATTTACAGAATTAGTGATTACCATATACAAAATATAAATGTAATATCTATTATGAAATTAAATTAAAGTCGGGATGAGAGAAAGTTGGGGGGGGGGGTCGAGGAGAGAGGACATTACAGGGGTCGCCTTGGAGAGAGATGTCACAAGGGTCACCGAGGAAAGAAAACATCACGGGAGTCACTGGAGGGAGTGATTTGGAGAGGGGGGGAGAGGGTGTTTTCATAGGAAAAAATGGTGTTTTGGTCTTTTGGGGGCAAGAGAGTGTTTTTAGGGGGAAAAGAGGGTGATTTTGGTTGGGAAATAAGATGTAGATAGTTGAAGTATCAAAGAATGAAGTGACACTAGTAAGAGGAAAAAAATGAGATCGCATTTCAGGGGTAAAGAAAAAATAAAAATAAAAGTTCAGGGATAGAAAAGAATAGGATCATTGGTCCAAAGGCATTTTTGTGTCATTTTTTAAGGAAAAAAATGATATAAATATCTAAAAAATTAGCTAAATCAATTTTAGTCCCTATAAAAATTTGAAAATCATCTTAGGTTTCTCTATTATTAGAAAAAGATTGTTCACTCCCTACCGTTACCCTCAACTAACCAGATGCATAGTTAACCTTAACTATACATTAAAAGTTACAATAATGCCCTCACCCCTTATTTTTGAAATATCGATATTGCTCCCTAGAATTTTATAAAAATCGAAAAAGGTCCTCCCTATAAAATAAAAATATCCCCTTAGGTCCCAATCTTGTTGGACAATATTTATTTTAGTCTTTACCGTAACCGAAACTAACCAGATCTATGATTGAATCTAACCATACATAAATTATTGTAATACCATTATAGAATTTACTTAATAAATTACCGCAATACACTAACAAAATTTGTTGTTGACTTTAAGGGTGTTTATTGATTTTACAATGCCTTTTTCTATTTTCATAAATTTTTAAGGAGTTATATTGATTTTTTTGTTTTTTTACCTTTGCTGAGTATAAGATAGAAAAGGAATTTACAGGAAAAAGTAGATGCATTTTTGTTATAAAAAAACTAAATTTTGTAGGGTCTTATTTGAATATATTTTTTGAAGCAGTTTAATTGAGAGACTAAATCTAATTAACCATATATACTCTAAAGGGCATATGACAATTTTTTAATTTTTATAGAGACTAAAATCAATTTAACTAACTTTTCAGAGAATTATATTGAATTTTTCCTTTTTTTTAATTGCGAACTCATAGATGGGAATGTTCCCTCCCCAAGATTTGAAAACGCAATACGGTGTTTTCATTCCCACTTGTAACACCATTTGCAACGGGCATATGTTATATTTTCTAAAAAAATGCCTTATATAAACAGTTATTTACGTTACATTAAAACAATTTTACACAAATTTATTGTATTTTTTTTATAGGATAAAAGGAATTATATATTCCGCAATGTGAATCTGATGACGGGGTTGCAAAATAAAAAATATACAAAATAAAAAACTAGCCACTATAAATACCATACCCCAGGCCGTCTAACACTTCCATGCAACCCAACTAAACCCTCCTCACCCCATCCCCCCACCACCACCCCCTCCCCACGCCGCCCTCGCCTCCTCTGCAAGTCCCTCTCCACCCCCTCCCATCGTAAATATGGGACGGCTAAGGTCCATCGCCAACACTAATGATGAATAAACATAAAAACAAAAAAAAACCAACAATAGTTGCCGCCTCTTGGGTCTCCCATTATCCGGATAATTAGGAGAGACTAAAAATTGTTAGGATACAAACTAGGACATGTTGTGTTGTTGGCCAATTGGTTAATAAGAAGTACAACTGTTTTTCAAGAAAGTACTAATTTTTACAATTAGTTTTTATTAAAAATTTTGATCATTTTTATTATTATTATCATAATTAGATATTTATTCAATTCAGTTTATATAATTTTAGCTAAAAAATAAAAAATGTTTTCGGTGACCTTTCTCTGCGAAATATTTCGCAGGGAAAGTCCTTTTGTTTTTTAATTCAGTTCATAACTTTTAGCTGCGAAATAATTTCGTAGCAAAAAGGTCTCTTTTGCTACGATAAAAACTTTTCGTAGCTAAAATAATCTTTTCGCAACGGAATTAATTCGTAGCAAAAGCTAATTTATTGCTACGAAATAAATGTCGTAGTAAAAGAATAGGTTCAGCTGCGAATTTTTTCATAGCAAAAGATTACCTTTTGCTACGCAACTACATTACGTAGCAAATACCCTTTTTGCTACGAAATTAAGTGGTAGCAAATACATTTTTCTACGATACATAATTCGTAGCAAAAGCATACCTTTTGCTACGATACAAAATTTTTGTAGCAAAATGTAGCTTTGCAATGATAATTGCAACGAAGACTTATCGTCAAGAAATAGTATTTGCTACGGAAAAGTGGGTTTTTGCTACGAAATACTTCGCATCTAATGCCTGGATTTCTTGTAGTGTCCATCCCAACAATGAAAACCCTAACCCATGTTTGGATCCGGTATAAGACCCCGGATAAACTTGAATAACCCCGGATAAAAAATTTCACCCTTTTGTTTACTCCAGATAAAATATATCAGAATAAACCCAGATAAAGAGATAAAGTGGTATATGGATTCCAATCAACCCCTGGAATTAAAGTTATCCAAGGTTATTCCACCCAAAGAATATGTGGGCCCACTATCAAATCAACTGTCATCACCTCTTATAAATCACATGTTAAATCAACTATCATTACTTTTTTACCTTTTATAAATCTTTATACATACTTTATTCACATTTTACCTAAACAACAAAACTTTTATTCTTACGTTTACCAACGAGAATAATTCAAAACACAATCAAACACAGAATCACTTTATCCTTATTTATACTCATTTATGCTTGGATAAATCTATACCTTAGAATAAAATCTATCCCCGTTTCAAACGGGAGAAACACACCATCTCTCCCATCTCTTGGTTCATCTAATCCTTCGGCCGTCCAAATCCCTCGCAGTCGCAGTGATATCCTGGTCCGGTGGCAACGATCCGAAGGCAAAGATACCAGTTGTTTTCCATCCCAACAACCTTAGATCTTAGATCTGTTTTCCATTAATTTTATATGATAAAGTAATTTTATTTATGAATTTTTTTAATGTTTCATATAAGGGAAGTCTTACACTGTGTTATGTAAGAATAAATCATTTTGCTTGATTGGCATATCCAATTCCATGTATTTATTTTTATCTTATTGTTTATATGGATTTTGTGGGTTACTGGATTATAAATTGATATTATTTTTTAATGAATTGATTCTCCATTTTCATCATTTCTTGATTAGTTATTGTTTTTATTTTTCAGGGCGTCAAAGCACCGATCCAATGATATTCTACTAATTTGTCACCATGCCTCTAATAAGTCTATTGATCTCATTTTAAGTCTGGTGTCCACAATTGTATTTACTTAGGTTCATCTTTCTCATCATATTGACAATGTTGGCTGCTCTGTTTTACTTCTATCAAGCTCTTATAGAGAAATATAATACACAAACCATATTATTTATAGTACATAACAATGTACTCTGCAATTTTTGTTTGATTGACCCTCAATTATAATTATTCCTGCTGCAATTAAACTTTCTGGTGTGGAACTTGATGACATTGAATATATATTTAAAATAAATGAGGTCACTTGTGAGTTGTGATCCTTGCCACTAGAAAAAAGGGTTCTCCATTTGCTGAAGATCAAGATATCTGTTATGTCATACATGATCGGGCAGACAAACAATGGAAAGCAGCTCAATTGAACATGAAGTTTTTTTTACTGTCGTACTCGTTGTTTAGTAAATATAATGGTATTATAATTTTCCTTTCGAATATACCTTTTAATTTTATCACATACTGGTTGGTTTAATCTAATGTGTGATTGAATATTGGAGTCCTTGTTCCTTTTCTACTTACAGTTTGTGACATTCATCTATATTATTAAATGCTGAACCAAGAGGAACTGAGGGAGTTGATTCCTCTGTATGTTAGAATTAATAGGCACTAGCAGATGCTGAAGGACAATACTGCATATTTAATGTCATCTTTATTTCCTAATTTCAGGTTCAGTTTTGTTATAAGGATATAGTACACATTTTAATATGCATGCTCGAGAATATATTAACTATACCAATGAACAGTGAGTATCAAATAAAGTTTATACCATAGTAGAAAAATAAAACAAGTTTCATTGTCCAAAATAATGAGTTTGGACTAGACATTACACTTGCAATAAATAAAATTTGTAAGAAGCTTTCATATCAGGCCCGCCTGATGTTCAGCCATTCATATCAAGCTTTCATGTGCCTGCAGTAATTAAATTTGGTAATGTTTAGTAGTTTGAGTTTCAAAAGCCATTTATAATACCAAACAAATCTTATTATCTCTGAAATACGACATAAAAGCTATGTAGATCTGTATCACCATGAAATGATTAGATCTTCTTGTCTGATTGTTGGATCTAAGAAATAGTTGTTTAATGGTTAAATGGTGTTGGATCTTCTTCTCATTCAATGTTGCTTTAGTTTTTTTTTTATTTCTGCACTTAATCAGCCCTCCTATCTTCTTTTTTTTTTATAACAAATATTGCATTCTTTTATATACTTGTGTTTAGTTGATCGCCTCTATCCATACAAGTAGTTCCATGCTTAACTAAGGAGATCGCCTACCATTTTTTTTCAAAAAAAAAAGTAGTTCCATGCTTCCTCTCTTGAAAACACATCTCCTCCTAAATGTGTTTAATTTCATTGATTTAGTGTTCATCTCAGCCCAAGAAACTATATTGTTAATGTTTAATGGGATAAATATGCTAGCTTATTGCTTAATTATGATTATAGTATTATGTCAACATTTTGGGATAACATATATGCTTCTTAGAGTTTGATTTTTTTTTTTGTGTGTGCAGACCCGGCTGTTTATATTTTGTTTCAAGTATAAAGTACCACTTGGTGAACCAGTGAAAGAAAAAAAAGAAGAAATAAAAAGCCAAGCTATGGTTGGATAAATTTTACAAGAGAGTAACGTCATTGTCGGAACATTTTTTTCACATAAATTAGTCAAATACACATTTTAGGTGCACAAATGATGAATATTTGTTCTAAGTTAGTACTTTGTTGTTGGAGTTTTTAATATAACTTTTTGTAAATTTATTTTAAGAAATTATCTCTAGTTTGGGCTTGGATGAGTTGAATGGTAATAAATACTGAAATTGATGATTATTTTATATGAATGAATTTTTTGGAAACAATTAAATATACATTTTTTTAGTATTAAAAAAAAAAGTTGTTCCAGAATTATCAATGTCGACTGATATAATCCGTCCCTAAAAGGTCGACAACAAATTAGTCAAACCAATAGCGACGGATACAATCTGGCTGTAATTTTGCATTTGCGAAGGTCATAATGCTCGTGAATAGATCAACAGCGACGGTCAACGGCCGTCGCTGAAACGGTAAATAGCGACGGCCTAAAGCCGTCCCAATACTTTTAGCAACACCCTCAACTGGGGCCTAGTGACTAAAGTCTGTCGCTAAATCCCTATAGCGATGGCTTTTGTTTGTCGGAGAAAGTCAAAATTCTTGTTGTGAATATATACTTTTTAACAAAACATATACATCATTAAATAATGTTTACTATTTTAAAAAAATGATAACATACATGGTCTAAATTTTTTTTTGAAAAAAATGACTGAGTCTAACATTTTTCCTTTTGGGATAAATTTAGATTTATATAACAATGATATTTTGAGGTTTTTCTAACAAAAATATGGGCTAAATTAGTATTTTGAAATTTTTTTAACAAAATCTAGATTGGACTTTATTAAGGCTTTTATAACAAAATTGTATTGAACTTGTTGTAAATACATGCATATGAAGAGTTGTAAATATATGTATATGAATGTGCATGTAATTGTAGATGCATGTAATTGTGAATGACATCTTAGTGCATGTATACATTAGTGTATCATATTGATTGTAAATTCATGTATATTGGAAATACATGAATGAGTCATTATGATAATTTTTCCTATAAATAGAGGGCTTGTCAAACATCAAAGGCATGAAAAATGAAATGAGAAGTTCTTAAAGAACAATACTTTCTCTTGTGCTCAAATCTCTCTTGTGTTTATTTTGTGTTTCCATCTATTTCCCTTTTATTATATAATAGAACTGGTATTTTAAATGTTTTGTAAAAAAATCTAGTTCGGGCTACAGCGCAGCCGCCTACGACCAAGTCGGCTTCCCGGACTTGGAGCTCTAACTGATAAATTAGCCTCTCAACAGATCGGATATATAGGTCCATATCCACATACATATCCGAACTGAATATAGATACAAATATAATTATATACGTAAAAACATGTAGTCGAGGTTAGTCAAATGACCAATGGAAAATGGGGAAATTAATTAGGGGTCCCTGGGGATGCCCTTCTATTAACTATTAGTCCCTGCAATCCTTTACCTTAACAATAAGTCCTCCATTTCAGAACCTATTATCTTTAAGTCCCTCTCACTAACAAACTCTTAACGTCCGTTTAAACTACCCATTATACCCTTCAATATAAATAAATCATCTCCCCCAAAAAATCCTATTGAACCTTCCCCTCTCTCTCCCTCAACAACAAAAAAAACCCTCACCTCCTCTTATCTTCCCCAAATCCGTCCATCCACACTCTCCCTCCCAAGAACCTCGAAACGGAGGGGTTGGAGAGGGTGAGGCCGAGCTGGATGAGCTTGAGAGCGTCGATGTTGTTCTTGATGGAGCGGTAGGGGTCTCGTCAGCGTCGGAGAAGGAGGTGCGGTCGTGGACGATGTCGGGGAACTCAGTGTCCATGGAGACGAGGGGGTAGGCGTCGCTCAGGTATGAGATTTGTCTCATCTCTGTTTGGAGGTTGTGGTGATAAAACTGCCATTGCTATGTTTTTTGAGGTTTCTTTAATTTGGAAGAAATCAGGGGATGGAGAAGAAGAGGGTGACGTGGAGGGGGTTTATGTGGTGGATATTTGTTTTAGTAAAAAATTATGTGATGGATATTTTGATTGAGGGGAGGTTTTCATTTGTTACTCTGTCTGATGTTTGTAGGGGTGTGTTGTTTCCTCTATTTTTAATTATCATATTTGAAATAAAAAAAACAGTAATTTTAAAGGATGATCATAAGATTACAGGAGTCCAATGTCCCAAGTAACCTTAAGGCCATCACATTATGCAATAAAAATTTAAGAAAGGCTATCCATTGGATTAAGTTACCTTCATTGGCAAGGCTGTCCATTGGGTTCTTTTGATTCTAAATTATGAGTACACTGTTATGCTTTACTTGTACACTCTTAACATCTTTTGATTATATGTCCCTAACCCTAAATGGCTATGCAATGTTGTCTAAATTTAGGTTATATGTTAAATTGGTTATGGAGTTTTGAATGGCAATGAAAAATGTGGGTTTATGTTTACATTGTTATTAGTACACTCTTATGCTTTCTATGCACACTATTAAATCATTCTTTTGATTATGTAGTATATTGATATTATTCTAGATTTTTCATTTTTCTAGGGGACTATTTACCACTAAGCCCACATGAATACTTACATGAATATCTTGTTTGCAAGGATGCACCATTGAATTATTGAAAGGCCTTGACATGATTCTTATGCTTTTGCACTCTAATATCAAAGAGTGCCAACATTGGCATTTTTTGGTGGTCAATTTAAAAAGTCAATTCATAGAGCCCTTGACATGGTTCTTATGCTTGTCAACTCTAATATCAAAATGTGCTAACATTGGCATCTATTGGTGGTAGATTTGAAAGACCATCGATTCATATAGTACAAACAACTCTACAAAACATATTTGTGGGGTTTGCACAAATAACAAATTGATTGGTGAGTGTAAATTTTTATATTGTCTTTATACACTATTAAAATAATTGTATACACCATTATTTTATCTCTGTATGCTGTTAAATTATTTATGTATATAGGATGGTGTATGCACTTTAGATCAGGATGCTTATAATTTAACACATAATCCTGAAAAACAAATAATTTGAAAGAGGTTAGTGTTCATGCTGTATGTATATCCACAATTTCCTATATATGTCATAAGTCATGGAAATCTTATGTTAGAGTCATGGTGATAACT
Source organism: Acorus calamus (assembly GCA_030737845.1). Taxonomy (NCBI): domain Eukaryota; kingdom Viridiplantae; phylum Streptophyta; class Magnoliopsida; order Acorales; family Acoraceae; genus Acorus; species Acorus calamus. The sequence goes on along the minus strand of CM060858.1, from coordinate 10,852,315 downwards.
TTTGCTGATTGTTTTTTTAAATCTTATGACTATGTGTTTTAGTAGCTATGCAAATAGAAAAGATATACTTTGGGGATGCTTTTGGGAATGCCTAAAAGTAAAATAATATTCTTATAGTAGCTGTCATCCATGCATCTTTTTACTTGTATGAAGCAATTGGCTATATTATTTAACATTAATTAATAGTGAGTAGTTATATCTTACATGTTGCAATCGCATGTTTGGCATAATGCTTCACTGTCATTGCACACTCTTTATGCATGTTTCTATGTAATGAATCTGCCCATATGCATCAAGTTAATTTTGATGACACTTTTAAGTTATAAATTATCACATATGTTTGATACTAAATATGACTTTAAATAAGTTACTATATATTTTGACGGATTCCAATTATTATGCCTCTGTCTAAGCTGTACACTGTTATGCTTCTCATGTACACTGTTATATTTTTTCCATTATGCTCCCCTTATATAGATTAATCAGTATATGTTATCTATTATGCTCCTTTTGTACAGATTGACTAACATATTTATATTTAATATGGAAAATCCTAATATGATATAAAAATTAGTTTAACATTGATCTCAGTATCCAGACTTTAACTTGTTAGAACTTATACCACATGATAAAAGAGCTTCAAAATTCATTGTTATGTTTTTCTTGTACACTTTTATGCTCCTCCTGTACATTATTATGCTCCTCTTGTACATAGTAATGCTCCTCATGTACTCTGTTATATTTTCTCTGTCATGCTCTTTTTATGTTCCACTTATACAGATTGGTTAGTATATTTTATAAGTAATATGCAAAATCCTAATATGATATATAAAATTGGGTTTTTAGGATTGTTTATAAGCTTTTAGGCTTTTAGGATGTGTATATATATATTTTTGCCTTGTTTATTTTGACTTAAATACTCAAAGAGTTACTTAAGCTTTTAAGCACAAATTCACAGTTGGAGCAGTGATCTCTTGGACTCCTAACTTGTAGGCATTGATCTTCTTCATTTGTACACCATTAACCTCTTGAAAATATGATTTACATTGCCATTAGTACACTGAGTACACTTATAAATTCTTCTTTTGATTATGTAGTATATCGAAATTATTCAAGACTTTTCATTGGTCTGGGGGACTTTTCACCACTAATTTTAATATATTTTTTTGTACATTGTCAGCTTGAAGATATAATAGTTTATCTACAGAAAATGATAATCTTTATCTTTATGCACCATTACAACATTTTTGTATACTGTTATATTGCCTTTATACAGTGTTAAATTTTTCTTGTACATTGTTATTAGTCTATGTACACTCTTATTTATATCTGAGATATTTCTCCCTAATGTGCAGGTCCAGTGGTTGAAAATGTATTTTAGTTTGCACCATTTCATGTACAATGTTCTTGACTGGCAACTCATAAGAGATGACAATGCCCATAATAATATAATGGGTAAGAGTTATTTTTATATTGTCATTAATAATGTTTAACATAAGTGATACGATATTAATTAATTTATGGTGTTTTCAAGGTTGATTGTAGTATGTTTGTCATCAATTACAGTGAATACTTCATAAAGGGAACGAGCATGGAATGGGGGCAACAGAACATCCTAAGGTTCCAAGAGGAGTATGTGGCAAATGTTATTCGAATAACGTAAGAGTTATGCTCGGATAATAGGTTATCAAAAAGAGTGAAAGTTATCAACAGAATATGTAAATATCACTCTGTTGTAATTTTATAAATCCATAGTGGTGATTTAAATAGCAAATGATTTAAATATGTGGTGATGATTTAAATAGCAAATGTAACTCTAAAATTCTCCGTTATGCTCTTCTTGTACACCATTATGCTTATCTTGTACACTGTTATATTTTTTGTCATCTTGGGAGGGGAGGGAAAAAAAGAAGAGAAGGGGTGGGGTTAAAAAGGGAAGAAAAAATGGTAGGGTTAACTGAGGATGGATGGAATGACTTAAACAAAATGGATGTATGGATGGAGGGACCTAAAGAAAAGTAAAAAAAGTCAAAGGACCTATTGTTATTACCCATGTGTCCCCAGGGATCTCTAATTAATTTCCCCATGAAAAATAGACAATCGGATTTGAGGATTTAAAAATAAATTTAAATATTTCAGAAAATTAAAAATAATTCATGGGTTTCTTGGAGAACCGGGAATTAATTTCCCCCCGTACCTTTTTAAACAAGTTTAGCTATTTTTGGAACTTGTTTGGGAAAAAAAGACTTTCACTTGAACAAGCTTTTAAATAGCTTTTTAGTAAGGGAAAAATCCATATAACCGCCCTGTAAATTTACTAAAATCCATATATTCCCCTGACTTTTCTTAAAATCCATATAACCCCATGAAAACATCTAATAAATCCAAATAACCCCCTGATAAAATTTATGTTTATAAATGATGAATATTTTGTGAATATTATGCTTGATTAACCATGGTAGATAACATAGCATACAAAAAAATCTTATAATGTGTTAAAAATGTAAAACATCTTTTATAAATGACGATTTTATGTACCTATTTGGATAGGGTTTTATAATATATCTAAAGAGGGTAAAATTATTATTTTCATATGATTTATCGCATTTTTAACATATTGTAGTGATTTTTAGTGTATTGTGTCTTCAGTGAGATTTAACTAAATGAAATATTCATAATCTACTAATGAAAATTTTATTCAATAGGTTATTTGGATTTACTATGCGTTTTCAGGGGGTTATATGGATTTTAAGAAAAGTCAGGAGTGTTTTATGAGTTTCAGTCAGATTTCAGGGGGTTGTATGAATTTTTCCCTTTTAGTAAATATGTTTTTGTTAGATGGCTCAAAATATTGTTTTTCACTTGTTTTTTTAAAATAAATTTGAAAATTAGATTAAGTTAATTATGATTTTACTAAAATAAAATCTCTAAGCTCATACTCTCCCAATGAAATACATGTTTCTATATAAAATGAAATATGTATTAAGATACAATAATATTATTTTTTTTTTACTTTCACAAAATTAAAATAAATTTGCTATACAATATGATAGAACCACATACATTATAATAATGTAGTATAGATTGTGCTATTATATAATATTTGTAACTGTGGTCATGGTTTGCAAAACCAGGGGCAAAACTAGGGGCGGAGCTAGAGGGCGTGCTGGGCCCGGGCCCCTTCAAGCCGATTAAAATGTTGATATGTAAATTTTCTTCTCTGCTGTTTTTGTTTTTTCATGAGTTCATATCATTCATTACTTGCTACAAGAGATGGTTGTTGCTCCTGCAAATAGCCTAATAATGACGATGATCATGGGAGTGGGGACTTGCAACAGCAGTGATGATTAGATAGATGCAGAGGCACCGTCCTATGGAGAACAAGTAGAAAGGATTATGGCTTTGGTTTCAGTGGTTCCTCAGATTCTAGTCCACAACACTATAATATTGTTGCTTGTCATAAACCTAATAGGTCTGTTCGAAGCATTTCACACATCACACCATGCCATCCCCAAGCTTTCTTGTTTGTTTCCAATCCACAAAGGCTAAAGGAAAATACATGTTACAAAAAGTGATGTACATATTAATATTTTTTTTTACATTTTTTTTCATAACGGAGAATACTAAAAAGATAAGAGTATAATTATTTACACTAAGTTTGTGATATAGGCTGCAAAACAAACTGATTCTTAACACCCAAGGTTAAATTAGTTAGAAGAAGAATTTATAAATAATGAAAAAAAAATTAATTCCCAATTTTTTTCCACCTCTTATTAATTTAGGTCTTAAACTTTTTCAACATATATATGAACGCTCCTATGGGTTGCAATTTTTGGAAGACTCTGTTTGATGGAGCGGTTTGACCACGTCATCGTTGGTGGGCCCCAGCGGACGCGAGCGGGCAGACAAACAGGTTTTTGTGGCTCGTGTCAAGCTCCCATATCTGGCTTGTCGTATATGTATTAACGCGCATTCCTCTAACGCCTCAAAACACCGATTTGCCCCATCGTCCCCCCTCCCCCCTAGTGTTGAGCAAGCGCCGATGCTATCGCAAATCCGCCAAACGGACGCTAAGTCCTTTCGTCATTCAGTAACCTTATCATTGCTTATTCTATTTGAATTCCTTTCGTATACGTTGTGTACATTGTTGATTTATACGATGAATTATCTATTTTACATTGTTATATCAATCCTATACATTGTTATGCATCTATACAAGGGCGCGAATATCCGCACCCCGGGTTACTAGAAACCCACCCCGTTTTTAACAAAAAAAATTATTTACTGTAGCAGTAAATGTAAACCCACCCCGAGGTCGCCACTCCCTCTGGCGACAGTGGTGAATGATGGTCGCCAGAGGTTTTGGCGAGTGTACCAATCCAGGTCGCCAGACCCTCTAGCGACGGTGGTGAAGCGTGGTCGTCTGAAAGCCCGGCGAACCAAATAAGAGAAAATAAATTCACATTTTTACAAATTTCAAACCAAATAGACAAATTTCACATTTAAACACATATAACAGACAGTCATAACAGCATTTAAAATACATAAAAATATGACATTCGCATTCCATAATCAACCATTCACGTGACTACACAATAAAATACATGTTCAAATTCCACAACCATTCATGTTACTATATTGATTTTTTCAAATATAAAAATAAATAACCCATCTAATAAAAAAAATTACACCTTTTTTCAAAAAATAAAAATAAACATAAAAATAATTTGAACATATATTTTGTAGTGTAGTAATACGAATAATTCGTTATGGAATGCTAACATCGTATTTTGGTGTTATATATGTTAACATCATATTTTAATGTATTTTAAATGCCGCTATGAGTGTCTGTTATATGAGTTTAAATGTGAAATTTGTCCATTTAGTTTGAAACTTGTAAAAATGTGAATTTATTCTTTCTTATTTTGGTTCGCCGGGCCTTCGGGCGACCACGCTTCACCACCATCGCCAGAGGGTCTGGCGACCTGGATTGGTACACTCGTCAAAACCTTTGGCGACCATAATTCACCACCGTCGCCGGGGTGGGTTTACATTTACTGCTACAGTAAAAAAAATTTTTGTTAAAAAACGGGGTGGGTTTCTAGTAACCTGGGGTACGGATATCTGTGCCCTCTATATAGATATCATGTGCAATGTTATCCATTAAAGTACATTGATATATAACATGCACATACATTCAATATTTTTATGTGATTTTTTTATTTACTCTAAAGTCTCTTGTGAGGTCCTTACCAACCCCCCCCCCCCCCCCCCCCCACCATATTTTAATTCCTTGTCAGTATATTAGCGTTCAAAATGAAACATTAAATCATTCGTGTTATTTTATACAATATATGTAAAATATATTCTCATTCTCTCTTTTATTGTAACACATACATTAATCCTCGATCATCATATTTAAAATTATTCTTTCATATCCTATCATTTGAGAAATGTGATGTGCATGATGAGGCGCAGGGACCCACTGCAAGGTCAGAATATGTGAAACAGGGCCCAAGCATGGCCCTGGGCCCAGGCCCGCGGCCCGCCCGGCCCGGCCCGTGGCCAAAAAAAGGGCCTAGGCCCTGCCCACGGGCCCGGGCCTGAACGGGCCTTACTGGCCGGGCCGGCCTGGGTTCGGGCCCACGGGCGGGCCTACCGGCCCAAATTCAAAGCATTTTATTTTTAATTTTACGTTTTTTATTTGTATATAATGTTAAAATAACATAAAATTTAAAGTGTAACATTGAAAAAATATTTATATCTATTGAATTTTCAAAATAAAAATATTAAATAAATTAATTACTTAAAAAAATGAATAACTACCTGTACCCAACTAGGTTGACACCTACATAAATGTTAATAATTTGTGTAACTAACCACAATTCAAATAAAAATTACGCGTTACTAGTTTATTGGATTACCCCTCATGGCTCTACGGGCCGTCCCGAACAGGTCGGGTTCGGGTGGGCCTGCGGGCCGGGGCCGGGCCAGAGACCAAGCCCAAGCCTGGCCCGCGAACGGGCCCGAGCAGGGCGGGCCGGGCTTTCGGGCCTATTGAAGACCCTTATGTTCACGGGGAAGCAGGGGGAGGAGGTGGTGGGATTCGAGTTTCGAAGAGTATTTTGGATGTTGTTATACACAGTTATTTTACAGTCCCAAATACAATCTTATATATACCACTTTCGTCATCTAATATTCATTCAACAAGGTATATACCTCCTTTAATGAGATATATATCTCGTTAAGTTTTTTTGCATTTGTTAAAAATGAGTCAATTTAATTCAAAATAGAGCGACGTAAACTTTTCATAAAAACATATATCTCATTAGATGATGTTTAATATTTTAATAACAATAAAACAAATAAGGATTATATTTAAGGTTATACCTAACATTATTAATCTATTTCGTTGCCTACTTGTCCGGGATGATCAGCGTGACAAATCTTATGATCCCGTCATGGAGCAGGACTTGTAGATTATGGGGCGGTGAGGGAGGAGGCCGTGGAAGGGGGTGAAAAGATTTGAGTGTCAAAGATGACTAGATTTGATCACTGGAGTGAACCATGTATGTCATGGGACAGCAGAGAGTGGGGAGTTTGTCTATTTTGAACTCTTTTAAAATGGATATGTCCAAATTCTCGCTCAAAAATAAAGAATGGGGCAGCCGAGGAGAAAATGGTCAGGTAGGATGTATAGAATGGGTGTGCAAATTGCACTGGGTGTAAAAAAGAAAGATGCAGAATGGTTTGATTTTAATTATCTTAGATTTTCAACTAGTTCATTAGATTGCATGTATAAAATGATCTGAGGTGTATAAATAAAAGCATCTGTCTTCGATATAAGATATTGATATTCAACTCTTGAGTTGGTGTGAATAATTTTTAAATGATTAACATGATTAAAATATGGATAATGGATAAGATCTTGAGAATGAGGCCATTAGTCATTATTATACATATAAATTATTGGTTAATTTTTGAAAATAAGCACATGTAAAAAGTATAAAATATACACGATATTATAATATCGGTTTCAACTAGCTTTTGCTATTGCTATTGGAATAAGTTAATTGCTTTTGCTATTGGAAAAAGTTAGTCTTGCTCATTTAACTAGCTTTAATTATTGCACAACATTACACTTAATCATGCCGTTATTTTTGCATACCGCATTAAATATAAATTTTATAGTGAAATGCATATTATATATATATATATATATATATATATATATATATATATATATATATATTAAATGAAAAATGACTATAAAAAAAGTCTCATAAAAGTTAGAAATACTCAAATCAACCACTTTTTAAAATTATACTAAAAAAAAGTTTCATTTCACAATTTTGGAACACATAAAAGACTAACCTACCCTCATGTAATTAGATCTTTAACATATTTCATACCTCTTAGCTTTGTTAAAACATTTTACCCTCTTAATTTTATTAATGCATTTCATGCACTTTCATGTAAAACTTCTTTCTACTCTAAATTATTTATGGTTGGGTAGATTTTGTGAGATGCCAATATAATTGAGTTTTTTTTATAATGAACTCTATTAAATATTAATGCTTCTTAAAAAAAATGGATATGTACTAACAATGTCATAAAAGTATGTGAATAACAAAAAAAATGGGAATAAGAATTTAAAATACTAAAATAGTATCTGTTGCATTGGGATACAACACATATTTAAATTACATATTATGATTATACACAATAAAAAATGATAAACAACATCAAATAAGATATATTAAGAAATACACCATATGATATATAATAACAAAACCTCTAAGAAGATTATTGTTTTATAGAAAAAATAGGTTTTTGGTATGGAATAACCTAACAGGAGTTAGATGAATATGTTAAAGATCTAATTACATAAGGGTATATTAGTCTTTTGTGCTTTTAAAATTGTGAAATATGATTTTTTTAAATATAATTTTAAAATGTAATTGATTTGGGTATTTCTAACTTTTAAGACATTTTTCCTATATTAATACAAAGAGATTTGTCATCGTTTAAATTAATTTTTTCTTTGTGCCACCCGTCATCATTTGAATATCAACACAAAAGTTGATATGAATTTCTGTTTAGTATAAAAATTTTCGCTTATAAGAGAATAACAACAAATTGGTCAATGAAAGGATTTTTTTTCCCATCATTGACCATGTGACTTAAATTCGATTATCAATATTCTTCGTTTTTCATATAAGATTGTATAAGTGATATATAAGCATGAATATTTGGATTAAACTCCTGTATTAAAATGTGTCCAATTAACTATTTTTTAGTAAAATAAATCACGCCTCCCCGCTTATCACAACATGGAATTAAAAAAAAAAAATCTCATCTACATGAATAAATGGCATTTATGAATGTTTTGGGTTGCGCACATGCTCGCGTAAAGCCCTTTCAATTCGCAGATAAGATAAAAAAAAATAAAAATAAAAAATCAACCACCACCACTTGAGGCCACTTGAGGTTACTTGTTTCCCTCAAAATGGTCGGTTTTGGCTATCCCCCATGCCCCATACATTGGAATAGATATATGTTTCTAATCAGTCAATATTTTCAACATATAAAACATAACATGTGACAAGACAACTCATCAACGAAGGAGTGGTTGAGATGTGATTGAACCACGTTCTTTTTATTAAAAAAATAAGAACTATAAACGGTCGACGAACGTGATTTATAATAATAATAATAATAATAACAATAATAATAATAAGAAAATAATAATAGTAAACGTGATCTTCATGTTGCCCATGAAAAACGTGGCTTTTTATATACGAATGCCAATCTTAAAGTTTTTTTCTCACCTGCCACCAATGCCAATCTTGAAGTTTTATGAAATAAATATTATTCGGATAATTTTTTAAATAGATTATATATAAAATTTATTATAACATATATTATATTTCATTGATGAGATCTTATATTAGTTTAGAAGATTGTCGATATTTTCAAATTTATTTTTAAAAAGATAAAAACTTCAGGCACATGTAAATATGATTAAATCTTATATATGTCCTTATAAATTGTGACAGATGTATAAATCTTTAAAAACTTATAAAATCACTTTCCCTGCAGTTAATGGAAGTTGACTCTAACCCAACTTAGCATAGCTAATCTTATCTCATATACTATGAAATGACTAAATTATCTAAATTTTTTTATTCAGAACAATGCCTCCCTGAAAAATAAAGAAATATAAAAATCATCCAAGAGTAATTTGATATTTTATAGGAACTAATTTATATTTATGATACTATACAATTATATTGTGATGAAATATTCCATTGAGTTTGAATGAAAATCTGATCTAGGAATAATAATTGGATTTTATAAGTTTTTAGGGACTTATACGCCTATCTCAATTTTAACATGGACTGATATGACATTACCAATATTTAGAGACGTAGTCTTTAATCATTCTTTTAATTTATTTTCTATAGCACTTTTTTTTCTTTAGATCGAACCAATGTAGGACTAATTTTGAGATTTAAAATTTTGGATGGGATCCTAGGCAAACTTTTAAAATTAGGGCCTCATATACATTTAACAAAAAAAAAACCACAATGTCGCTGTTTTACATTGATAAACTGTGGATGTTATAAATTTAGATACTCATAATCATGCAAATCATTTAGAGCATCCTTTCTATATTTATATATATTGCATATTAATCATTAAACGAAAGTTTATAAGAAAAACTGTTACAATTTTTTTGAAACAAAGGAATTGTTACACATACAATAAAAATAAAAAAAGTCTCCAGTGACCATTGCACAACAGTTCAAGGCTTGCCTGGTTAAAAGGGAGGTCTTGGGTTCGAATCTTGGCGCTGACTTACCCACCTGTTTGTTAACGATTATTCGAAAGAATTTTTCGTGAGACCGGGGCAAACAGGTGGAGGTGGCTTTCCCACCTCAACCGTAAAGTCAGCCACGGGGAGTCCCTCCGATGTAAAAAAAAAAAAAAACAATAAAAAAAATAAAACTCCATATTTTAATTCAAAATGTTCCCCTCAATGAATATCATATTATACTAGCAAAAACTGAAATGTAAAAATTATGAAGCAATCTGCAATCTAATTTGCGATTCTTTCAGGGGGGGGGGGGGGGGAGAGAGAGAGAGAGAGAGGGGGGGGGGGGGAGGGGTGGATCCTGAGGAGAAGAGAGCAATGAAGAAACCCTAAAAAGTTTGTTAGAGAAAGAAGGGAAGTCGGGTGTGACTCATGGATTCCTGTTAAATTCGAAAACTTAAAAAGTGTAGAAATGTTGTACAACGTTGGATTGATGGATTTTTAATCATCTAATAGTGTGAGAGATTTGAAAAAAAAAATCAGGCCTAAATGTTGGAGAGTGGACTGTTTAGTTTAAAAATAAAAGGGATTTTTATTTTTAGTCCCTATAAAGTATGTGATTTAGTGCTCACTTTTTCACTTCTTCATATTATAGTTTAAATCTCTATATTTAAAGAGTACGTTACTTATTAGTCCCTAGGAGGGACCTATAACTAAGTTGTTTGATTTTCTTGTTAAGTCTTTGTGAGGGACTAAAAAGGAACGTTTCCTTTAAATCTAGGGACTTAAATTATAACATGAAAAAGTGAGAGATCAATCACTAAATCATATAGTTTATAAGAACTTTAAAATAAAAAAACACCAAATAAAATGGGTGAGGTCCCAATGCGAGGCATGTGCCCAGGGCCGGGCCTGCTATAATGTAGACACTTTAAAAATCACAACATCAATGTGATTATAAATTGCATATATAACTGTGCCTAAGATTGATTGTCAATATAGTGAGCTGCACATGTATGTTTTGTGAATCATCAAAATAGTAGGAAACTGTCATTCAACATGATATTTTAGATCTATGTTTCGTTCACGTGTGAACTGCATCTTTTATTTTCAAAACATAATAAATTAATAATTGCTTCCCTTAAATATAGTAAACATTTAGATGCCATGTCAGAAAGGATAGATATACACGTAACCTCATGTTTGCCATTACTTTTGGACTTTTGGGGAATGTAATAACTTTATGTGAAAAAAAAAGAATAATGAATGAATATTTGTTGCCATTTAGATGCCATGTCGTTACCCGACCTCAACTCATTTTTGTCACTCATTATTGAGGGAAAATTAATTAAAGGTCTTTGAGAACACTTTTATAATAATAATAAATCCTTTGATTTTTTCTTGTTTTCTTTAAGTCTCTAAAATAATAGTGAAATTTTGTTTAGGTCATTCCATCTCACTTCCATCCATTTTATTTTTTTCCTTCCTCTTTTACCTCTAAATAAACATCATTTGCCTCTATCTCCCACAATCTCTCTCTTTCTCCTTCAAACAACTCAACAAGTTGTGAGACCACCTCCACCAGCCCCGTATTGGGCTGATCTCGACCCCAATGCCGATCGCCCCCCCCCCCCCCCGACCTCTCTCGACCATTTCCCACCTCCCATTCGCGAGCCCAACCCCCTTCTCCTGACCCCGTCCATGAGCTCAACCCCCTCTCGCGACTCCCAATGGCAAGCCTAAACCCCTTTCGCGACAGGTCAATGAGCCTTACCACCTCTCGCGACCTCGTCCACGAGCCCAACTCCCTCTCGCGACACCGTCCATGAGCCTAACCTGTTACAAGTATAACAGTATACAAAATGAGCATAACAGTGTACGCAGTGTAACACACAGAACCTGTAACAAATATAAAAATATACACATTGGGAATAACAATGTACATAGTGTAACACAAAACCTGATATCTATAAGAGGAATAACAATGTACAGAATGTGCATAACAGTGTACAGAATGTGCATAACAGTGTACGCAGTGTAACACACACAACTTGTAACAGGTATAACAGTGTACATATTAGGAATAACAGTGTACACAGTATAACATAGAACCGAGAGATATCTCACAGATGGGATGCAAGACACAGTCAGGAGAGATCGGGGGGGTATGATCGGCGTTGGGGTCAAGATCGGCGCAATGGAGGGCTGACGGAGGTGGTCTTACATCTTGTTGAGTTGTTTGGGGGAGAAAGAGAGATGTTAGGGGAGATAAAGAGGCAAATCATGTTCATTATGGGGTAAAAGATGGAAAAAAAAAAGAACGGATGGAAGTTGGATGGAATGACCTAAATAAAATACCACCACTAATTTAAGGATTAAAAAAAAACAAGAAAAAGTCAAGGGGCCTATTGTTATTACAGGTTTTGTTTCCAGAGACCTCTAATTAATTTTCCCTAGTTTCATACGATATATGCACTAATTAAATAGATGAGGCCAGCTAACAATAAGATTGAAAAATGAGACTGAGTGAATAAACTTTTTAATATGGGGTAAGAAAATAAAGTTGTTAGATCTAATCTAATATATACTACTATTAACAACATGTGTATGTTTTTGGGTAATTTTAGAAATACGTACTTTGGTATTTTTCAAATTAATAAAATATAGAGACTTCACCTCATATATTTTCATTTTTTATAAAAATAGATCTCATTAAATGAATTATATAATTATTTAAAAAGTAAAAAAGATACACTATTTGGTGCTATAAACAGAACTTAATTAGTCTAATATTTTCTTAATATATATACATATATCCCATTGAATTGAATACTCATGAGTGAGATGTAGGGGTACAATTCGGTCAATTTGGTTCGACTTTTTACAAACTCAAATTGAAAATGCAAAACTGAACTGAACCGATATTATTTGATTAACCCGAACAAAACTGTTAAAGATAAAATATATATAACTAATTTTTTTCCTCTTTATATCAATGTGGGTTGGTTATAGTTTTTTTGAGGGGTTGGTTGACAACTTAAATAAATATATAGAAGGTTATGATTGATAGTATAAATTAGTGTATTAATGGTATAAGAATAATATAGTTTTTAATATAAAAAAATGATCTCAATGAAATATTGATTAGGAACATGTGTTTAAATTTAATTCGGTTTGGTTTAATTAAAATCAATCCCAAAACAAAGTAGATTGATTTATTAATTTTCATTCCATACCCAAATATAAAAAAATTTCTATTGACCCCAACTTGAAATTTTTTTTGAAATTGTTCAGTTTAACCGACCAAAGTTGCACCCCTGGTGAGATGACGTGGGTTACTTTTTTATTTATAAAAACACAATAATAAAATAAATTGCACATTTGTATGAATTGATGGAGTGCATAAATACTTAAAATCTTTACATTTTCATGAAGAATAATAATGACATGCTAGAGTACACAGTGCCTTTAATTATTTCATTTGTATTATCATCTTTGAAAATTACATTAAAAATCACACATTTGGGTCATAGGCAAAGATACAATTAATCTATTTTACAGCTATGTTTAAAGTTTCATGTCGCTAATGCAATATATAAAACTGCCTATCGCAATATATAATCATATGTTAGTATATATATTATAACAGTAAATGTAAAAAATATCTATTTAATTTAGATAAATATGTCATTTTTATAAAAAAAAATTACTTAATTAGCCATGATATACTTAAAAATCAAAATATGTGAATTGTACAATGGACTATATTGAGCGTACTTTCTTCTTCGAACACATGCGGAATTGCTTTACTATCCCAGGAATGGAAATTTTTTTTGTAGAAAATAATATGTTCAACACTATTTGCAGCTCATATACAATTTTTTTAAAAATATATACTTCCATAATAAAATGTATTATTTTATAAATTATATATATATATATATATATAGTCGCGATTACGTGCGGTATGCGGTCGGTGCGGTTTACGACGTGGGCCGTCTGATCGCGGGTCCATCGCATCCAACGGTCGACGTGAATCGCACCCGAAGGTTAAAAAAAAAAAAAAAAAAAACCTCCCTGCACTATTTGCAACTCACATAGGTTATAGTTTTTAAAATACGTGCTCCAATAATGATTTAAACAATACACATAACATAATTTTATATACAATGATAATATAATATATTCTAAAACGTGATGACAGTGCTGCAGAGGCAAAATAAAAAGAGATTTTTATTATTTAATCATCATAAAGCGTATGATTTAGTGATTATCTCACTTTTCATATTATAATTTAAATCTCTAAAATTAAAATGTATGTTTCTTATTAGTCTTTGAGAAAAACCTAACACTAAATTGTTTGGTTTTGTTATAAGTTCTTATAAAGGATTAAAAATAAATATATAATCAATATAAAGATTTACAAATAATAGACGGATTACTAAATGACATGGCGTACGCGGATTTAAAAATAAATAATCAATAAAAAAATATAAAAATAAGCAACAAAAATATAAGAGCAAGGCCAAAATTGACCCCACTCTCCCACCACTCGAGTAGCCCAGCCACTATAAATACCAAACCCAATGCAGTCTAACATTTCCATGCAACCCAACTAAACTCTCAAGGATGGCATCATCCATTCTTCTGAAGCTCCCCTCCTCCCCCAGTCCCCCCACCACCACCCCCTCCTCCCGCCACCCTCTCCTCCTCCGCAAATCCCTCCCCACCCACTCCCCACGCCACCACCACCACCGCCACCACACCGTCACTTGCAAATCCACCAACGACGACGACAACAAGACCCCAACTTTCCTAGACCGTCGCGAGGTCCTCCTCGGCCTAACCGGCGCCTATGGGGCCTCCGCTTTCGCCCCACCCCCTTCCACCGCCCTCCCCATCGAGGCCCCTATCCTCGCCGACTGCGGCGCCGCCGATCTCCCCGCCGGCGCCTCCCCAACCAACTGCTGCCCCCCACTCAAGACCTCCGACATCGTCGACTTCGTCCCCCCTCCCCCATGGTCCCCCTTCCGCCTCCGCCCCGCCGCCCACCTCATCACCGACAAGGCCTACCTCGACAAGTTCGCATTGGCCATCTCCCGCATGAGAGCCCTCCCCGACTCTGACCCCCGGAGCTTCAAAAACCAGGCCAACGTCCACTGCGCGTACTGCGACGGCGCCTACGACCAAGTCGGCTTCCCCGACTTGGAGCTCCAGGTAATTAAGCCTCTCAACGGGGGAGAGGGTATATAGGTCAATATCCATCCCTATCCGAACTAAATATAATATAAAATCATACTAGCTAACATTAAAATATAAATATAATAATATAATGAAAGTAGAATAAAAGACATTTAAATCTTTTTAAACACAAGTAATCTCATATATGTAATTATAAACGAAACTCCAGGTCCACAACTCCTGGCTCTTCTTCCCCTGGCACCGTTGCTACCTCTATTTCTTCGAGCGCATTCTCGGAAAGCTCATCGAAGATGACTCCTTCGCCATCCCCTTCTGGAACTGGGACCACCCCGACGGGATGAAAATGCCCTCCATCTACACAGACCCATCATCTTCCCTCTTCGACAAGCTCCGCGACGCGAAGCACCAGCCCCCGACCCTCATCGACCTCGACTACAACGACGTGGACCCCGACTACACCGACAAGGAGCAGATCGACCACAACCTCCGAATCATGTACAGGCAACTCGTGTCGAACGCGCGCACGCCCGAGCTCTTCATGGGCCGTCCCTACCGCGCCGGGGACAAACCCAACCCGGGTTCGGGGTCTCTGGAGAACATTCCCCACGGTCCCGTCCACGTCTGGTCCGGCGACCGCAACCAACCCAACGGGGAGAACATGGGGAGCTTCTACTCAGCGGGGCGTGACCCGCTCTTCTACGCCCACCACGCCAACGTCGACCGCATGTGGGACGTGTGGAAGGCGATCAACAAGAAAAAGCACAGGGACTTCACCGACAAGGACTGGCTGGAGACGTCGTTCCTGTTTTACGACGAGAACAAGCGCCCCGTGCGCGTGCGCGTTCGCGACGCGCTCGAGCCGGGCGTGATGAGGTACGGGTACGAGCAGGTGCCGCTCCCGTGGCTGAAGACGAAACCATTGGTGAAGCTCGGGAGGTCGACGAAGGCGGCGAGGGGGAGGAAGTTGGAGGAGCACGTGGAGGCCGACGTGGCGGCGTCGTTCCCGCTGAAGCTGAAGAAGGCGGTGAGCGTGACGGTGAAGCGGCCGAAGGTGTCGCGGAGCGCCACGGAGAAGGAGGAGGCGGAGGAGGTGCTTGTGGTGGATGGGATAGAGTTCAGCAGAGATGAGTATGTGAAGATCGATGTGTACGTGAACTCGGCGGGACATGAAGAGAAGGTGAGTCCGGGTGGGCGGGAGTTGATCGGGAGCTTCGTGAGTGTGCCGCATAAGCACAAGCACGACAAGAAGGAGAAGGCGATCACGACGAGTCTGAGGCTTGGGTTGTCGGAGTTTTTGGAGGAGACCGGAGCCGAGGGGGATGAGAGCGTCGTCGTCTCGCTCGTGCCGAGGAAGGGGAAGAGCAAGATCAAGATCGGTGGACTCAAGATCGAGTTCGCTTCGTGAGAACCTGTTTGAAGCGGTTTGACTAAGTGAGTGGTTTGTTGTTGTTGTTGTTGGTGTTTGTGTGGTTGCTTGTGATGTTTTGGTGAGAATAAGTTGGCATGTGGTCGTCGCTGTGAGATCTTTGACTTATTAATCTCGGTTTGTGATGATCACTGGCAGTCTTGAATAAATAAAAAGTGGGGTTTGTCAGTTTGGGCCAATGTTTCCAATCTAGAGTTGCTAGGGAGAATCATTTTTGTCATAATAATTTGTCATTGGTCTAATGAATGCAAGTTGTTTCTAGATTGGACGTTATATTTCTAGATAATTTATAGGGAATTTTACATTTATACCCCTTTTAAATATGGTATTTTGCGTATATACCCCTTTAAAAAAACTAATCACATCTATGCTTTTAAAAAAATCTTTCGTGTTACAACTGTGTCTCTCCGTCTGTCTCCGTTATCAAGGCTGAATCAACCATGGTTACGAACCTAACTCTATCCCGCGAAATGTTTCTTTTCCCCCCCACGGAATTTTGCATTTATACCTCTGTTAAATAAGATATTTTGCGTTATACCCCCATTGAAAAGCTAATTGTCTCTATACCCCTGGAAACTTCTTTCGTGTTACAACTGTGCCTCACCGTCTGTCTCCGTTACCAAAGCTGAACATATAAATTATGTTGTTTTGTATTGCAGTTAGAATATGACACTCATTTTGATCTAATTTTTAGGCATGGAGGATTTTAGAAAATTGATAAATGCTCAGGAAAAAAAATATAAGAACATATAAAAGAACATATGTCTTGTTGTATTTTTGAATAATTATAAAGTTTTCAATTTATCATTGAAGAAGATGAGAAAAAAGAATTTAGCAGGTTTAGAGATAGAAGATAAGGGGTTTTATAAGCATCAGGCAGACACATGGACATAAATGTAATTTCAGACGGACACAAAGATATAAATGCAATTTTTCAAGCATCAACTGTCCAAATGGTAGTTTGGTCAATTCAACTTGCATTTATTGTCGTTAATGGAATATTCCCGGTATATTCAATTTCATCTGACAGAACTTAACCTCAAGGGCACGATTGCAACACAAAAGATTTTTGTATGGGTATAATACAATTAACTTTTTAAGGGAGTATAACGTAAAATACCATATTTAATATGGATATAAATGTAAAATTCCCTAATTTATAGTGATTGAAATATTTACAAATAAATCATGGACGACAATTTACAGTATCGTAGGAATAGTATATATTGCTTTTACACGCAGTTCTTCATGAAACCTCAAGCATTTACAGGTAGTCCAACTTTCTAATATTGGGATATGTATTGCAATTTTTTTTTGGCAAGAAAAGTTTATATAATTTGAATATGTGTTTGTATACAAATTTAAATGAAAAATAAAAAAAGTTAGAGAATTTGATTTAAAGGGAAACTGTGGAAAGATAAAATATTTTCTCTTTTGATTAACTTTCTTTGTATCTGTGCATGTAATGAAAAAACTTTATATCATTTCTTTTTTAATTCTCACGTGTAGAGATTGGAAATAAATTTTTTACCTTTCACAATAAACAAAATAGTGGAGAAAATGATAAAAAATAAATTTCTTTCCCATATTTTGCACAACACTAGATTTTTTAAATATCAAAGAAATATTTTTCACTTTTTCCAGTTTCCTTTTGAGTATTTTTACTTATAAAAATAAATGTTTTATTACATAAAGTAAAATAAAAATCGTGTGCATGCAAGGTGTAATAATAAAAAAATATACTGATGGTCTGATGCGCGGGAATCTCGACGGAATGCAAAGAAGAGGATAAGAAGATTACTTTTGAGAGAGATGAGAAAAGAAAAAACACTTTAATTGCTCAACACCTAGTAATTAAATACAAGCTAAAAAAATTACAATATTTTGAAACTATCCTAGATTTGGTTCATGTAAAAGTAAATTTTTTGAAAGTTGTCTAAAATGGTACTAGAGTTGAAAATCAAGAAAATTAAAATAAGATATGGGCATGTGGAAAAGAGACCGGATCCAATTAGGACTGGATCCGGTCAGTTTGGTCAGTACTAAACTGGACACCCCCTTTAATTTAATCGAATTGCACAACGTATAAATCAAACTGCACAATTAATTGTTGAATATATGTTTCATTATCATATTGAATACTGATGATGTTTAAGAATTCATATTTTTCTCCAATAACTAATTGAATCTAATAAGAAAGTGAAATATATATCCAATAATTGATTATGTAATTTGATTTATATATTATGCAGTTCGATTAAAGATGTGACCAATTCAATACTGACTGAACTGATCAGATCCAATATTGAACAGATCCAGCCTATGTGAAAAGGTGGAACGTATCATATAAAAAACACTCATATAGTCATATTTTATTATAGATGAAAAATGACAATTATTGATCACATTATATACACGACAAATTGACATGCAGTTTCAACATCCCATCCTAAAGAACTTGGACAAAATGTCATGGAATATAAAATGAAAAAATATATATCAATATATCTATATAGTCTGGATCCATGAAATATCAGTGAAAAAGCGGGTCACATGAAGAATAGATTGAAAATATTGAAGTGATTAATAAAGATATATCTTCATGGATATTGTCGGCAAACAATTATTAAAGTACTGACACGATTAAAGCGTGGCCGGCCTATGGAGTACTTGTGATTCTGCTGTCTTTTATTTGCTCATTTAATTTATTTTAAATAGTTTCAAGATATGCATGCCTATATAATTAATCATTCAAAGATACTATTTGATTTTGAGTACAGTCTGCATAAAATCAATCAAGCCATAGTCTCCATGGGAGGTTTTTGTTTTTGTTTTTTTGGTAACAGTAGTCTCCATTGAATGTTGATTTAAGGCATGGAGAAACAGCTATATATAATGAGTAATAGTAAACAAGCATGCATGAAATATCTTTTACCAAAAAAAAAGAGTATCAATACAAATTGATAAAAAAAAAAGCCATGATGTAATTCCATCTTTGCAATTTAATTTAAATCAGATCACTAAAAAATAAGAGCAGCTCATTAGATGGATTTGATGGTTCCTGTGTAAAAAAATATGTGTTGGCTTGTTAACATTTTATTATTGGGATTTTTAATTTTAAATCTCCAAAAACTATCAAATTTAACGATCGATCCCTCACTTCTTCATATTTTGGTTTTAGTCCCTGCATTTAGGAATAGGTTCCTAGGAGGGACTTATTCCTAAATTTTTAAGTTTATTTTTTAGTCCCTGGGAGAGACCTATTCCTAAATTATCATTTGAATGCAGGAACTAAATCAAAATATGAAGAAGTGAGGGATCGATCGCTAAATTCGATAGTTTTCGAGAACTTAAAACTAATAATCCCTTTATTATTTTATGCTCACCTACTATTATTGTTTTAATATATAATGTGTTACTATCATTATTATTTTATCATCTCCTTTAATTTTATTTTCGGCTTCGTGCCTGACTTCCTTCTTATCTTATTGAAAAACGTTAGTAAACCGTTTTCTTATAAAAAAAACTATTATTTTAATATAATGGAGATGCTTTAATTATATAATATTATCTTAATGCTCACATGCATTTTCTCGAGAAAGAGGATTACCAATCAAAATTATTTATAAGATCATGAGCTCTTCCAGGTGTAACACATCATATATATGCTTAAGATTAAAAAAGTCATATTGGAGTGGGAATCCCATTAACTGAGCAGTAGTTAAGATTTAATCTTAATAGTGTAGATATCTAATATATTATAGAAATATTATATTAATTGATTTATAAATAGTAACATGTAGAATAACTTTGCGCATTAATAATATAGAGATCCATAAAGAAAGTTGAAAGTTGTATCCCAAGCCGCTTCTCATAGAATAAAAGTTGACTTAAGATGTAATTAATGAACAAATTTGATTAAAAATCATTGATCAATTTGCATAAATAACATAGTTAGAATGAATATTTTAAGAAACTAGCACCCCTAAATTAGCAAAAAGTAGCACTGGAGCGACTTAACACTAGAGGCGCGATATATGGCGTCTCCTTTGTTTTTTTGTTTTCTTAAGGAGGCGTTGTATATTGGTATTAATTTGTGTTTGTTTTCTTAAGGAGGCCACCAAGTAGCATTGGACCCACTTAACACTGGAGGCGCCATATATATGGCGTGTCGTTTGTTTTTTATTTTCTTAAGGAGGTGCTATATATATACGGCGCCCTTTTAAGTTGTGTTTTAAGTTGTGGTCATTTTTTCTTCTTCGATTAAATATTAATAGTTAAGATTTTTTATAAATTGTTTAAAAATTTTAGTAGCTAAGATTTTTTTTACATATACTCGGTTGAGAAATAGAAGATTATGAAAGATTTGTTTCTCTTTATCTTTATCAATTAAAATTTTTAATTAAATTTTTAAAAAGCATCATCTAATCTTCCGTGATTTTCTCTTTCAATCGGATATATTTTAAACAAAAACAACTATTTTTTCAAGATAATCGCAAACAAATCTTCCATGATTTTTCCTTTTCTCAAATAAGAAAAGAAACCTCAGCCACTAAAATTTAACATATAAAATCTCAAATATTAATATTTAATTAAAGAATAAAAAGTGATCTCAACTTAAAACTCCATAGTGCCTTGTGGAGGTAAAAATCTGCACTGGGACACGTGTCAAGCAAGACGGACATGTGCCATCTGGCATAAGGTACACAAGCCCAGATCCAGGTTGGGCAACTTCATGATGACGTCCTTAGCTATGCAGGCACGATTAGGCTAAGGGTCTAGTCGGACGGTCGAGCGCCTCTTGAGCAATTGTCACCTCGAGTTGTCTAAGGCACAGCCAGACAAGAGGTTTGGTCGTTCGACCTTACTCCTCGGGAACGAGCAATCTGAGAGATGACTAGACACGAGGTCTGTTCGATCGACCTTACTCCTTGCAGACAATCTAACGCACGAGCGAGTACACCAAGGGACCCCGAGCAGAATAGAGAAACGATCAAAAGACCACTAACGCCTATAACTGCCAAGCTGGCACTAAAGGCCCACTATCAGCAGAACGTGGGTAATCATGGGCCAACGTGGACCATAATTACTAGGGACATTTCCTTGGAAGCCCACAAAACACTTAGTGGCAAGGCGGTTAAAAGGGCATTTCAGGAACTACGTGTGACTTGATCCCTCAGGGGTACGTAGGCAGCCTATAAAGAGGTCGCGCGCAAACACTCTAACGGCACAGCCAAAAATCCATATTGTTTTAGTTTGTTTTACTACCTAAATCCCTACCAAAAATTATCCTTTGAAGTTTCAATCCTTAAGAACTACAAATTTAAGTGAAAGGGGAAAATATCCACCTCACGCCTCTTTAAGAAAACAAAAAAAGAATGCGCCATATATATGGTGCCTCCTGTGTTAAAAAAAAAAGTCAACGTTGATGAGTGCTACTTTTTGCAAATATTCGATGTTTGATGCTATTTTTGCAAATATTTAATTTTTTGGTGTTATTTTTACAAATTACCTAAAAAGATTTGAGTCTCTCCAAACTTTTAGATTATTGGATTTATGAAGTAAAAAAAAAATATTAAGAGATGTAGCCATATTTCTTGTTATTTCACTTTTTTATATGTTTCTTTTCGTTATTTTATATTTGAAAAATGTTACATTCAATCCATTTTACAGTCCAAAACATAGATGACATGCGTATTTTTTTTCAAATCATCTACCTCATCTAATGAGGTATGTATTTTTGTAAATGGAAATGATTTTTAAGCCTCAAGATTAGGCCCTGTCACAAGCCACATAATGTGACACATGTAGAATTCCTTTTACACTCTCCTAAGTCATCTGCCACTTCAAAAAAAAATTCCGGCGTGCCTGCTCATCTCCAGCGACTAATCTCATCACCCCTGGATTCATCTCGTCGCTTTCTATCATATGAGAGGTGGTATAACTACCTTTTAAGCCTTCCTCTGACCTCCACCCCTTCCGACCTCCATCTCCACATTTTTTAAAATAATTCAGATACATTTCAAATGTATCTCACAAACTAAATGCATTTATGTGATTTTTTGCACATGTTTTTCTGATTTTATGTAATGTTGTTTAATTAATGACTATTTTGTTATGTTAGATCTATAATTCTAAGTTATATATATTTTCTGATTCATTTATCTGATTGTTGGTCCTTTTTTGTTTTTATGTCTTTTTCAGTTACATTTTCTGAAAAATCAAGATACAATTAAATTTTAACCATGCAATGATTTGAGGTTGTTGTTTTATCTCCCAGAAGTAAGTCCCACTATATGCTTCATCTGGTTTTAGTTTAAATTCAAAAAATGTATCAAATAACCTATGCAAGGATGATATATACTGAGAGTAATAGTTTTTGTCTCTCCTTTGTTTTGGTTTTTTCACTTTTTTAGGGTTTGAAATTCAAATACATTGTTCAAGATCCAGTTCCATTTTATGAAATTTATATACTTACAATTACAATACACAAACTTCAAATACATTGTTTGAAATTCAGATACATTTTTTTAGATTTAATTACATTATATGAAATACTAAATTTGAAAACTCAATTGCATTGAAAATTCAATTATAATTAAACTCAGATACATTATTCCAGTTCCAGATGTATATTTAAATTTGATCTCAATTGCATTGAAAATTCAATGATAACTAAAATTCAAATACATCGTTTGAGATTCAGTTACATTATGTGAAATCCATATGCATGTTTAAATTTGAAAACTCAGTTATATTGAAAATTCAGTTATAATTAAAATTCAAATATATTGTTTTAGATCCAATTATATTCTATGATATAAAATGCTTGTACAAATTTGAAAACTCAGCTGTATTAAAAATTCAAAGGAAAAAAATAACTGGATTGATAAAAAAAAATCCAATTGCTCGTTTTGATATATATATATATATATATATATATATATATATATATATATATATATATATATATATATATATATGGGAGGTTATTACGTGCGGCGAACGGCACATGGTTTTTCAATTTCAGTAAAAGTTTTTTTTCACACATTTTGGTGTCATCAAAGCTTCATGAAAATTTTCGAAGGATTAAATGATCCAATCTATGATGATGCTAGGGAGAATGAACAATCTACTGCGGTTTTATACATCGACTTGTATGGACCAATCTCGTCAAAAATAATTTTCTGAATTCTTGACGGGGATTTGTTAGCGACATGACGTGGACAAATTCAAAAAAATTATTAAACAAAAAACAAGCAACTGAACATTGAAAAAATTATTAAACGAAAACAACAAAAGCAAGCAAAGAACAATTTTTTTCTTGCCTTGGAAAACTGTTTCAAGCAACCAACCAAACATGGGAATAAAACAACACAAAAACAACAAAAACAAGCAACCAACAAAGGGGATCCACTGTTTATAGCCTTGATCATTTGAAGTTTGAAAGAAAAGATGATCCACTGTTCCATTTTTGAAACAAAACACATATATAGAAGTTTTTACAAGAAAAAAAAAGATCCAACCATTACCATTACCGTGGGATTGAAAGGAAAAGGGGCTGCGGTGATTGAAAGGAAAAGGGGTTGCGGTGAGGGAGGGGCCGCCGTCGCCTTAGATGTGCGTGCCGGTAGGATCCGATGCCGGAGGAGGAGGAGCCGGTGATGGAGGAGGAGCCGGTGATGGCGGAGGTGTTTTTTGTGATTTTTAGGGTTAGTGGAATGAGTGAGGAGAGAGAGTGAAAATGGTTTTTAAAGGATCTGTGAGAGTGAAAAAGGCTTAAACGATCTACGACCGTCCGATTTTAATCCACCCCGATCGAACGGTGGATATTTCACTCTGCTCGTTCTCTCTATCGGGACCGTCTGCACGAGAACCACACCGATCGGACGGTGGAGATCAAATCCGCATGTAACACCTTGTCCGCATGTCTGCACGATATCGGGACTCTATATATATATATATATATATATATATATATATATATATATATATATATATATATATATATATATATATATATATATATATAGGAGAGTTATTGCGTGCGGCGAACGGCAGGTGCGGCAGCGAATACGGGCCGTCGATCACGGGTCCATCGCATCGGACGGTCGGGTGCGATTCACGTCGACCGTTGGATGCGATGGACCCGCGATCGAACGGCCCACGTCGCGGCCGCACCTGCCGTTCGCCGCACGTAATAATTTTCATATATATATATATATATATAGCGATTAGGTGCGGCGTGCGGCAGGTACGGCGGCGACGTGGGCCGTTCGATCGCGGGTCCATCGCATCAACGGTCGACGTGAATTGCACCCGATCGTTCAATGTGATGGACCCGTGATCGACGGCCCACGATCGATGCCGCACCTGTCGTTCGCCGCAGGTAATCGACAGGTGTTGTTCTGAATCGATTGATTCATAAAAACGTCAAAAAGCTTGTGATTGCAAATCACAATCGTCCTTTCCATCACACGATTTAATCATTGAATTGACGGGATTTCACGCGTCCGTTAGAGTGTGCGAGGAGGAGGTGAAGAAGTGAGACCGACAGGGGTGGCGCCAGCTTGAGTGATGGCGTCAATTGATCCCATTAAATTTTTTTATTTATAAAAAAACTAATATGGTTTGATCAAGAGTTTGACCAAGAGTATGGTTTGAACACGAGTTCAGCCCAGTATTTTTTTTAAAACAACCCAGCCCATGAATTTTTTTGAAACAAACTGGCGCATAGAGCCATTAAAAATCCTACACCCACTTCCAAAGAAAAAAAAGTACTGTTACATATAGTTTTTTTTCAGTTTCAATTTCAGCCTCATATGCATCGATAGAAAATAAAAGATAAAATATATACTCCAATGAACAAAATAATATCATTTATGAAAAATAAATTTTTTTAATAAAGTATATACCGATCGATATAGTGATCAGTGAATGAGGTCACATGGCTAACGAGATATATAGGATTGCAATTGTGATTGTAAAAATGTTTGAGTAAAATCGAGCACTTTGTTTTTAGATTTTCATAATTCAGATATGTGCATGTATTTTTCTCTCCTTTATTTTTCATTTGAATATAAATTATTGAAAAATGATTGACAAGCCCCAATTCGTAGCTGTTACGCCCCGAGAACATATCAAATAAAATTAAAAAAAAAAAATGCGGAAGTATAAAGTATAAATAAGTCTGTAAATCAAAAACATTATTACAGACCTGAATACACAAACACTGTCCTGTGAGAGTCCAAGTCTAGTCCAATACAGCCATATGTGCAACACGCACGATTACTAATACATATACAAGAAAATAGGATTGCTGACAGCCTCGCACTCGCCAACTGAAAGATGGGACACTCCACGCACGAACCACGCTAGATAGATGCTCTAGCTCCACGCCAACCCAATCCCTGGTGAAAAAAATAGCACACGAGGGGTGAGCTACAAGCTCAGTGAGTGGCAAGGATCCAAGCTCTATAATAATCATATGATATTAGTTCATCATCTTTGTTTTTCTTTCTAAGAAAAAAGAATATGGGATGAAACTCAACATATATAAATGTCACGTGAAGGCGCGATCTCACCTCACCCTAACCCTCGACCCGTAGGGGGGAATCTCTTAGAACTCTTGGAGAGGAACCAAACGGTTAACCATAATGAATATCATTATTAGATAACATAGTACCTTAAGTCTAATCGCAATGCCTCACACCATTCAGCAGATGTATTATACTTTGGGCATTCCCAATATAAATGTCACGCGACAACGTGACCCAAACTTACCCTAACCCTCACCTCTAGGGGGTGAAATGGGACTATTGAAATCAGAAGCCAACTCGCTAACTCCTTTAACCTTCCGGTAGCCCTCTCCCGGGTAGCCCTCTTCCTAGCAACCATCCATGGTAGGTCCGATGCCAAAACAGTGTTAAAATACACCTTGGGCATCCTACGATGTGGAGGCATAGTCCAGGATAGCTTCAACACCGGGTAGCTTCAACGCGGATACGAGGTAGGGGAGAAGCATTCAACGCTCGGAAACTTCGACGCACGACGATGCGGGAGGAAGCACTCCAACCTCGTCCCCATCTTCACCCCTAGGGTGACATGGGACTATTAGAAAGGAAATCAACCCGCTAACTCCCTTAACCTTCCGGTAGCCCTCTCCCGGGTAGCCCTCTTCCTGACGGCCTTCCAAGATAGGTACGAAGCCACAAGGGTATCGAAATACACATTGGGCCTCCTATGATGTAGGAGCCGAATCCAGGATAGCTCCAACGCCGGGTAGCTTCAACGCGGATACGAGGTAAGGGAGAAGCATTCCATGCTCACAATACGATCCTCAAGGATCAACTATAATCATCTAGCAAATAACAATGCTAATGAATTCTCTTAAATTGCTATACAGATGCATCACTCGGACGTGAGGAAAAACAGTTAAGTTCTCGCACTTAACAATACGATGACAAGACCCTAAAGATGGGTCATCCACACGCCTATTACAGATAGACCAAACATACTATCATAGATATCGGTTAACGAATACAATAAATGAATTCTTCTGAATTCTTATATGAGAGCATCGCATGGATGCAGGGTAGATAACCTGCTACATTTGCATAGTAAAATAAAATATGATCCTAACCATGGATCGCACATATGTCTATCACAGTTATGCCTGACTAATTAAACACACACACAATTATTACAAGAGAAACTCTATCATAAAAGAGGTATATGGACCACATGTCCACATAACCTGTGATTAAACCATATATATACACATATATGCACACTTTATACAATCCAACAATAAACACAAGCTCACACACCTTTCTCTCTTCCACTTCTTCTTGTTGTTGCATAAACACAAGCACCTCATCTTCACCACCATCCCTAGCTGACCCAACACAAAGAGGGATCAAAGAGAGAGCTTGAAAGATAGAGATCAAGCAAACACATGGCTCCTTCCCTTGATTTTCCTCTTCACCTTGATCTCCTTCAACTTCCTCTCCTCCTTTACACACACAAAGGGGGGGAAAAGAGAGACCAAATAGAGGGAGAGAGAGCTCTATGAGAGGGTGAGAGAGGGCTGAAGTCGTAACATATAGAGGGGATTTAATGGGCAAGGTCGGACTGAATGTCCGAGCTGTCCTCGGACTAAAACCTCTGTACAGCCTTCACTTAAAAGGCCATAACTTCCTCAATACAGCTCGGAATTGCATGATTCCAGTGGCATTGGAAAGCTAAGAAGATTATCTACAGCTTTCATGTTTACACCCAGATCAAATAACCTCTTCAGCTATTTCGAAATCTAGGCTAAACATCATACAGGGCTGCTGCCTGGATTTCATATCCCCAGGGTATAATTGGAAAAACACCCATAACTTTTGATACATGAATCCAGTTGATCTAATTCCACTTTTGTATGAAAGCTAACTTAATACTGAACATCTCATGATAAAACTAGATTTTTACTACTTCATCTTGGTCATTAACAAAATTAAATCCAAATACCAATCGAAACTGCATAATTTCTAAAAGACCTCAAAATGCTACAAAAACTTCCATGTAAGCCCAAGTGAACACCAGAACCACAAATATGCAATTTGATTTGAAACTGAATGCCCGAACTATTAAAATAAATAAAACGCGATATTTGACCTTTAAAAGTGACACAGTCTTAACAGTAGCGCCCCATGTAGGCCCCATGACATGGCATACGTAGAATTTCTTTTATGCCGTCCTAAACCTTCCGGCATTTCAAAAATTCATTCCGACTAGTCTATTCATTTCCAGTGACCGGCGTTACCGCCCTTAGATTCCTCTCGCCACCCTCTATAATATGAGAGGTGGTTTGATTACCTTTCGTGCCCTCCTCCAGATTCCACCTCCTCCTAGTTACATTTACTTAAATAGTAATCTAGTTACATTTATTTGCAACGATCAAATAATGTTTTCAATGCTATAGGGATGTTATTATATCTATTTTTACTCATTGATTGATGAATTCCTAATATCTTAACTTTGTTATACATTGCTTAGTTGCATTGGTGGTTTTACATTTAGAATAACAATATGTTATGAGAGTAATAGTTTTAGTCCATCATCTGATTAGTTTTTCAATATTTAGGGGTCCTATAATAAATTTAAAATAAATTCAGTTATATTTCCATTTTGTAAATCCTATTAAAAATTTAGATACATTAAAATTTTAAAATGTACAGCAAAACCAATTGATTGCTCTCCCTCCAAATTCAGTTATGTTGAAATTCAGTTATAATTAAAATTAAGATACACAGTGTCAGATTCAGTTATATTATATGAAATGCAGACACATAATATGAAAACTCAGTTACTTTAAAATTCAATGATATTTGAAATGCAGCTATATTGCTTCCCCTTCAAATTCAGTTATATTGAAATTCATATACATAATGTCAGATCCAGTTACAATATATGAAATACAAATGCATATACAATTCAAAAACTCATTTACATTTATACAATGTTCGAGATAGTTACATTATTTGAAATCTCTATATTTTTTCCCAGTCAGATTCTCTTACATCATTTTTTTTCTAGTTAACATTATAGTGAACATAAAAAAGTAGTGCAATTTGTGTCGTCTTGATTTAAAAAATAATAATAATAAAGGCTGCTTTACAGCGTCGATGTGATGTGACAACACATTTGTTTAAATAGTGCGTTATTGTTTATTGGTTTCATTAGATGTTAAAAAAGGGAAAAAAATCCGACCCAATTTTTATAGTTGTAAAACTGAAGCTTTGAATCTCGGTTATTTTTAATACGCACATAATAAATTTTAAAAAAATAGAATGCGACCGATCCTCCGCCACGTATTCCCAAACGAACCCATCCACCTCAATCGAGTTGTAGCTGGGGACCTTCTGCAGCCTCTCGGCCTCCATCTCCTCCCTCACCTTCGCCATCTCGTCCCACCTCTCCGCGGACGCGTACATGTTTGATCGGTCCAGCCTCCTTTTAGGATTTGTGTGAAGGTGAGGAAGGATAATGGAATGAAATCCTGGATTTTTAATGAATGGTGTTAAGATAATTTAATTTTCTAATGTTTTTAAAAAGTCAAATAACATGTCAATTATATTATGCCACCTAATAGGGTTTATAAATGAGGCTTATAATTTGAGGTTCATGTAGTAAGACTCTAAATTATTTTGTTTTTAGATTTTCGTGATCTCACTGTATTCTTTAAAAATATATATATATATATATCTCACTGTAAATATCATATCAAACAGTGGCCGATCGAAGATTTTTTTTTAAATGCGGGCTTGAAAAAAATTACTCAAATACCAAAAAGAAAACATTATAAAAATGTATTATGTCATTTATCTAATATTAAGTGTCAACCAAAATATATAGCAAAATTATTTTATCTTTCACAAGAAGGATTTTTAAAGAAAATATTTGTTATGCACGTTTAAGATAAGGGTCTGTCTAGTCCCACCCACCATTTTCTTATCCCACCAATGAGTTAAAAAAATAAACCCGGTGTTTTGCTATTCCCACTAATCCAGCCAGTTCGATCAAATTTTGTCGTCATTTCAGGTTTTAGACGACCAGACTTGGTCGTCATTTCAGGTTTTGGGCAACCGAATTTTGTCGAACATGATTTTTAATAAAGTTTATAATTTTTTTCTTGAAAACATAATCTCACGACGTGTATACTCCTTGAATCCTTTATATCACTATAAGTCTGAGTTGTAATATAAGGAGAATAAAACATTATTCTTAAATGTAGAATATAAGAATAATTTTTTTTCCATAAGTTACAGACAAATTTCAAAAGCCAAATATAAAATGTGTTTGGATCAACTAGTTTTTTTGTTTTCAAACAAAGAATCATCTTAACTAGGAATTCAAACGAATCTTAAAAATGATATATATTTGTCTAATAAAATTTTTTTTTATAAAAATTTGAATTAATTGAAAGTATACATACTAAAAAAAATTTCAGTCTCTTAGATGTTGTTTGGATAAAAAAATAAATGTAGAATATGATGGATATACCAAAAAATTTATTTATTTACAAAGAATAAGTAGATATAGTTCTGAACCCTATTTGACCAATTACGGTCGCCTAGAAATGACGACCAATTACGGTCGCCCAGAACTTGAAGCAGCGACCAAGTCCGGTCGTCCAAAACCTGAAATATCGACCGATTTCAGTCGAATTGGATTGGTGGGAACAGCAAAACACCAGTTTTTTTTTATTTTATTGGTGGGATAAGAAAAATGCTTGGTGGGGATAGACACGCTCTTATGATAATTGTATGTCTTAAGCAACTTTGGTGTTTTAAAAGTATTAAAATTATTTATCTAAATCAATACTATTAAAATTGAGAGCAAAACAACTAATATGAAAAATTTAAACATAAATATTAGAAAACAAGGGTTGTCGCCCAGACTTACTGGCTCGGTATGCTCGTTGTACACAGAGTGAAGTTTTTACAGAAGGCCTCCAACATGATCAGATCCGGGGTTTTTATGCATAAATCACGGGTCTGCACCCGTTTTCTCTATGTAAATACTGGGTTCTACAACTTTTTGTTATCTATATATGCCCATTTCATGGGCCTTTCTCTTGTCAAAAAAAAGAAAAAAGAAAAAAAAAACAAGGTTTGTCAATTTTTTGAAATTAAAAAGACATTCAGATTGTAAAAATCTCATATATGTATTTTCATAAAAGTAATATTATTAGAAATATATCATGTTTTAAAAATGGATATTTTTGAATTTTTTTTTTTTTTTAGATGGTAAAAGAAAACTTTGTATTGCTGCATGACAATCAAATTTATACAAAAAGATTTCCATGGGCTGTACAGAAGAGGGTAAGCTTGCAGTCCATGATGAACAGGAATACCCAATACATTACTAGCAGACCTTCCTACGAGTACTCCCAATTTCAAAAGTAAGCCATTGTCGGCAACAAGACTATTTGGTTCTCAAGTACGTACACAGATCCCTCGGCGTCCATTCTGAGAGCTGTATTGAGATCAGGCCATACCGTACTCGCCGTTATCTGCTCTTGGCCTTCCTGTGTATGCCAAGCAACTAGCATGTCTGCGGGTTGGTTAGCTTCCCGCCAGATGTGCGACGCTTTCCAGCAGGAGAAGGAGTGCAGTGAGTGTGAGATGGACGAGAGTGCGGAATTTTGTTCAAAAATACAGAAAATGTCACCCGTCCAATTATTTTAGTACATTGTTAACACTCTTTAGTATATTCTTAACTTTCACATAGAATACCCCTGCTCAATTATTTAAGTACACTGTAAACACTCTCTAATACATTGTTAAGTATCTTAAATATACTTTTAACACTCTTCAGTACACTGTTAAACCTTCGCTATTTTTAAACACCATCTTATTGGAGGAGCCCAAAGATAATTTGTAAACGCCTTAGAGACCTAAAAAAAAAAACCATAAATTTTTTTAGGGACCTAAACATAATAGATGGGTGAGCACATGGACTCCTAATCAATTTTTTCATATTTAAACATAGGGTTTTTTTAGTTTCCTCCTCTTGTAAAACTAGTGAATTATAGAAAACTCCTTGTAAAAAATGAATTTATTATTAATCCCTTACAAACTTTAGGTTATACCCCCTTCTAAATAAAAAAATTATTTAAAAACCCAGCCAAATACACATTATTATTTTAAAGCCCTTCAAATGCAGATTGTATTAATAAGAATCACATACGTTTAATCTGTTGCAAAAATTGTTCATACTAATGTTTTTATCAATCATTTTTAATGATTTCTATAACAGAAGATATAACTAACTTTTTGCTAAGGCAGCTACAATTTGCAAGGGTCTCAAAATAATAATATTTTTTTAGGGTTTTTTTAATAATTTACCTGTTTAGTGGGGAATAAAATAAATAACTTGAAATGATTGGGTTTTTTCATAAGAGGTAATAACTTTACAGGGTGTTAATAATCAGCTCAATTTTTTAAAAAGAGATTTTTTTTATAATATGGTTCTTTTTCAAGACGTGAAAACTAGATAACCCTTAAACAAAAATGTAATAAATGAATCACTACACTAGTTGAGAAGTTTTTTTTTCATGGGTAAAATGCATTTGGCCCCCCGAAAGTTTTTAAAAACTGCGGAAACACCCCGTGAAGTTTAAAAACATACACTTACACCCTTTGTCGTTAGATTTTCCATTAAGATGAGACAAAAGTACTTTAAAATGACTATTTTAGTCATTTAATTAATTTTGTAGATATCCAAAAAAGAGCCAAATTAACTTTGGATATGTTTTGTAAATATTAATTACTACAATAATCAAATCTTCAAATACATTTGGATCGATTTATTGTGAGAATTAACTCACATATCAGTTAATTAAAATGTGACAATATGATAATGATTTAATTAAAATGGGTAAAATCATACTTTTATTTAGAATATCTAGCGGCAGGGGTGCAAGTACATGTTTTGAAATTTCACGGGGTGTAACTGCAGGTTTCAAAGACTTTAGGGGGTCCAAACACAATTTACCCCCTTATGCTGTGGGCGGCCCCTGTATCCAATGGAAAGCAACTTTGTACGATTTATTTAATTTGATTGTAATAAGGCAGTCCATATTGTCCACATCCACCAAATTCAATATAGTCCCCGAAACGAACCTTCTCTACATTGCTTATTATTCAAATCCCTTCTAGTAAAAAAGAACTGCTTAGAGATGCCTTGATATGTGAAAGTTCACACATCAGTTAAGCAATGGACCTGCGGGGGAATTTAGGAAATCAAAATCACACTAATTTGGAAAATGAATGGTGGGTTTGAATTCCCCTATTAATTATCATACATCTAACGAAATCTAGATCCATGATAAAATGGCATCTAATAAATAATCAATATAATTAATGACATGTACGAAATAGGACTTGTAAAAAGCATCAGAGGATGTGATATTTCCACGATGTGATGAGTAGGAAGCATTAATCCGAAGACTCTTAACTTTCACATCAGATAAACGATCTCTTGTTTATACCTAACAACTACAAAAAGAAGAAGAAGCATTCTTTCATTTTTTTCTTTTATTTATTTTGTCAAACAGAAAAAGATAGATAAACTTATTTTCTGTGTAGGATGAATTTGAGAGATATATTATTATTTTCTATCATATGCATAAATAATATAAAAATTGATTGAAAAAAAAATATTTAGCATCTTTTTAACTTTTATCATTTAATATTTCAAATCAATGATGGTGCGTAGGGATGAATTTGAGAGATATTTTATTATTTTTTATCACATGCGTAAACACTATAAAAATTTATTGAAGAAAAAATATTTAGCATCTCTTCAAGTTCTATTATTTGATATTTTAAATCAATGATATGATAGTGCGTAATAGTATATACAAGATTCCATAATAGTGGGTGATAAAAATGAATTTTCATAAATGAGATTTCAAAAATAAATAAATAAATGAAATAATAGTAGTTTAATGTAATAAAATAAAATAATATAAATATGTTAGATTCTCATAAAATCACTAAATCTCTAAATAAATAAACGATTAGAACCATGCAAAATAAAGGGAGAGATTGATAACTAAATAACATAGTTTACAAAGACTTAAAAATAAAAATTTCAATGATAGTTTTTATATATTTTTTTAAAGTAATTTGACAAATTAATGTTAAATGGAATATTCTACGAATATTCTGATATACGGTTGATGCAGAGACTATAAACCAAAAAGTTGTTGGAGACTTAAAATAAAATATGAAAAATAGATAGATCAATCGTTAAGTAACATAATTTACAGTGACATAAAAATAAGAGCATTGATACATCCAGTCCATTTTGCACCATGTTTTGCAGCCTCATACGCTATAATAACGTAGTATATCATGTAT
Organism: Acorus calamus; assembly: GCA_030737845.1. NCBI lineage: Eukaryota > Viridiplantae > Streptophyta > Magnoliopsida > Acorales > Acoraceae > Acorus > Acorus calamus. The sequence goes on along the minus strand of CM060858.1, from coordinate 10,817,955 downwards.
TATCATAGTGTGAGATTCTATTATAGTATGTGACTTAAATTTTTTTTTTTTTTTTTACCATGAAAAAAAATAAACTAATGTATCTAAATATTTATTTCATTTTATACGTAAGTGTGTATTTCAAATAGGAATGAATGATTTTTTTTTATAAAAAAAACAAATGAACTGAGAGTGAGAGGGGTTGCGTGTATCTTTTTTACAGAATAGAAATATCTTTATTCAGACCGGGCCTATCATAAAAGACTAAGGGTGCGTTTGGTTGCGCGATTGCGCTGCGATTGCGATTACAGGAAGCTGCGTTTGCAATCGCGCAACCAAACAGTTTTGTAATCGCAGTTTTAAACCCAGCGATTGCAGGCAAATAGTGCCCAAAAGCTGCGATTTCAAAAAGCTGAGAAAGTGAGCTTCCTGCGGAATCAGGTTTGCAATCGCAGATTCCTGCAGAATCAGTTTTGCAATCGCGCAACCAAACACACCCTAAAAAAAAGACGTGATGGAAGCCGCCCCCTAAAAAGCCACGACTGCATCCTAAAATTTTCATCCCTTATAAATACCAAACCCTCTTCTCAAACAATCCCTCCAAAGCCACCTTTTTCTTCTCCAATATAATATGGCAAACCCCACCACTCTTTTCAACCAAACCCCCTCCCTCATCATCCCATCCACCCAAACTCCAACCACCCTCCTCCACCACCCTCACCTCCCCCTCTCCGTCCCCCGCCGCCACCACCGCCACCCCCTAACATGCAAAGCCACCCATGACAACAACAACCACCACCACCAACCCCACCATCCAACCTTACTAGACCGCCGCGACATCCTCCTCGGCCTAGCCGGCGTCTCCTCCGCATCCGCCCTGATCACCCCATCAACCCCCGCCCTCGCGAGCCCCATCCAAGCCCCCGACCTCACCAAGTGCGGCCCCGCCGATCTCCCCACCGGCGCTATCCCCACCAACTGCTGCCCTCCCGTCAAATCCTCCGACATCCTCGATTTCCAACTCCCCTCACCCTCCACCCCCCTCCGCCTCCGCCCGGCGGCCCACCTCGTCGACAAGGCCTATGTCGAAAAGTATGCCAAGGCCATATCTCTCATGAAAGCCCTCCCCGCCGACGACCCCCGCAACTTCACCAACCAGGCCAACGTCCACTGCGCGTACTGCGACGGCGCCTACGACCAAGTTGGCTTCCCCAACTTGGAACTCCAGGTAAGCCTGTCAATAGAGTAGATACGGATTTTTGGATATCATACCAATTCAATTTATTTTCGGATATTTGACTGGCCTTAACTCCAGGTCCACAATTCATGGCTCTTCTTCCCCTGGCACCGCTGCTACCTCTATTTCTACGAGCGGATCCTCGGCAAACTCATCGGCGACGACACCTTCGCCATCCCCTTCTGGAATTGGGACGCCCCGGCGGGGATGACACTCCCTTCCATCTATACAGGCACATCATCTTCACTGTATGACAAGCTCCGTGACGCGAAGCACCAGCCGCCGACGCTCGTCGACCTTGACTTCAATGGCGAGGACCCCAACTACACCGACAAGGAGCAGCTCGACCACAATCTCAGGGTCATGTACAGGTTAGCACAGCAACAAAATACTCTACACTTTTTTCAAATATTCATGACATTTATGAATATTTGTTGTACACGAATTTTGTCACTGTGCAGACAAGTCATATCGAACGGGAAGACCGCGAGCCTCTTCATGGGCCTCCCTTTCCGCGCGGGGGACCAACCCAACCCCGGCGCGGGGTCTCTCGAGAACCTTCCGCATGGACCGGTGCATGTCTGGACCGGGGACCGGACCCAGCCCAACGGGGAGGATATGGGGACTTTCTACTCCGCCGCGCGCGACCCCATCTTCTTCGCGCACCACGGGAACGTGGACCGCATGTGGTGGCTGTGGAGGAAGCTGAGCCCCCGGCACAAGGACTTCACGGACAAGGACTGGCTCGACGCGGCGTTCCTGTTCTACGACGAGGAGGCGCGCCCCGTGCGCGTGCGCGTGCGCGACGTGCTCGAGGTGGACAGGCTGCGGTACTCGTACCAGGAGGTCGACGTGCCGTGGGCCAAGACCAAGCCCACGGTCCGACTCGGCCCAAACTCTGTCCTCAAGACGAAGAGCCGGGGAATCGCGCCGCCGCCGCCCGTGGTGACGTCGTTCCCGATCGATTTGAATAAGACAGTGAGCGTGATTGTGAAGAGGGCGACGCGGGCGCGGAGCACGGCGCAGAAGGAGGAGGAGGAGGAGGTGTTGGTGGTGGAGGGGATCGAGTTCAGTAGAGATGAGTTTGTGAAGATCGATGTGTATGTGAACTCGGCGGGTCAGGAGGACTCGGTGAGTCCAGGTGGGCGGGAGCTGGCCGGGAGCTTTGTGAACGTGCCGCACAAGCATAAGCATAGTAAGAAAGAGAAGTTGGTGACGACGAAGCTTCGGGTCGGTATCACTGATTTGTTGGAGGACATCGGGGCCGAGGAGGACGAGAGCATCCTCGTTTCGCTCGTGCCGAGGAAGGGGAAGAGCAAGGTCAAGATCGGCGGAGTCAAGATCGAGTTCGCACAGTGAAGGAGGTTTTTGTTGGAGGTTTTGATAGTGAAGTGGTTATGCAGATTTGAAGTGGGGTTTGGTATCTTTGGTTGAATTTTGTTTTCATTTTAATAAAAGATTTGTTTGGTTGCAATGTTTAAAATAAAACAAGTATTGCCGGTTCTGATTTTATATTGGACGAAGCAATCCTTTTGTAAATTGTAATCGATCAGATTGTTATTTTAATTATTTGTGGGTCAATGCTGCAAAGATGACTTATGAATAGTCAATTAGAAATTTGTGTAATGTGGGTCTATATAGATCACATTATTGGATTTGATCGTCAAATAAAGAATGCATGTGTGGTGTTGAATATATCTGTTTGGTTTTCATTTAATAATGACTAGATCTAGTCATTTAATCTAGATTAAATAACTTATCATGCATGTTCAATTACATGTGTATTAAAATGAATATAAATTCAATTTATGTGTTGAAACTTAGAATCATGTATATGTTATTTCAGTTATTATGATGGACAAAGATGAAAATATATATATATATATATATATATATATATATATATATAGGGAAATGATATCGTGCGGGTCGTGCGGTCGTGCGGCGTCGACCACGGGCCGTCGATCACGGGTCCATCGCGGGTCCATCGCATCAGACGGTCGGGGGCGATTCATCTCGACCGTTGGATGCGATCGACCCGCGATCGGACGACGCACGTCAAATCCGCACGACCGCACGACCCGCATATTATCATCGGCGTATATATATATATATATATATAAAAGATTAAGATTCGTACTTCCAATCCTAGCTATTTTTTTTTCTCATGCTCATCTTAATAAGAGAAGGCAAAGTAGAAAGGGATTTGAAGACAGAAGACCAACCATGTATATTCTTCTCTTTTCTTCTTCGATCCATATGAGATATAGGCTTTCAGGGTTTTGTTGAAATTTTGTGGCACCAAGTATGGTGAAGTGGTTATCCATATTTGAAGTGGGGTTTGGTATCTTTGATCGAATTTGTTTTAATTTTAATAAACAATTTATTTGGTTGCAAATTAAGTTATAAATAAAATGAGAATTGCAAGCCGTACACTTCAAATCTCAACTAATTTCTATTTCTCATACTCATTTGATCAATACGAGAAGGCAAAAGATTGAGGGACTTATGACAGAAGACTACCATGCATATTCTTTTCTTTTCCTATCCATATGAGATCTAGGCACGTGCATGAGAAATATATATGGTGATGCATATATAGCACAGTGTTTCAACCAAATAAGATTAGAAATGGTGATGCATAGCACAGTGTTTCAACCAAATAAGATTAGATTAATCTAGGTTTCAAATGCAAATAATTAAGGTCAAAAGAAAGTAGTTCATTTCGCACACAAATTTCATATTCATAAAATGACATTGATTAATTTATTCAACCTATTTAATTGATAAAGTTGCCCCTAAAGTGGGTGTTGTCAAAACTCATTAAGACAAACATGCCATTATCTTGCGTATGAAACAACATCAAGGAGACATTATATGTATTGATGAACTTTTGAATATTATATATTATACTAGTTGATGTACATGTGCATTGTACGCGAACAACTTTATTGAAATATAATGAACAAATATTAGTTGAAATTATAGGTTTGTTTTGTGAACTATTATAATTGGTTGTTAAAGTTTGTCTACCTCAATCATGTATATATAATTTTTCAATACAATGTTGATAAAGTTTATTGTAATGCACTAAGTTTTAAATTGTTATTAGAAATGTGAGTAGTTTGAGGTATCAATCTGCCCTATCTAATAAATCTCACGACAAACTTACAAACATTGTTTCTAACAAAACAATTTGCATTCTGCACTAAGAGAATTAAAATAATAAAAAAAGAAACTCTAATAATGAATCAAAGAACAATAAAAAGTCAAACCCAAAATCTAACGTGTTGTAAACTAAGTAGAATATGAATACATAAACAAAACACACAAGCATATAGAAAAAAGTATACAAAGATTCTTATTCACTATTTATTAGTTATAGAATATATTACAAACCCCTCAATTTATAGGGTCCATGGAGGAAACTTAAATGTTGAATGTTACAAGTAATATGGGGTGAGGGTACATAATGGAGTGTTAAAGAGATGGGGGGTTAGGGAAGTGAAGAGAGGGGGGTTATGGAGAAAGTGGTGGGAGTTGAAGTAGTGGTGGTTATCCACAATATTCACAACAATATAGATATATTAAATTTATTAAATTGTGAATATAATAAAGTTGCATATATTAAATTTAGATATATAGTCATATAATTTATTGTGAAGAATGTTAAAGGGTAAATACGAATAAATGTATAAATTAAATACATTAAACACATTATATAGGATATTTGATTTCAATGAATTTGAAAGAGTAATTATATGTCTAATCAAATATCATTTGGGGGTAGGAATGGGTTTTAATGAATTGGTAAAGGTAAATATGTTCAATGAATATTTTTCATGGATTGATACATTTATAGATAGTATAGATAAATATAAATAATTGAATAATAGTGAAGAAGACTCGTGTCTGACCCCTTATGTGGAGATATCTTGCTGGCATAATCAATGACAATGTTGATGACTTTTTTCCTTTTTTTTTCTTGGTTGTTGATCGATGACTTTGTTGATATCAGTGTTACAGTGTATTGATTTGGATGTTATTCGTATCTATTCATATCAGTGCATAGGTTGTAATTAAGAAACAATTACATTGTTATCAATGAATACGAATATATATATTTTCATTGACTTGCCATGGCCTCCATTTATGACATGTAGGAAATTATCACCTTCGACTTTGACGAGGCTGATTTGTAACTTGTACTTTAAGTTGTTGCAATATTTGAATATTGCATGCATTTTCTTTTTTACTAGTTTGGTCCAACTTTAGAAAATCTTTGTACATATGATGAGATGAAAAGCAACAGAAATGGATTATTCTTCTTTTCCATTTCCTTTTTTGTTTTGTTTTTTGTATTTTTTGTGACCCCTACACAGTTACATCCAGAGGTTTAAAAAATTAAAAGAAAAAAAAATTGACATCCAAAACAGTTTGTTTAATGCAGGAAAAAAAAAGTTTCAAAGTTTGGTTCAGTAAAAAAAAATAGATCACTATTTTAAGATTCTTTCTCTTTTTTAAAAAAAGAAAAGTAAATGTTGCTACCGTTTCATTACAAATTGAATTACGTAGTACAAATCCGAATGGAGTAAGAGAAAATAGAGAAAAATAAAAAGTAAAAAAATATAGATATTACTACCACTTTTATGTGGGTTCATCACTAACCTGAGGATTGCTGCCATTTTTATCAAGGGTTCGTCACCAACTTGAGGATTGCTACCGCTTTTATCAAGGGTTTGTCACCAACTTGAGGATTGCTACCGCTTTTATCACGAGTTCGTCACCAACTCGAGGATTCTTTCTTATATATAACTTGTGAATGGCAACGGCTCATTGTGGAATTTGATTAGCCCAGCCCATTTTAAAAGTATTCCTACTTTAAAGTTTTATAAAACTTGTCAAAAATAAAAATAAAAATAAAATAAAGTAAGAAAGAAGGGAATGGGATGGTTGGATGGACCACATATACATGATCTGAAATATTGTTTTCCACTGTAAATCAATGTTGCAAATTTTCAGGAATAAAATCTAGGTTTACATGAATTATTACCATAAATAATTCATGCAGGTGTTTCTTACCCTTTTTTTTCATGCAGAAATCATATGAAACCAAACAATATAAGAAGGGCTTGAAAGCTGCAGATGCTATATTGAAAAAATATCCAGAGCATGGAGGTAACTATGCATTTAGAATGTTAATGATTGTTTTTATCTTTACAATGTATTATAATATTTATATAGATGGTTATCCATAAGTATAATTCAAAAGTATTTCACAATTTCAAATGAATTATGTTACACGTACAATAATAATCATCACTCACTGTATATGTTCACAGTTGGATTAGAGATTGTTTCTATTCCATCAGTTTTTGTTTTTATTTTTATTTCTTTGGAATGATGGACAATTCTTTTTACAACCTCGCCTAGTTGCATGTAGCTAGTCTTCAAATACTTTGTTTTTTATTTTTTTAAATAGTTTGACTCAGCTAATTAATGAGTATACTTTTATAATAAAAAAATAAAATATATTTTGTTGGACAATGATCGAGGTATATAAGACTGCATATGAGTTTGCAAATAGATTGTATGTAATTAATAGTGCTTATACAAATGGGATGATCAATTCCCACATGTTACAGGATTCATAGATTAATGATTGATCCAAAACCAAATGATTGTTAAGCAGTTTTAAGTATACATGTTGATACACCTACTAGCTAGAGTCCTAACAAAGTACATGATTTATCTAATCCATATTACTTTTGGTTAGAAATGTACACTCTTGGTTAGAGAAAATGCAAAAGATACTTATTCAACTCATTCGAGAATACTTTATTTTTATATAAATAAAAATATGTATTTTTATTCCCAGCTGTTCCATGGGCTATTTGGCTAGGGAGGAACGACATCTTATAACGCCAATTATTTCAGCTCGACTTGGGGTTGCTTTTGTGCAGGGACCTCCTCTCTTCTCAGGGAGGCTTCAAAGATGCTCTCTCCAAATTGAAGTGTAGGGAGATGATGTCTCTACTCAAAAAATGTTATGTTGGGCGGCACGGTTGTCCTCAATCTCGAGGATCTGAATCGTGCACTTCTCTGCAAATTGAAGTCACAGTGGCTATCTCACTCTACTTTGGTCTGGCACAAACAGTTGGAGAACATGCACAGGTGTTCGATACACCAACTGGACATGCTGTTTCATCAATCCCCTAAACGCTCTCCGGTTTGGTCAAGTATATTAGGTGCTACGATCGGTTCATGTATGCGATTAGGTGGCAGGTGGGTGATAGCCGACTGGTTTCCATTCTGGCACGATGTGTGGCTCGAGGCTGATCCGTTATAGATTCAATTCCCCAAACTATTCGAGGTGGCAGAGGATGGAGAAGGGGCAATGGCCCAGTTTTGAGTTAGTAGCTCTTCGTGGGGGTGGGGTGGGGGGGGGGGGGGGAGCATTGGGATGTTTGGATGCGTCGAAACTTGCGAGGCAAGGATGCTGATTTGTGTGTGGATTTGCTGAGGGAGCTACATGATTTCTCTCCTGTGGTGGGCAGAGATAATCGGGTTGTTTGGAGACCACAACCTAGAGAGAGGGTTTCTCAGTTCGTCGTTGTTACAATTGGTGGAGGCGTGACAAACCTCATGTTGAACCCATGGTGGGGAAGGCGAAAGTGACTAGGAGACCAAAAGTTCCTTTAAAAGTAAAGTTTTTCTTGTGATTCATGTATAAAAATAGGCTTCTTACCAAGGCCTATTGTACCAAGTAGGTGACCCAGGAGGATACGTCTTATCATATTTGTCCGGGTGGTGACAAATCTATCTCGCATATCATGGTGCATTGCCCGATCGCACGATAAGTTTGGCTCCACTTAAGGCAAGCGGTTGATCTTGATGACCGACTTTCATCCACCGAGGACTTATAGATGGTAGGGAGACACCTGATCTACCAAGGTGATCAGAGCTTGCGGGTCAAAGTCTTATAGTCTATTATACCGACAGAAACAAAGGAATTATGATGGTCGAGGAACCATCTCATTTTTAGGGGGACTAAGGTCTACTTTGAAAATGTACAGCAGATGGTTATAGGCCTCATTAAATCTTGGAAAATCCATTGTGCGGGAGCATCTTGAGTGGGCTTTTTTGGGGTCGCTTATTGATTGAGGGTCTTTTATAGATCTCTCTTCTACTGCTCTTCGAATTCTACGTGATTTTTGTTTCTTTTTTTTTTTGTATGCTTTAGGCACTCTCATATCTTTAATAATATAAGGCATTTTCATGCAATTTTCTCAAAAAAACAAAATCTCTTATACAAAGTTCTTGTAGCTCTGTTCCTATTTTTCATTTCTTATTTCCAGCTGTGTACTCTTTTTCTATATAATATAAATAAATAGGAGATCTATCAATTTCATTTTTCTAAAAAAAATATGTATTTTATTAGATAAATACTAGTTTTCATCTGCACACGATGTGCGTGTAAATAAAATTTCTTTGAAACAGTTTTTGTAAACCAACAACCTCATTTTTTTCAACCATTTATATTCGATATAATATTTTTATATATGTAAATAATATAATGCAAATAGTAATATAATTAAATAAATCATTAGTAAAATCTGTAATGAAGTTGCAAATTAAAGGAATATGTTACGATTAAAAAGGGTATTTTGTATATATTGTGAAAAAAATTTCATTTGGAACTCTAGAATTATCAATACCCGAATTTTAAAAACAACATTTATGCACAATCTAAATCCTTTTGAGGGATATAGCTGAAAATAACAAATCTTAGTGATATTTTGACAAAATATGATTTTTAAGGGTATATATGGAAAAGTCCATTGAAAAATATTATATGAGACTGATTGGATATGAATATGATATTGTCTAATTTATATTTATGCATATACATATATAAATTGATAAATATCTCACTTTATTTTTTAAATATATTAACATTTTTTTTCATTTTTACCCTTAATTCAAAAAATAAAGATAATAAAAAAATCAATGATAAATTTGAAAATAAAATGTTTGAAAACGAAAATCTTTCTGTTAGTATAATAGATAGATATAGGGTAATTAGCACTTTTAACCCTTGAAAATTGAATATTTGCAAAAATAGTCCCGTTCGTCGAATATTAGCAAAAACTAGCTCCGGTGAGAAATTATACAGGAGACGACATATATACATGCCGTCTCCAACTTGGAATTTTTTTTCTTTTTTATTTCAATACATCATAAATCCTGTTTTAACTACTTAACTGAAATTCATATATAATTTTCATATATGTTCAATCACTATATTTCATTGCATCACTGATTTAGTAGTCAAACCTTCTCAACTTTCTGGGTGAACATTTTTCAAAGACTGGATCATTTTCTGGTGAATTATCAACTACTCATTATTCATATATGGAACTAATTCGATCTAAGTAACAAATTCGTAGGCTCCTAACAAACTGAAAATAACCTAAAAATAGAAAAAAATACTTTCAACCATCGATTTGACCTCCAATACGATTTCACAACGCTTCAAAAAATGGTGTAGTGGTGTAGCGAATACTCCTGTAGGGCTCGTCGATACGAACGTGTGGACATATTATAATAGCGATTCTGATCTACGGTTCAAAAGTTATGACCGTTTGAAGTCACGGTGCTCCCGATCGATCAATTTTCTTCTTTTCGTTCCATTTGATCTCAACCGTCCATATACTGTATAGCTATGATGTATGCATCCTCAACTTTAATTTCAACACGACCATCTTTTATAAGAAATGACAAAGTAAAGACATTCTCCTCCGTCTGTGCAAATGTTCGATTCAATATAAAGCAAACATTCAATGATAAAATTATAAATTGGAGACGGTATATATACATGTCGTCTCCTGTAAATGTTTATTTTTTAAGAAAATCGAGATCCCAGGAGGGGAAAATGCATAGGAGACGATATGTATATATGCCGTCTTCTGAAGATGGCATATATACATGCCATCTCTTGTGCATTTCCCCCTCTCTTGGGATCTCTTTTTTAAAAAAAAATAAACACCGGAGAATCCATCTCCAGTATAATCTCTCACCGGAGCTATTTTTCTAATGTTCGATGGGCGAGGCTATTTTTATAATTTTTCAAATTTCAGGGGCTAAAAGTGCTAATTGCCCATAGATATTCATCTGTCAAACAAAATTCAATATCATATTGATGCATTCCAGTCTCATAGTAGGTGATTTTCACTGCAATGTATGTATGAAACACCATGAAAACTGGCGAGAAAAAAAAATGTCATTTTGGATCTGATTTTGTTATCCGGCACTCAGTTTGTCTGTTCAATTCTATTTAGGTTTGATAGTAGGTTTTATCCTTTTTAGGATTGACTACTTGGTCAAGGAATTCAATCAGAGTTTGATTCCTTCAGTGCTAGTTAGTTTCAATAAAAAAAACGACACGTTTCATCTCATATGTTTAACATGTATTTTATAACAATTCTCATATGTTTAACATGTGTTTTTATAGTAATTTCAAACACGTGAGGAATAATAAAAATTGATGACATCGAACACATATTAGATCATTTCCCCTCCACACATACTTTTGCATTGGAATACATGTATATGCTGAGCTGCTTGATACCAGTGATCCAGAAATTATACCAAGATGACCAATCTGAAGTAGAAAAGCCAGTATAAATGTAAGTGAAATGGAAATCTTGTAAAGATTTGTGAGACATTCCACTGGCCACCGAGAAGTTGTCACGCGACAACTGCGAGGAGAAGGTTCGAACTCCATTGCCCTCGCATTTGTGTCTCAGAAGAACTCAATAGGTTTCTTGTATCACATAACTAATTATGAGTAGGAGAAAGACTTATCTTGATCAAATACTGATCCAATAAGTTCAAGGTGTTGCAGCAAGCCTGTGCCAATAATCACATACTTACCTTTGATGCTTGCTTGCATATTGTTCATCAAATCAGCTTTGGCTTTTAGGAAGCAATGTTAAGATTCGAGGAATCCCTATAACAATGGTATACACTAATTATTGAAGAACATGGAAACTTTGTTCACAAAATTGAACCCATCCAAAAGCAAATCCAGTGGCGATTGAAGACGCTCAGAAGATGAAGCAGAGGTGGCTGCAATGACAAAGAATACAAGACAGAATACAAGGCAAAGGCAACTACAATGCATGCTTCCAAGAGTTTAAAAACCTCTGATAGATTACAAGGAGAGTTGGACAAGCAGTCTCATTTGAATCCATTGTTTGTTGAACAAGATTACAAGGACATACAGTTATAAAGATCTCCACACTTGCAGAATCCACACAACATCCCTGCATTTGCATGAAATAATACATATCTGAAACACAACTTGATCAGTATTAATCAATGCAGCCACCTAGAAGAACAACATATCAATCTCTAACAAGGCTCTTCTACCAAATGTAACTTCACCAAGAAAACCATGTTGTTGACTGTCACAACAAAAACAGCATTTTAACATACTCTTGTGGAACATTACCTTTCAAAGATACTCAGTGAGACCTTAAAAATGAATTCAATTTCTTCTTGAATGGACCTCACTTGGAATATGAGATGAAGCGTTGAACAATCGCAACTTCATAAAAGACTTGCTTGCTTATTCACAACCCAAAAAAAAAAATTTCATTAATATATATATCCCTCAGAAAGCAATGGTACACAGGACATCTGAAATCAACATACAACAACATTTTAACTCATAATCTATACCTTCCAATTCTATTCTATATAGTAAACAACATTTTAACTCATCATACCCAGCATACAAAATCTCAGGCTGCCATATAACATGTATATATAAAAAAAAATGCAGCACTGACTAAATCGCTGACTTTCTATAATAATAATAATAAATCCCCTACACAACACACACCAAAAACAGAGTTACTCTAAAAACCCAGTTCTAGTAAGAACAGCATTCCTTACTTTGCTGAGATCTCTCCCTTTGAGGGTCCTCCCTACCCCTTCACACACAGAAAATGAAGAAATCTGATTCCTTGCAAGCCTCCTCGCAATCCACTCATGTGGGGGGACCCTATCGTCGTCGTCTTCATCGTCATCGTCATCGGCGTCTGTCCCCCGGTCTTTGGGGCCATCAGAGCCCTTCTTTTCGTAGACCCTGGACCAGTCTGGGATGTTCACTGGCGCTGACTGTTGAGGGACCCTCCCGGACTCCATGGAGTGGGATTTGGGGATCAACTTGGACCCTGTAGGGAGGAGACGTCTTGGGACAGAGGAGGTGAGAGTGGCGTCTCTGGTTTTCTTGGATTTGGGGCTTGTGTTCTTGCTCTCTTTCATGACCGCCCAGATGTCCTCCTCGTCGAACTCTTCCTCACTCATCGCAACAACAGACATGATCGTTAACAGAAGCTGAAATAGAGGCGAAACTGGTTCACTGGGGTGTTATTTCAAATGGGTTCTCTTCAAATCATTCAGAAAACACAAAAAGGGGAAGCCTTTTGATTGAGTCTGATCTTTTACTGAAATGGGTTCTCCTTTAATCATTCAAAAAAAATCACAAAAGGTGGTGGCTTTCAAAGGGTTTCGATCATTTCCTCATATGGGTCGGCTTCAAAACCTCCATAGATTGATGTGTTTCGGCCATTTCCCGATACGGGGTCCTCTAAAAATCACAGTTTGGAGTGTCTCCTCAGATGGGTTCGCTTAAAAACCTCACAAAAAGACAAAAAGAAAAAAGATCAGGGTCTAGCATTAGCAGAGATTTCTGTGATGGATCGATTTCCACCCCCGAAAAGGGGAGGACACCAGAAACCCAAAATAGGAGAAAAAAGAGATCACAGTATTCTCCCAACCCATATACCCTATATATATAAATGCCACGAGAAACACAATACAAAAACAAGGATAGGCTTTGGAGTAATTCATTCATTCATTCATGGGCGGTTTTCACTGAAAAGGACGCACCTTTGCCCACAGGAAAGCAAAGCATGGGTTGTTCTTGGCGATAGAAACGAAGTAAAACCCAAGTTTTTGCCTTATTTGGGGGGGCAACAACAATAGTACGCGTCGGTGATGACAATGGAAGAGAGTAAAGCAGTTTCTGATGGATGGGGTCACAGACTCACAGGCCACTATGGATTGATTGACATTATTATTCTTATTATATATACATAAAAAAAAGCAAAAGCTTATCCATCCAACTCGAAAACGCAGTACAGAGGTTCTGTCTTGTAACCAGGAGAAGAAACAGTGGCACAGTCTCTTCTACAGACAGAGAGAGGAGGATAGAATAGAATACAAAAGGAGTAACTTTTTAAGAAACCGAGATGAAAAGAAATGGAAACGATTGGTGTTCACTGGGAGGGGGAGGTGCTCAGTTGTTGGGGATGGTTTGTTTGTTTGTTTGTTCATTAACAAATGAAAAGGATTGATTGGTGTGAGTGATTGATTGCTTGACAGGTCTCCAAATGATGACCGACTTGGAAGGGAGAATTGATGGGAGGAAGAAAATCCAATGATAGTTTTTTTAAAAAAAACTTTTTTAATAATTGATGTATTGCATACACACCCTTGTATTTTAGGGAAAAATCGTCATAGGTACATGAAATCTTTGTAAAATTATAAAAAGTTTTTGTAAAACTCATAAATTCTTAGGTCCTTGTAAAATGATATGATTAACAGTTTTAGTCATCTAGTTATTTTTTCGTCAATTTGTGAAGAAAATTCACCGAATATTCTATAACAATAACAATGTTCACCAAAATTATTTTAAATAAGTCCCTGTAAATCTTGTAAAATCGTATTTAGTCATTTACATTTACAAAAATACCTTTGTCACTCTCCCAAACTCCTACTTCCAATGGTAAAAAAAAATTATCCATTACATACACATTTGATGTATATTTATCCTCCCGAATCTCCTTCTCTCCCATCTATGCCTCCATTGCCGATGTACACCCACCACCACCACTGACTGCCACCGTTGCTGATTTAGCCTCGGATTTGGTTCATCGCCCACGAGTGCCACCATTGCAGTCCGACCACCACCACCCACTGCCACCATTTCAGTCCCACCACCACTGCATTGCCACAGGTTCATACCCACCACCCTTGCAGAGAGGTCCAAACCCAACAATGTCTTAATCAAACAGTATATTCAACAATGTAAGTTTGATAAAGATAGTTCTGTTTTTGTGAACACTTCAAGTGTTTGATAAAATTACTAAATGAATTTGTGGGTATTAAAATTGTTTGGATTTTCAGGAATCGGGCAGTATATTTAGGCCTTCGCATGGATATATTCTATCACGTGAATGTCGATGCAAGAAAGGTAATTGTGTAATCAAGACTTCTTGGCAAGCGCATAGCAAAGGTCAGAAGTTTTACTCATGCCCCATGTACAAGGTATGCCAGTTGATACAAATCAGCCCACATTTTTGTTTTGTTTTTTTTTTTTTTTGTCAACCAAACTTTCATGAAACCAATCTGTGTAAGTTGTTATTGTAGATTCCCGCTGATTGCAACTTCTTTGAATGGGTCGATGATTCGAATCACTCCACCATTGATATCAAGTATCAACTTGAATTGTCACTACAGAGAAGGCTCAATTTGCTGCAAAGCTTGAATAACAAACTCACTTTGATATTGATTTGTTTAGTTGTTCTTTTTCTGTTTTTAGTGTATGTTATGTATAAGATGTCTTTTTGAATCTAGTAGTCATGTAATTCTGTACATACTATTATGTTGGTCATTTTTTGTTATAAAAGTATATCACGTGCCTCACATTTTAAGAAGTCTCTTTGAGTTCAATTTATTCCTTCATATTCCATTTCATTCCGTTCTATGTAATTGAAAATATGAAATCTCCTTTTATTCTCATTTGAAAAGAGTTTCTATAGGAGACAGATGCATATCACACAGAGTTTTTTTCTCTCTTTTGAAGCCTCTTTTACAATTGGAATTTTATTTTACATGTTATTACAACATATAATCTGGACATATCTTTGAATTCACTACAAACCTGAGTGGAACCCCCTCAGGCCACTCATAAGATGATCCAAGAAAATATTAATTTTCAATATATGAAGTGTTGTGCAAATGTGATGGCCTACATATATGCTTTATGGATGTTCCTGTCTATCACAATGTTCTCCCCGCATTCAAGATTCTGCAGAGGAAGCCATTTCAAAAATCATTTTGTGCTCCCAATAACTATATAAGACCATTTGAATTAGTTAACATGCTGTATCCTGACAATCTCATCTAATGTGTGAAAACTGGCATTTATGGCAGCACAAAAAGCATATCAAACATATACTTAGTTCAAAATGCACATACATTCTAGTTGAAATCCATGGAAATCCCCCAAATTCACAAAAATAACATCTACCCCTAGAATGCACATCTAACTCTAATTAATATTCCCAAATCCAACCCACAAAATGACATATCAATAATAATATGAAATATATACATTCAGGTCAGTCCACAAAAATATGCATATCAAACACATACTTAGTTCAAAATGCACATACATTCTAGTTGGAATCCATGGAAATCCCCCAAATCCACAAAATACACATCTAACCCTATAATGCACATCTAATCCTAATATTCCCCAAATCCAACCCTAAAATGCACATAGAACTATAAAATTCACATCTAACCCTAAAATCTGATATATAACGCATACTTAGTTCAAAATGCACAAACATGCTAGTTGAAATCCATGAAAATCCCCCAAATCTACAAAATACACATCTAACTCTGGAATGCACATCTAACACTAATATTCCCGAAATCCAACCCTAAAATGCATATAGAACTATAAAATTCACATTTAACCCTAAAATACACAAAATATACATCCAAATCCAAGCACAAACCCTCCAACCCTTAAATACTTGTATCAATATAAAAAAAAAAATTTAAAGGGTGAGAGTCTCATCGTCAGAGATGGAGTTTTGATTGTGAATCGTGGATCACGCGACAAAGATTGCTCGAAGAAGAATGACGGGTTCATGTGGTTGCGAGTTCGTGTGGATGAAGATGTGTTTTCACGAGAGAGATGAGAGAGACTATCAAAGAAGCAACAGTTTTTTCCCTTTTGAGATAACATTTCACTGTGTTAACATGAAATAAAGGGTATTTTAGTAATGTTATATGTGTGGTTAAACCTAACCATATGTTAGGTTACTTGGTGTTATGGCAGGGGCTTATTGAACAATTTATTTAAAACATAGGGACCTAGGACGATTTATGGGTTTTACAAGGACTTTTTGTTATTTTATAAAGATTTTAGGGATCTATGACTATTTTTTCCTATAAATTAATATGTCCACCGACCCTTTGTTTGTACTACAATTTTGCGTTTGTTTGTACTATAATTTTATTTTTTACAGAGCATCCGTACAATAAAAATGAGCGTGGATTACTATTATTATTTTTAAAAGATAAACACACAATCACCATCAAAGTCATGGATAGATATAACTGTATAGGAGGTGAAAAGATACAGAATAAAAAAATAAAAATAACAAGCAAAAAGAAAATAAACGCAGAGAGCAGGGACCTAAGTCGTCATAGATAAGGCATCTACCACAAATCCCGCACGGACACTATTACGACTGAAACTGTGGCCTCGCAATATGATTGAAGTCAATTACACTATCCTTTTTTAGCTCTCATCTAATTATTGTCACGTACTCACAATAATAAAGCTATACCTTCATAAAAATATTTTACATTTTTAATAAATTGATTTATACAATTTATTAAATTATATATATAAAAATATATATTTATTAAATGAATTATATTATTTTTAAAAATTAAAAATGTATAGACTAAAAATAAAACTAAAAAAAAAGACTATACATGGTATTTTTTTATAAAATATATATATAAACAAATTTTCAAAGCATCCCAATGAAATGAGAGATGTGTTGCAATCCAGTAAAGAGAGTCCATGTATCTATATTTCTAAGGGTATTGTAATCCTTTTTATCATTATTTCTTAAATTTCTTCTTTATTAATCGTCATTTTCTCTCCAACATTAGAGTTAAAAGGGATTAATGGGAAAATCAGTTGTAAACTTATTCCAAATTGTGAAAAACGTAACATTCTAAAATTAAAGAAAATGATGGTGGTGACGAGACATGTTGAGAAACATTGTACTTTGACAGTACATATACTTTATTTATCCAACCACGAAAATATTTTGTTTCATGTTATTTTTTATTTAAGGCTCCGTTTGGAAACACATATTGAAAAGTAGATTTTAGAATAAAGCTGTTTTTTAAAATGATTTTAAACCTTGATTTTTTTGGGATGCTTTTTTTTAATTTAGGAATCAATATTTGAAAGGGGTTTAATGTTTGGTAGAGAAAGTTGCTTTTCAATTAAAAAAATCGATTCTGATCGAAAATCACAGTTCTGAGCTTTTTAAAACACGGATTTCGAGAGAGAAATTAAAAGGAATCCAGCTTTTGATTCCGCCGAATCCAACCTGTTTAGCTGCACAATTTTGAGATTTTAGCTTTTCAAAAAACGGAATCGCCCAAATCGTGCAACCAAACGGACCCTTAGATTAAGTGACAATAATTATGTAAACGTTTTGTTTTTTTTTCCGGTAAAGATTTAAACATTTATCCTGGGGAGATAAAAAAAAAATAACATTTTGTATTGAAAAATTAAATAGATAAAGAAAGAAATCTCGATACGTGTATATATTTGTTCATCTAACTGGAGGTTCCCTAGACATAAAATTGTTTTGCGAATAATAGTAAATAAGAATTAATCAGAATAGTCTTAAGATAGATGTTTTAAAAGCTACAATAAATGAGAATCTGAAAGTCAGAATTAACTGATATAAAATAGTATATGGATTCCAATTAACCACTGAAGCTAATCTCAGGAATTAAATTATTACAGGTTATTCAACAAAAAAAAATATGTTAGCTCACTGTTAAATCAATAATTATTAATTCTTATAAATCAACCGTCGTCTTTTTTTCATATTTTTAAATTTTATTTATATTTTATCAAATAATAAAAAATTTATTATTATGTTTCTAACAATAATAATTTAAAACATAAACAAAAAAATATTTGTATTTAAACTAATATTGTTATAAATCTCGTAATAACTTAATTTTGTATCTAAATTCAGGTAGTGGGTGTCAATGTAAAAATGGATACTCGTAGGGGGTCCCATGTACAGTGTCCATTAATATGATATAGTAATCTAACAGTGTGTTTTGGGTGGTTCATCGATTGTCATGAAGCGGTTGTAATTTATGTTTTTTCGAAACTGGCGGTTGTAATTTATAAGATCTCTATTTTGTCGGCCATTATTTTTATGAGGTTTGTTTCACATCACAGCATGAGTGGGAAAGATTGAAAAAGAGATGGTGGGGGGAGAGTTGTGACCTGTGGCCTGTGGGGGAGTCATTGCTTTGTTGTTGTTGGTTTATTTATTTACTTTTTAAATAAATGGCCTGTGGCCTGTGGCCTGCGGGGAAGGTTTATTTACTTTTAAAAAAAAAGATTAATAGGATTCATTATAATATAAAATGGTTGAAAATAGATCCTAGGCTCAAAAACCCAGTCCGCTCGGCCCGGGCCGTTAGGCCAAAAACCTGGCCCGAATTGGGCCCGCTCGGGTCAGGTTGTAAACCCGCCAATGGGCCAGCCCGTAGGCCCGTGGGGGATGTGGTGTAGGGAGGCCATTCGTAATTTTAAATCATTTTTATTTCTTTTTGATAGAGTTATACAAATGGTTGACATGGATGTAGGTGCTAATCTAGTTGGAATGCACAAAACATGTATTATTGTAATTTAAACTAATTAATTCATTTTATCTTTTATTTTTTAAATACAATGGATGTTAAATATTAATTTCTGACATTAAATTTTTTAATTTTTTTTGTTATTTTAATAATCTATACTACTATAAAAAAAATACGAGTTTGAGGGGAAACATTTTAGTCAATTTTACCCCTTAAAATTAATTAAAAAGACAATTATATTCACCAACAAATCTTATCTATATGATAGATTTTATCTCACAAATTAGATTTTATCTCATTAAATATTATTTTAAAAAAAAAGAATATTCACTGTTAATTAATTAACAAATTTAATCAGATTTTATTTAATTCATATCATAATAATATTAAATTATCATAATACATATAGATAAATGTAGAATCTTAAGAAAATAAAAAATTAGTTATAATGATAAAAAAATTTAATGTATTCTATTTTTAATATTTAAAAAGATTAGATAATAATAATAATCATATTTTATATTTAAATTTAAAATTTGAAAGAAATATATTACAAAAAAATTGGTTATTCCTGTAAAAAGATAATTATCATTTAATATATAAATGACATATATAATAGATATAATAACCATTTTTTTAAATTTAGAAATTCAAATTACATATAGATAAAATTAGATCTTAAAAAACAAAAACAATTGGTTTTAATTATTTCTGAATTTTTTATTTTTAGAAATTCAACATACATATAGATAAAATTAAATATTGAAAATCAAACAATTGCATTTAATTATTCCGAATATACATATAATTAGATATAATAACCAATATTTTATTTTTGGAAGTTATAAATACATATAGATAAAAATAGATCTTCAAAAACAAAAAAAATCAGTCTTAATTATTTTAGAATTTAAATATATGACATATATAATAAGCAATTTTTTACTTTTAAAAATTCAAAATACATATATATAAAATCAAATCTTGAAAAACAAAAGAATTGGTTTAATTATTTTCAAATGTATATATATAATAGATATAATAACCTATTTTTTATTTTTAGAATTTTAAAATACATTTAGATAAAGTAGATCTTCAAAAAAACAAAATAAAATCCGTTTTAATTATTTTGTTTATGTAAAATAATAAATGTCTTCAATTCAAAATTATCTAATTGAGAGTAATTTGATTTTTTATATTTCAATACAAAATATATATAAAAATGAATCATATAAAATAAAAAAATCAGGTTATATATATATATCAGATGAATCATTTCCACAAAAAAAAAAAGTATAAATACCCAACCTCGCTTATTCAGTTCATTTTTTTTTAGTTTCTTGGGTCTTTATGTGTTTGAAAGATGATTTTATATATTTTTTCTTATTGTTTCAATAATATTTTAATTCAAATATTTAGAGTTTTTGTTTGTTTTTTAATGATTATTTGTAAGGATGGTGAATGTTTTTTATTTTTAATATTTTTGAATATTTTATTTGGATATTCTATTCATTTGATTTAATGAATGTTTTTTTATTTATTTCAAGAGAATTGAATTATACATGCAAGAGGTTAGAAGTAAGATGCAAGAGGTTGATCTAAAAAGTAAGATGTTCTTTTCAAATATTTTTATTATATTTTATTTTTAATATCTAAATATTGATTTTCTCATGTGTTTATTCTTTGTATTATTGTATTTATAAAAAAATTATATATAATATTCTACATACTTGTTAGAAGTACATAGGAATATACATCTATTACTTTATTTAAAAATTATTGTTATTTATTTGAACTTTTGATCTTATTTTTCACCATGAAATAATCATTTTTTGAAAAACTCCATTTCATATGAATAAGTATAAATAAAAATATCATTTCAAAGAGATCCTTATAACTACAATTAGAGTTATACACGAAAGATTATAATTTTTTAATAATCATAATTGATCAAAAAATATCTTTTCATCGAGATCTTTATAACTCCAATCGGAGTTATACATGAAAATTTTTAATTTTTAATAATCATAATTCATCAAAATAAATATATATAAAACTGGATCTTAATTATGAAACTAAAAATGTTTTAATGATAGTCAAATTTGAAAGATTCGATTTCCAATATTCAAAATACACAAAGATATTAATAATTATTTTTATATTTAAATTTAAATTGGAAAGAAATGTATTATAAGAAAACATAGGTTATTTATATAAAATATAATAATAATCATTTAATTTATGAAAAAACAATATAATAGATATAATAATCGGTTTTTTATTTTCAAAAATAAAAAAGTCGTTTTTAATTATTTTAGAATTTTTAAATTATTTTATTGATAGTAATATGATTTTTTAAAATTCAATTCAAAATGTAGATAAAAATGTACAAAATAAACAAAAAAAGGTTATATCTATAAAAAATTGCCGTTTATTTAGGATGAATAAAAGGTTCCAAAAAAAATATATATATATGCCCTACCTCTCGTCCTCTCCTTCTAAATTCATTTTTTTTAAAGTTTCTAGGTCTTTATTTCAAGATGATTTCATTTTTTTTATTTTTTTGTCTACGCTTTATTGTGTTTCAATCATATTAAAATTCAAATATTTAAAATTTTTGCTTATTTTTTAATAATTGTTTTCAAGGATGGCGAATGTGTATTTTTCTTAAATTTTAAATATTTATAAAAAATTTATTTGGATATTCTAATCATTTGTTTTATTGAATGTTTTGTTATCTTAGGACAATTGAATTATACATACAAGAGTTCTCTTCTACACGCTCATCAAAAGTGTAATATGCTATTTTTTTAACATTTTATATTATTTTGAATATTTATTAATGATTGTCTGATGTATTCCATCTTTGTAATGTTGTATTTATAAAGAGGACATAACTAATATACATATATTAGTTTATTTTACATACTTATCAGACTTACATAGGAATATATATCTTTTACTTTATCTTATATCTGTTATTGCTTATATTTTTAGAAGATTATTTTATAGGTTTTTTTTATTTTTTATATAATATTTATTTTAAAAAATCTACTTTTTGTTTATAATTCTTTTTAAGAACGATGAATATGCTTCATTTTTAATATATTTAAACATTCTATTTATTAAAATATCATAAATAAGTTAAATTTAATATTCATTTTATTATTAATATTAATAATAAATTTATAATTTATTTAACTGATAAAAAAATAATTTAGGCTCAAATATATTTTTTCATATTTTATTTCAATTTTCATTATTAAATAATCATTTTTTAGAAAACTATATTATACATGCATAAATATATATCGAATTGATCTTTCCAATGATGTATTCATCATGCAATCAGAATTATGCTTGAAAATTAATAATTTTTTAAATAATTTTGGAAATATTTTTTTAAAAAATCTATTTCACATGCAAGTATACAATGAAAACATCTTTCTAATGAGCTATTGTTCATCCCAATAAGAGTCATGCTAGAAGAATTATAATTTTTAAAATGAAAGAATTTTAGAAATAATTTAATTTTGATCAAATTTGTTATCTAAACAGAATTTATTATGACTTAATATAATTTATTTATTTATTTCAGAATTTTGATAAAAAAATTTATATCTATACCCCCATCTATTAGAAGTATGAGTTCAAGGGGAAACATTTAGCCGATTTTACAACTTAAAATTAATTAAAAATACATCTATATCTATAAAATATTCCTATATTTGATTTTAATATGATAGATTTTATCTCACAAATTAGATTTTATCTCATAAAATACGATTTTTCAAACAAATTTTGTTTTTTGAAAATTCAAAATACATATATATAAAATTAGATCTTGTAAAACAAAAAAATTGATTTTAATTATTTTCAATATATATATATATATATATATATATAATTGATATAATAACCAATTTTTTATTTTTAGAAATTCAAAATACATATAGATAAAGTAGATATTAAAAAAAAATCAGTCTTAATTAATTTTTAATTTAAAATAATTAATTTTCTCAATTCAAAATTATCTGAATTAGAGTAATTTAGTTTTTATATTTTAATACAAAATATAGATAAAAATGAATTATAAGAAATAAAAAAATCAGGTTATAAATACAACATTAGTTATGTCCTCTTTATAAATACAACATTACAAAGATGGAATACATCAGACAATCATTAATAAATACAACTTATATTTTAAAATCGGATGAGCCATTTTCAAAAAAAGAAAAATACTATATAAATACCCAACCTCTCATATTCAATTCATTTTTTTTTAGTTTCTTTGGTCCTTATGTCTTTTTAAGAGGATTTTATTTTTTTTTATGTATGATTATGTTTCAATAATATTTAAATTCAAATATTTGGAGTTTTATTTTGTTTTTTAATAATCATTTGAAATGATGATGAATTTTTTTCATATTTAATATTTTTGAACATGTTATTTGGATATTCTAATCATTGATTTAATGGATTTTTTTATTTTAGGAGAATTGAATTATACATATAAGAGTTCTCTTATAGAGTTTAATCGAAAGAATAATATGTTGTTTTTAAATATTATTATTATATTTTATTTTTAATATATAAGTATTGATTTTCTTATGTGTTTATTCTTTGTAATATTGTATTTATAAAAAATTATATATAACATTCTACATACTTCTTAAAAGCACATAGGAATATACATCTATTAATTTATTTAATTATCATTATTTTTTATATCTGTGAATACGATTTTTTATTTTTTTATTTTCTAAATCTTTGTCTTTTTAGAAAATGATTTTGATTTTGATATTTATTTTTATAATTTTTGTTTATGTTTGGTTATATTTCAATAATAATTTTTTTCATTTGCTTTTAGGTGATTGTTTTTATGGATGATGAGTGTGTTTTATTTTTAATAATTTTGCATATATTTAGTTGGGATTGCTTAATAATAAAAAATGTTTTAATCTTTGTTTGATTGAATATTTTTAAATATTAGGAGAATTGATTATTGTATACATGAATTCAACACACTACAAATGTAAGTAATGTGCTTTTCAAAAGTCATTTAGAAAATGTAACTTAAAATCAATAAGAAACAAACTAAATTTTGATATAAAAAATGATAAGTTTGGATTAATAACATATTATAATATAATTAAGCAAAATTGATATTACAAGATATTTCATCAAATATGTAATTTAAAACTGATATAACTACATTTTTAGAATTCAAAAGTTATGGATGAATAGTATGTTATAAGATTGATTTAAATTAAAAAATTTAGATATGAATTAATAAAATAATATTAAGATAAATTTTATATTTACATATGGATAAATGAGATATTTATAAATAATATTTAAATAAATAAAAATTGAAATATTAAGAAATGGAGACAATTGACAAAAATATGGATTAAATGAGAAAAATAAAAAAAGTAATTTAAAAATGATAATATAAAATAATATATTATAAGATAATATCCATATATTAAATTTAGATAGATAATTTTAATATTATTTGTATTGAATAAGTTTAAATTAAACTTAAAGAGAAAATTATGATTCAAAATAAATAATAATTTTTAGATTTCCGTATGGATAACTTAAAATGGGTGAAAATTTAAATTATTAAATTACAGAGAAATAAATTAAGTTCTTTAAATTATAATTGATATTTTTTAAATTTTCTATATATACATCAATTCAGTGAAATTGATTTAAATAATTGTACAAAAAATATATGTATCGTATATCTCTAATCTAAGTTACAAATACAAAATTATTTCTGTTTAAATTATATTTTAATTTTATTTTATGTTTGAAAAAATTGAAATTATATGTAAAATTTAGGAATTCAAATTTACACATATAAATTTAATTTTTTTTTTGTTAAATGAATATGTGATATAATGAACTTAAATTTATCAATTGATCCAAGATCTATTTTTCAATTGCTCATACTTAATTTTTATTTATGCTATTAATATTATAATATTTATATTTATGGTTTTATTCAAGATATGATTTTAACAAATATTCTAATAATCAAAATAAATTAATGTCACAAATAATATTTATATTTATGTTTACATATAATTTATTAACAAATTAATGTCACAAACAAATTTACATTAATATTTTATTTGTATATCACAATTAGTATTATTATGTATCTATTGAATTCTTTTATTTATTCAAGTAGTTTTTCCCTTATAAGATATACATTTGCATATTTATATATTATACATATATATATATATTATGTACAAGATAATATTAACTTTTATATTTAATTAAATAATAATAATTTTAAATAATTTTCATAATAATTCACGTGCATCGCACGTGTGCATTAACTAGTAATATACAAATGTACAACTTAGTAAAAAAACATGTTTTAAATGTGGGCCCGTGGGCTGTAAGCCTGGCCCGGCTTGGCAGGCCCGTTTAGGCGCGGACCGCAGGCATGACCTAGCCTATTCTTATATCTACCTCTCATAGGCCTTGTTACGACGGGAAAAAAAACCTGAAATAAGCCCACTATATTAATTCACCTGAGGACTTAAAAATGTTTCATAACTTTTCATAACTTAATCCTAATTCTGTAGAATATAACTACATCAATGTATCATTGAGTATATCGAAGTTCAACATCATTTTTTAGAATTTGTCCTCAATTTTATGCTGGTAGTTAAGGATCTCATGGCCCCTTACTTTTATGTTAGTAAAGAGACTCTTTCCTTGGAGGTGTTCTAGGTTCAATCCTTGTTTTCATCCCATATGGAATGTGAAAAAAAAGGTGTCCTGTATCAGCCCCTTGTGTGCCTCTTTGCAACAAAAATATCTGAGAGATGAGAAGTCTAAAAACCTAAGTTATATAGATACTTGTTGGAATGTTTTTTTGTTCAATAGTAAATCTACGCCGGAGAAGAAGGGACTGCAAAAAAATAGAGTATAGCCACCGACATTCAAGGCAGTATGGTTCAAAATACATAAAAATAAAATTTCTATGTGCACACCCCCTTTTTGTGTGTGTATTGTATTGTATGTTTATCTTTTTTATTTATTTATTTATAATGGTTATCATTATTAAAAGAAATATTACATTGGATCTCCTCATTGATGATGAGAATATATACATATCTTTATTTGTGACCTCCTCATTGAAAATGAAAATATATAATTGATTTTAGGATCTTTATCAATGATGGCAGCATTAATCCGTTTTTTTTTTTTTTTTTTTTTTTTTTTCATATTCATTCAAATCTTGTGGGATCTTCACTTGCTCCTGTGGGATGATCATCATATCTGGATTGATCAGATTTCTGCTTGGTGTAACTTTTTTTTACATTCATAATAATCAATATATTTATTTTAACATTTCGATTCGATTTAATTTTTATGTTAAATATGATTATAATCTAATTTAATTAGAATCTACAATAAATCGATCAAACCAACCGAATTACACCATGTGTCCTCACTGTATCACCACCCCTCAATATCATCACAACATATATGTAAGGGTGGTAAACGAGTCGAACGAACCGAGCTTTGACCTGCTTAGATTTGACTCGTTTAGCAGCAGGCTCGGTTTGGTTCGGAATCGAGCATCATTTCGTGTTCAAGCTCGGCTCGTTGGACTCGTGAAAAGCTTGGTTAAAGTTCGGTTCGGCTCGGCTCGTTTGTTAAACAAGTCAAGCCGAAGCTCAAATCAAGGCTCGGCTCAGGCTCGTTTAGTTAAAAAAAAAATCTTATTTAGCATTTGAAAAGTCACATTTCACAAATCACAACACCTTATATATGTGAAAATAACATAAGCTCGGGCTCGGTTCGAGCTCGGCTCGTTTCCTTTTTTTCTATTAAGTAAACGAGCTCGTCCAAGTTTGGACTCGGCTCGATTTGGCTCATTTACAAACTGAGCTTTAAAAATTGTTCAAGCTCAGTTCATTTATCTAATCAAACGAGCTTGAATAAACTTTAATCGAGTCGAGCCCGAGCTGAGTCTGAGTTGCTCAACACGTTTACCAGCCATATATGGAAATATGAATAGGAAAAAACACTTTCAAGTTTCAAATAATCAGCATTAACACACCCCTGATTTGGCTCAGAATATTAAAACCTCGCTACACATACCTTATTTGTTGAGTTGGATAAGCATCTCAAAGTGCCACGTGGCAATCCAGCCCATCGAACGGCCAGGACGCGAAACGCAGGTTAACACCACATCAAGCTATCCTAACTACTCGTGCAACATAAACAGCGAAACCGCAAGTAATCCAATCCGTCATTTTGTAAATCGACGGTCGATGTGTTTAAAAAGTTAAACAACAGCGAGACTATCTTTTCACCGTTCGATGAATAACGAGCGGTAGTGATGACGTACAGAAAGTGTATTGTGAAATAACACATAAAAGAGAAATAGATTGAGTGCGATAAGATTTCACGCATTTTCTCTCTCCTCAACGACTCTGTCGTCTCTATATATCCGCGTTTTACGAAACCCTAATTTTTTCAATTATTTTCGATCGATCGATCGATCTCTCTTTCGATTTTCTGGTTTTCTTTTGAATTTTGCAAGGGATTGTTTGGTATGGCGAAGAGCTCGTTCAAGCTCGAACACCCCCTCGGTTCGTGATCCTCTTTTTTTTGTGTGTGTGTATATACTGTTAATAATCCTGATTCGATCGTTGTATCTCTGCTTTGGTTTTAGGTCGATCGATTCGGGTTTGTGTTGTTTTATTATCGATCGAGATTTGTGGGACCCTAATTTTTGTGGCTATTTTTTTATTTTCTTGTTGACGTTTTTGGTGCCTTAATAATTAGGGTTTTTTTTTATGTGATCTTCTAAATTTTTTGGTCGTTTATTGAATTCGAATCTGATTTTTTATGTCGATACGTTTTAATTTAACATTGACGTGTATTAATTTTTTTCTTATATCCTTGTTTGAGATTTTGAATAGTTTGGGATTCTTGTTTGTATTATTGTGCGTTTTGTTTTTCGTTGTATGGTTTTTGCTTGGATTGTTTGATCATAAAATTTAGATCGTTTTGAAAATGGGAGACAATTGATTGAAGGATGTTTTGGAAGGATGGGTAGGTTTCTAGACGGGTATGTTCTATCTTAAGGGAAACATGAGTGTAATGAAATGCTGTTGTTTGTGGTCATCGTTGAGTTGGATTGTTTTGATTTTTTCCCCATTAAATGTTATTGTTGTCTCTCTTTGATATTGGGAAAAATGCTTCTTTTTTTATTTGGTAGGATTCTGTTGATTCTGTATTATTCCCACCTTTTTTGAGAAAGGTTGGAGCTTTGTATACCCTCTAACAAAATTGACGATAAGGGATCTCCAAAAAGAAAAAAGAGAGCAAAGCAATGCAAAATTATTGTTGCCATTTTGTATTGTTGCTTATTGATGTCATATTTACTTAATGGCATTGTTTTTGTTTACTTAGGATTGGTATGATGCATTCTAGGCATGATTAAGTGCTTTTTCTGTTTTGCAAAATGTTAGTGGGCAGGCATGCCGTAATACATTCATGTTCTTGCATACTTGACACCATTGTGTGTCGTAACAATGTTGGCATATTGATTATTATTTAATCGTGGACTTGCCATGATAAACATTCACGGAAGGAATGTTATGCGTATCACTTAGCTATAACCTCTCACTAGGTTGCTTTGTGGTTATATTTTGTGGGTGTTTTATAATACTCATTTTCAATTGTTTATTCTTTAAAATTTTGCATAATCAATTGATTTACTAGTTTTTAATTTAATAATCATTTTTTGGGGGTGGGGGTTATCAAATTTTCTGGAAAAAAGTGATGGTTGAATATCTTGAGTTGCTTTGATTCATGTATATCTTTTTAAGTAAAGCTTTCTGTGTCATAATTATTCTGTTTATTTGCAATTCTTTATCATATGTGTCGGTCTTTGATCTTGGTAAGGTATTTAAAGATTTCAGTGAAAACTCTGGTCATGTTCACTGTTGAGGTCTTTTTTTTCAGTATTCGATTCTTCTGTGGCATTCAGATGATAGTTGTGCATTGGTGTGCATTATGTTGAGAATATATTACATTTCTATAAGCTGTATACCATTATTCATAGCTGATGGGGTTTGTATATGCGTTATCTTGCACATGCCTCACTGGAAAATTAGGTTTTGATCTACCTTTCTAAAGTTTTCACTATTTGATCGGTGAATTTGCACTATTTGATCTATGAATTTTTATTATACTCGGTTGCAATTTTTCTATTTGCTATCCTAATTCTTTCATGTAATAAGTCTTCAATAGTAAAACGTATTGAAACTTTTTTGAACGTGAACAACAATGCTGATTGATTTTGGCATTACTAGATGGAATTGAGATGTTCTTTCTTTTCTTTGTTTTTATTTGTGTAGTAGAACTAGACTACTATAATCCATCGGCAATAACAGTTGCCGTTATTTTGCGCTGAAAAAACTACT
This sequence comes from Acorus calamus, assembly GCA_030737845.1. Classification (NCBI taxonomy): domain Eukaryota; kingdom Viridiplantae; phylum Streptophyta; class Magnoliopsida; order Acorales; family Acoraceae; genus Acorus; species Acorus calamus. The sequence goes on along the minus strand of CM060858.1, from coordinate 10,788,477 downwards.
TCATTCTTATAATTGTGCAGCCTTTGGTTCTTCCTATTTCTACGATATTTGTCTGAATATAATTTGCTATCCATGCAGGAGTTATATAATTGAATGATCTTATGGTTTTTTTTAATCAGGATAGCTAACTCTAGATTTGTGGTGCTGTGGGTTTGTTACATACAAATTCTGTTGGATTTGTGTTCCATTTTTTTTTGTTGTAAAACAGCAAATATTTGAAATTGTGTCATGAATAGAGGAGAAGTAGATCTCTCTGACAGTTTCGTGCATTTTGAGGGTGGGTAGGACATAATGAATTAATGATGTGTACTAAATGATTTCTGGTGATTAATTAACTGTTAATGCAAGCATGATCTGCCAGTTCTGTAGTTGTTTTTCATATAGTTTGTTGATAGTTATTACAACCTCTACCAACATGAGCAGAATTGTGCTGAGTCGAGGAAGTTGTAAGGTGCTTTGAGAGGAATTTGATAATGAGGGAAAAGGAAGAGGAGAGAAATTAGATGTTGAGTTATTATGTGATTGGGTCTACTGGGTGGGGAATTTTCTCATAAATATGTAAAAATGCATTGGCATGGAGGACTATTTCTTTGAAAGGTTTATCTGAAATGCTGTATGCAAAATGTTTGCAGCAATATGCTTTCAAGCAAAACATATTCCTTCATTTTCACTCATATCATTGATGTATTGATTTCCCAACTTAATTATATGGTGTTTTTTGTCGTGCTGACATTTGTATTATACATGACAGAAAGGAGGCAGGCTGAGGCTGCTCGTATTAGGGAGAAGTACCCTGATAGAATTCCGGTATGAACTTTCTTACATTATTTATCATCAATTTTGTTTGATTTAAATATTATAACATGTTTGTCTTATATGACTTGTGGACAATGTAGGTGATTGTTGAGAAGGCTGATAGAAGTGACATCCCTGACATCGACAAAAAGAAGTTAGTATAAATTTATCTTTCCTGTTATTCTACTATAAAGTTGGGCTGACCCATGGCTTCCTGCTATCAATATTGTAGTGTCAAATATGTTTTTCTTCTTCCAAATATGCATGTTATTCATGTTTTGTATCTTCTGTGTTCAGTTCATATAACCTGTTTAGGTGATTTGGTGAACTTTATGATTGGTTGACTTTCTGTAGTCAATGATGTAGTATCAAGTTGACATGATGTTTTTTTTGCTCGATGTTCATCCTCGTTTTAAACCCAATGAAGTCATTTATTTATGTTTCTATTATATTCAATAGTTTGGATTTCCTTTTATTGTGAATGTCTGCCATTTAGGTAGTTCAGAATCTCAGATGGAAAGGTTATTGTTCATTTGTCTTGGTGTTGTGGCTTGTCAACATCCGTATTTGGGTTTGTATTTGCTACTCAGTTCTTATTGCATGTCACTTATACACGACGAATGAATTATTTAAGTTGTGCCCATCAACAATCTTTTGATCTGTGAGCACCAGGACCAAGTGTATTTGATTTATTATGGTCTATAATAAACGTGCCATCCCTGATCAAGTGGTGGATCAGTCGACTGAGACACAATACAACTGTTGATGGGATAACATCTTTTCCTGTTTTCTAGAAGCTTCATTGTTTTCTCTATTTGTTTGATCAAATCATTCGCGACAGTAACTAGAGCATAAATAGGTAAATCTTTAGCCTCTTTTCAACATACAGTTCAACTATCACCATGTCCACATAAACACTTGATGTGTTCATTTTGTGTGCAGAATTCAGTGTTTTTTTGTTGTAATTTTCATCCACTCTCTCTTACCATGTAATTTTGGTTTGATTGTCTATTCCAGTTATACATTGGACTGCTACTTGTGTGCTAATTCGTTCCGTCTCCCTTAGGTACCTTGTACCAGCAGATTTAACGGTTGGACAGTTTGTTTATGTTGTTCGGAAAAGGATCAAACTGAGTGCTGAGAAAGCCATTTTCATCTTTGTGAAGAATATTTTGCCTCCAACCGGTAAGAGTAGCATATAAAACTATAAAAGTTATATCCCTTCTTTTCTTTTTTCTTATTCTTGTAAGTATTCCTATTCCTTCATCTTGTTCTGTTTCTGTTGCAATCATGCTCTGTTTCTGCCTCATATATTTATGTAACGTAATTTGCAGCTGCCATGATGTCTGCAATCTATGAGGAGAACAAGGATGAAGATGGTTTCCTCTACATGACTTACAGTGGTGAGAACACATTTGGGGATGCTGAGGTTGAAGATGGTGACTTCTGAGCGACACACTTGATTGATGCCCTGTGTAAATAAGTCATGGAAAGAATTTGTACATCCTCACTCAAAACCATCTTGTTGGGTTTATCATGACTTTTTAAGTAAATGCTCTCTTGACTAATTAATGGTTGACAAAATATTGTTCTCTTTTTTCGTTTGTTTGGCAAGTGACCATTCTACCTTCATTAGAATATTTATAGTTAGTTTGTGTGGTAAATGTTAGTCATTCTTGCATTCCTGCTGTCACTTTTAGTTCCTGTCAGGTTTTGAATATGAGTGCTGTTACATTCATATCCATTTCCAGTATCAATTCCAGTCTCATGTCTCGATAGAAATCTATCGACGCATTTACTCATGTTAACATATACTTTGAAAATTCCTATTGATGCATATATTCATGTAAATCAGGTATATGTTTTGAAATAATTTTTTTACATTTTTTATAAATGTATTCATGTAATTTATTGGAGTATATTCTTTATTTTTTTATAAAAACATGTATCTCATTAGATGAGGTATAATATTTTTAAAAAATTCGAAACACATGTAGACTAGAATTGAAGTTGGAAATATGGTTGGATGTAACATTATAATTTGAATATACTGTGTTATTATAGTGTATGAGGATAAAAAATGGATTGAATGTATCGGCCTTGAATACTAAATCTCCAACTCGAACCTGTTCACCCAAGTTGCACTCCTATTGATGATGTTGGCCCTCTGTATGATGTTCAATAAATGAATTTGTGTTTGGGAAAGAAAGACAAGCTAGGGTCATTCAATTAATGTTGATTTCACTCAAAACAGTGTGAGTGATACAAAGAACTTTGAGATCATTGAGATCAGTTTGACGGGAAATAGCGAATTATGAAAGTGACGATAGTCAATCAAAATGATTTGAGTACAGAACATATGATTTTTCTCTGCTTATGAATGTTTGGGCAGTTGGTTTTCTGCTTGTTCATGAAAGTTGATTTTTGAGGTGTGCTGTGAATTTTCAGTAGATTCAAGAGTATTGCCCTCCATGCAATGGAATGCCTATTCAGGAAACTGAGCTAATAAAATACATGATTTATTGGTTGATCATCTTGTGAATTTCTTGAAGAATATTTGAATGACCTCAGTGAAAGGATCTTATGAATGATTGAATCATTGAGGACGTCGATTAAAAAAGATGGATCTTGCGCTCGAGGGAATTCTTCAAAAACTCGACGGATCCAAAGACGATTTCTATGGAGTGGTGCAAATGAGGATGGCCGTAAGACCCATATGGTTTGTTGGAGCTTGGTATGAAGTAGAAAACGCTTTTGGGGGGCTGACATGTCGAACTTGGCCACTTGGGTGATTTTAATAAGGCTGTACTCTCTAAATGGAGGTGGCGGTGGTTGTCTAATTGCGTGTTGCTGTGGTGTCGCCTTTTGGATGCGAGATTTGGTTGTGGAGACTCATCCAACTGTTTCCCGGCGGTTTCCACTCGAGTCTCTTCACTTGGCGGAACATACTTTCATTTACAGACGGTTCATGGATGCCATTCGGTGGAAGTTGGGTGATGGGAGGTCCACTAGTTTTTGGCATGATGTGTGGCTTGGAGACTATGTGTTGAATGAGTGTTTCTTCAGAATATATAGGCTTTCTCGAGATCGTGACGGTCCTGTTGCAAGTTTTTGGTGCCATGGGGCGTCGAAGTGCGTCTTCGAAGGAACCCAGTAGGAGACGAGGCCAGATTCCTCTGACCTATTTAGTGATTTCTATACGGTTTCCCTATCGGTTGGGGTTCCAGATTCGATCATTTGGAGACCACAGCCCTGACATCCCTTCTCCGTCCAGGGATGTTATGATTGGTGGCGAAATTGTGATCGAGGAGTAGGTTTTTATAGCTCCTCTTGATAGACCCCTCATCTTCCTATTTTACTGTTTTAAACATGTTCGCTTTGGTTTAAATAAAATTAAGATGCACGTATCCCATTTCATAAAAAAAAAAGAAGAAGATGATCTTGGAAGCATTGTTTTAATTGGTATCTGGTGTACATATGTGGATTTTACTTCCTATAATTTTCATTGAATTATATTAATCAGCTTGATTGTGATGTGATTGCTCCCTCAATTGTTCGATCTTTATCTTTTGAAGATTGTGTATCATGCTTGATTTAATATCTGCTCATACTTGAATAGATTGGAGCCAGCATGGGCCCAAAACAAAAGGTGGGTCAAAGCTTGTGAATAGTTTTCTCCACTTGCTCCTTGCAAGGAATAGGGGAAATGTGCCTTCCACTCAACTGAAAATCCGTTTGGGACACTCAGGTAACTGTTTTCCAGTCCACATGTGGTTTGAATACCTGTAATTGAATGTCACATGACTATCTTTGTTTACTGTGTCAAAGTAATATGAACTAGAAAGGTTTTGTTTCTTGAAACATAGGTTCTGTCAGGGGGAAACCAATAACAAACAAGCAGAAATGTTGAGATCAAAATGTATCATGAGAGAGAAGAAAAACAGACTCATTTGGAACTCCTCTTCTGATACTGTGTTTTGAGCCACTTGGAGCCAAAGCTCGTCCCCGACTTCACCTTCTGCGCCCCAACAGCAGCTGCTGCCTTGGCCTTGCCAAATCCTGTGGAGGCGGCCGCTTTCACGGTCTCCAACTTCTTGTTCTTCTTGCTGTCCTCTGTTGTTTTGGTACTACTTGGATTGTCATCCCCATCATTGGTGGCGCCCCATTGATCGGCCCAGCTTGGCGCATTGTTCATGTTTACCTGTCAAGAGTCAATTCATATTGGGGCGTTATTACACTCTGACACTTCTATAGTTATTCCTACAGGTTGTATGGATTTTGCTTTTTATGAAAACATGTACTTCATTAGATCAGTATATTTTTCAAGAATAAAAATAAAAGCGTATTTCATCTACAAAAGTGATTACTTGAATGACTAGGCATAACTATGCGAGTTTGAACCTAAGTAGATATGGAAAAGCAAGAAAGACTATATGGATCAGTTTGTTAGAAGCATGTCATGCAGTCCTCTTTGATAGCAGTATAGATGCATGCATTCTAAAATTTCAACTATTTATTCTACTATTCTAGCTACTGAATGAAAAGAAATGTTTCTTTCATTGATCAAGAAACAGTAGTGGTTTTATGACTTTCTTGAAAAAACACATTGCATATGAGAGGAATTTAGTTCCTTGCCTCATGCGAAGACAGGAGGGTGATTTGGTTAAAGTAATTGTGTAGTGACTTTTTTTTACAAAACCAACTTTATCACCTAAAGCTGAGTGTGGATAAGATTCACATATAGAAATAGTACTTGGACCACCCCTGTTTGTTTCGAGAATAAGCAAGTGGATGCGAGAAGAATAAGCTTAGTTCTAAAAAAAGAAATGTTTGTTTAACATGGATAACTGTAATAGTAATGCATTGATAAATTACAATGAACACTAGACCCTGTTTGGATGGGACAATTAGGGAGGAATAGAGAGAAAAGAGGAGAATAAGATAAAAAGAAGTTGTTTGTTTGCAATGAATAAATGGGTATAGCTATGCCATAACATGTAAGAATAAGCAGATATTAGTATCCTAGATCCCCTGAATTGTGTTATTTCATCCCATTTATCCAACTGGTATAAGAGACTCACATATCAAATCACCTGTCATCACTTCTATTATATTAGGGAACCCACATGCTAAATTAATTTTTAACATTTTATAAAATTTTATTTACATTTTATTCACAATTTATTCATTATCAACCAAACAACAAAAATTTTATTATTACATTTCTAAACGAGAATAACTAAAAACCCAACCAAAACCTATATTGGAATAATTTTCTATCCTAACCCCCCGTATGGCGTGGAACATAAGGCAAAAATAATGAAGAATACATAAGAATAACTCAAAAAAGTTGTTTGTTTTGATAGAATAAACACCGATAGTTATGTCTGGATAAACTAGGATAAAGTCTGATAACTATTCTAAGGAAATGATGGAATTGATTATCAAAGCTTATCTATGCCAATGGATAAAAATATCTTTCTCTGTCATTTTAAAAAATTTATCTCGTCTAACAGTCTCACACAGATTCCAAAAACTGTCACATTTATCAAATCAATCATACATCTCTCACACTATTTCCAGAGGGTATAGTTGTCATTTAAAAAATCATAAACTCTTATTCATCCATTATTAGTCATTTATCATCACTTTATCCAAAGTGAACCACACAACAAAAAAATCATTTTTACGTTTCCCAATGAGAATAACAGAAAAGACAACCAAACAAAAAGTTGTTTATTCAGCCTGGATTGTTATCTATCCCAGTATAGCTATCAGGAGCAAATAACCCAATGTCACACCCCATACGGGGGGTAAAATAACTTATGTCGTTACCCAAACTATTCAAAATTATAACCATATTCTAACAAGGCAAATACAAAAGAATAATGTTTACCCAAACCGAGAAAGAAATAACATTCTCATCTATCCATGTATACCTATTCTACATCTAGATAAGCTATCCGTGAACCAAACATTGAGGGGGGTGGGGATTCAGCAACTACTGTATCAACCTTACCTGAATCATGAATATGTAAAATGATTTCTGCAGTATAGTTAATATACATGAACATGACCCCAATAAAAAGAACAAAAACAACTTTTTGAATAATTAAGATCAAATTAGGTTGACATGATTATGTATCCGTCCATCATATTTTCATGGTTGTCCAGTGGCATGATTTTTCAGTGTCTTCTCTGCTACAGAACAACGTTTTTCGATTTTCATTGAATTTAACAACAAACACGACTCATCACAGAAAATAAAATAAATGTCAACAATCTATTCAAATGAAACAGAAGAGACATAACACACAGCAAACCAGAAACACCAGACTTAAAAGAAAAAAATGACAATCAAAATCATTGACCACCAATGGAAGAAAAACCAAAATAGAAACAGAACAAGAAAGAAAGAAACATACAAAATCCTAACAAGCACTCCCCAAGATCTAGTACATCCAAAAGAAATATAAACAATAAAAATACCTTGGAGAAGAGGAGTCTCTGATGTGATTTTGCAAGGGAGGGATTGGAAAGATTTGGGCTGAAAGAGGAGTAGGTGGTGGTGTTAGTTTTCTTTGTTGTCAAGGCACCTTTGTCAGCTTTTACTTTACATGCTTAGCATGTGATTGGCTGGCATTTCCATTTTCAATTATTCCCCCACTAACTCATGACTTATCCGATATGTATTTTGATTCTCTTCATGTGATTCATTTTTGGGAAGATTTTTGGGGAAAATTCATGTAAACCCCCCTGTAAAGTATCCGAAATCTATATAACCCGTGACTTTTCTTGAAACCATGTAACCTCTGGAGATACATCTATTTAAATTCAAATAACACCTAAATTAAATTTTGATGAACAGATGAGTAATATTTTATTTGATTAACCCTGATTAAAACACAATATAATGAAAACCTCTTACAATGTGTTAAAAATGTGAAAGATCCTCCGTAAATGATGAATTTATCAACCAGATAGGGTTTTATAATCTACTTAAAGGGATAAAATAATCATTTATAAATGGTTTTTCGCATTTTTAACACATTGTAGAGAGTTTTAGTATACTGAGTTTTCAGGCATGATTAATCAAACGGAATATTCACATAATATTCCTCATCTGTTAATGAAAATTTAATTCAAAAGGCTATTTGGATTTACATAAATGTTTTCATAAGGTTATATGAACTTCATAAAAAATAGGGGGTTATATGGATTTCGGACAGTTTACGGGGGTTATTTGAATTTTTTCCTTAATTTTTTATGAAGTTATAAATTTATGAAATGAAATGGGCCCATAATTTCATTCATTTTGCGTGATTTAGACAAGTAAAAAATAAGCACAAACAAAAAATTCAAAATGTGTCTGGGTAATTTTCTTGAAGGTGACATATTTTGGTTGATCCGCACATAGATCATCTTCATTATCTGTGGGTACTCTAGGAGGTATAGACATGGATTCTTTTTAGTTCATTTTACAATCATCTCATTATTAATACAATATATAAAAGGAATTATCTATGCAGTATATATTGTAAGCCACTAATGAAATCGTTTGTATAGTGCTCCACCATGTCAATATACACTCTATTAGACAAAAAAAACCTAAAAATATACATTCAATTAATGCGAGTATGAATTTTTTTATTTTATAAAAAATATAATTCATTAAAAAAATTAAAACATATATAGATTGTAAACATAACTACAAAAAAGACAGCTGACATTTTCACCTCGAAAAAAAGAAAAACATGGGCTGGAATGGATTGGTACATAGAGCAGCCCATAGAAAGATAATTGTTGGGGGGCTCTTTTGCAGCCCTTAGTTTACAGACTAAGTATACATTAGGTTTGAAACAATAAAAAAGATATGATTTAAAATACACTTGTTGTTTTTGTATACAAAGATATATATATATATATATATATATATCATAAATTTTTTTTAATAAGTTTTTTTATATTTAAATGATGAGATTTGAAGCTAAGACATCACGGTTGTAAATTCCGTTATCAAACCACTAAATATTTAAATATATATCAATTTTTTTTGTAAATCTATTATTCATTTTTTTTTAAATGTGTAGTACAGAACTATTTATAATGTTAAATCTTTATTCAGAAATATATTTTTATACTTAATTAATAAATATGTGATAACAAATTCAGAAATTCTAGAAAGTTGCGTATGATTTTTTTATTAGTAAAAACTTAATTGGCACTTTCGTGGATTAGAGTTATGACTTATGTCATCACCATGGTATAAGAAGAAAAAAAAAACGGATGGTGATATATCATAATATCAATCTAATTAAACTGATGGATGGTGACATCCTAATTCTGACATCCACCAGACAGAAAAACATATCTAGATGTGATTTATGGGGAGATTAAAAATAACAATTTTTTTAATATAGTGTTTTTTTTTAAATTATCAATTTTTGATATGTCAGAACAACGAGTCCTTTCTATTGAAATATTTTCATATTCACGTGAAAATCATGTTTAACTTAAATAATTTTGTGTTATTTATGTAATACTATACACCCAATTAATCCATATAAGATACAAATACGAGCAATCACCAGAACAGAGAAACATAAATTTTCAGAATTTTTTTAATCAATCTCAACACTGTTATAATCATAAAAGCATGATATATATCATGCCACAAATAAACACTATATATGTGTGGTATACCAAAAAAAAAAAAAAAAACACTATATGTGTGAAACAATATTTGTAACAACATTTAAATGGCACGTGGGCGTTGTTACATATGTTTCTTGTTACAGCTCCGCCAGCTGTTCCATGATAATTGTCAAAAAATGATTTCAATTCCTTGTAAAATATATATTTCAACTTATATAAAATTATCTTATTTGCTGATACATATTATTTAAAAGAAGGATAAAAATGTGTTTGGACCCTCAAGTTCAAAGAGTTCCAAAACATGCACTTAGACTCCTTACCATTAAAATTTTCACTATGTGAGTTACTTTTAATTAAATCATTATCATGTTTTCACATTTTAATTAACTGTTATGTGAGTTACTTTTCACAATAAATGCATTTAAATGTATTTAGAGATGATTATTGTATAAATTAATATTTACAAAACATATCCAAAGTTAATTCATTAGTTGTTTTTTTATATTTATAAAATTAATTAAATGATAAAATAATAATTTTATTGTATTCTTTGTCCCATGCATCTTAATGAAAAATCTATCTATGGGGTTGTAAATGCACGTTTTTAAACTTCAGAGGTGCCTTTTATAGGTTTTAAAAACTTCATAGAGTTTAAATTAAATGCATTTTATCCTTAAAAAAATCAAAACAAACTCGGACTATAGGCAGAGTTGTACCTCGTAACATTACCTTAAATGACAGAAAAAATCACCACTTTGTCCACTAGATATACTATTTTACACAACATTAGGGGTGGTAAACAAACCGAACGAGTCAAGTTTTGACATATTCAAGCTCAGCTCGTTTATAAACGAGTTGAGCCGATCCGAGCTCACGAGCCTAGCATTCTTCTTCATTCTAGAGTTTTTAAGGATTGAAAACAAAATTTTAGCCTAAATGAGCCAAGTTCATGAGCTTAAACAAGCATAAATTTGTATTAATTTAATATTTTGATTTTATAAAGGAGTTTAATCAAGCTTCAATTAAGTTTTAATAACACAAACGGGTCAAATTTGAACATAAAATAAAACTCCATCCAGGTCCTGAGCCTAACCGAGCTTTAAAACTTGTTCAAACTCGCTCATTTGTCTAAATGAACGAGCATGAACGAGCTCAAACCGAACCGAGCCCGAACGACTTGATTCGTTTAGCAGCCCTACACAACATAGGTTTACTTGAAAATCACACAACAAATTGAAACCACAATCTTTTTTTAAAAAATCACCCATCTCATTCACACGAAACCTCAATCAATGTACAGATGAGATCCTGTATTTTTAACATAGAGAAATTATGTATTAATCAACCAATAAGTGCCAAATAGATGGTTCAGAAAAAAATTTAAATGCGCATGCCTTGATTTTCTTATAAACAACATCACAAATGATGTTTTTTTTTTTTTTTTATATCGGAGGGACTCCACGTGGCTGACTTTACGCGAGTTGGGAAAGCTACCTCCCGTTTGCCCCGGTCCCATGGAAATTTTTTTCGAATAATCGCCAACAAACAGATGGGTAAGTCAGCGCCAAGACTCGAATCCAAAACCTCCCCTTTAACCAGGCAAGCCCTGAACCGTTGTGCTATGGTCACTGGGGACTCATCACAAATGATGTTATCTTTATATAATCGGATTTTTCACATCAATGCGACTTATTTTATTAAACAATACAAAAATTCTCTGTGATTGTTACATAGAAGATCTAAACTCATCAATACATTGATAAGTCTCCCTAAATCTCCTCCCATGATCATGCTCCAGTGCCAAGAACACATCCACCCCACCAACCTCCTTACAAGACGGCACGAACACAAGCAATCCCTCCACAGGCAACTCCGGCGGCAAGAACGCGCAAGGCCCTCCGCTCCCAAAGTCCAACTCATGAAATCTAAACCCCAACCAACTGTCCACCTCCAAGTCTGGGCAAAGCGCGCTCCCTGCCTCGGGCACCGTCGCCACCAACACCTCCTCCTCCTTCGCCACCACATCCCCGAAATCCACAAAAGACTTAAAATACGCGTCATCCACGCACGCCACTGCCTCATGTATCGCCTTCACTGCGCGCGCGTACCCCCCCTTCATGAGCTCCTCCACGCGCATCTCCGGGTACGCCCACAACACCAGGTTCCCGAAGTACTCCATCGGCACGCCCGGCTCGCGCATCCTCGCGCGCCCGTTCACCGCCACGCGCACGCGCGTCGTGGTCTCCGCGTTGAGCCCGCGCGCGGCGGTGATCTTCTTCCACGTGTGCGCGAGGAGGCACTCGAACGTGCTGCACCGCTCCACGGCTTTCGTCTTCAGCGCGCTCACGAACTCCGCCGTGTAGTGAACGCTCAAGCTCTCGATGGTGCGTGCGCGAGGGGGTTTGGGTTTCTCGTTTTTGAACTCGATTTCGAGGTGGTTGAACGCGACTCGCGGGGGGTCGCGCGGGACGGAGACGGATGCACGGCCGTGGAAGGGGAGGGGGGGAGTCGGCGCGCGCGCGCCGCGCGCGAGCTCGGCCCAGATGCGGTAGAAGGCGCTCATGCTCTGGCCGTCGGCGACGTGGTGGTGGGCGGTCTGGCCGATGACGAGGCCGCCACAGGCGTAGCGGTTGAGCTGAATTTGGAGGAGGTGAGGGACGTTGCCTTGCGTGGAGGGGTGGAGGCGCACGAGGTCGGGGGAGGGACGGTCTAAGAGGGGGAGCTGGTTGGAGAGGGTGATGGGGAGGTGTGTTTCGACGAGGAGGGCGCCGGCGTTGTTGAGGTGGATGCATGGGAGGTTGTGGTTGGTGGGATCGATGGAGAGGGTGCCGGCGAGGTGGGGAAAGTGGAGGAGGGTGGTGGAGAGGGCGGAGATGAGGGTGGAATTGGAGGGCATGGGAGGGCGGAAGGCGTAGAGGACGGCGACGTGGAGGTCGAAGGCGGCGCGGTCGAAGATGGTGAGGGGGACTTTGGAGTTCGAGTTGGTGGTGGTGGTGGTGGGGGGTTTCAGTATGGTTGTCTTTGTGATCTCCATTGCTCCTCCTTCCAATTTTTTTTGAGTGTTTTTTTTTTATGTTTGAAATATGAATGGTTTCATGGCTTTGAAGAGGTGGTGGGGGTGGGCTGTTACGTAGAAATTTTGGATTTTTTTATTATTACCTTTAATGAAAGGAAGAGATTAATTATATTACGTGAAAACTAGATAGTGGATTGATGAGTCATGTTACGTAGCTTAATTATCCTAACTGCCTACCCCCAGAGGGATTGTCGTTTATATACTCATTCTACTTTACAATCCAGTTTACAGCATCATACACTATATATATAATATGACACCTCGTGAGATTTGTGAGTGATGCTTATAACGAGGGAGGGGTCTCGGTATCATCGCTGCATGAAAAAATGAAAAATTATGCTGCATCACCAAGCAGAACCCTCCAACTTCGATTTGAGAAGGCCAGAAATCTATCTATATCTTCATCCTTAGTTCACCATCTGTTGGACATCTTGAAGACTCGGTTACCTGAAATAAAGACAATCAATTGAGATGCTCGCTCTGAGCAAGTGGTGTGAACATGAAAAATCAAAGACTCAACCTTTGCTCAGTGGCGAAGTCAGCAACACAAGAGGGGAACTCGCCACTCCGCTCCAATGGATTTCCAGGATCCAGAAATCTTGACATGCTTAATTTTCCAGCCGTAAACATGGTCTTCGGTGTCCTGGATCAACTAATTAGGCGCACCGGCCCTCTTGGCGAGGTAAAAATTCCAATATAATCCTCCCTACCAAAAGGAGCTTAACCTCGCAAAATTTTCGGACCTCGTTCAGACCAAATCGCATCTTGCAGTAGCACTCATAGCGATAAACTTGCAATTCTCCCGGAAGAAATTGAAGGGGATGAATCCCGTAGAAGTCTAGAAATTAGTATTCGAAAGTCTGGAAATTCTCCCAGACTAATTAGGCACACTGGCACCCGAAAGCAGGGCCGGCCCTCAGATTGACAAAATAAAATGGGCCCTAGGCATGTTTGTAAAAAAGACCCCTAAATTCACTTTTTTTTTCTTCTAATTTTTATTATTATAAAAAAATTATATTTTTAAATTTAAATTTATATTTTTAAAAACAACTAAGCCTAATAAAATAAAACAAACAAAACTAATGTAATATATAGATAAGTTTTTAAAAATTAAACAAAATAATTCAAAAAAAAACAAATAAAAACACAAAATCCCTATTAAGTAGGGATAAAAAAAACAGAAATTAAAAGAGAAATAAAAACAAATGAAAAAAATTGACAAACAAACTGAAAAAATAATCTTTAAAAAATGTGAACTGAGTTTCTTCTCTGCAAATCAAATAACAAATAAATAAATTTCAATAAATTAGGAACAATCTATATGAAAAGAATTTAAAATAAAAATTAAATTAAATGCAAAATAAAATAAAATTCTAATAAAATAGGGATAAATAACATTTTTTAGATTTTGGGGCCCTTGAAAAGTGGGGGCCCTAGGCGGACTGCCTTGGTTATCTATGCTCAGGTTGGCCCTACCCGAAAGGATGATGAAAAAGACGAACCTTTTTATGTGGAACCCATGATGTGAAGAGATGGGCAATGAATCCTTTCATATCCTGCGTCGAACTGGGACACATGGGAGTAAGACCACTCAAAGGTTGCTGAGTAACTTGTGAAGAATGATCTTCCGATCCTTTGGTCCCCAAAGAATCATAAGAGGGGGCATTTGTTGAGGATAAAATACACCTTGATTGAATAAGGAATAAGTGTGCTGGAATATATAAAGAATCGCACCATGGCCGAATTATGCTCACTTTGGGATTCATAACTCAACTTGGACAAGGCCTCCCCTGGAAAACAGTTGTTCGTGGAGATGAGTCTAACCTGACCTAGTCCCCAAGGTGTAAGGACTCACACACGAGAATTAGGCGTATCTGACGGTGGAGGGGCCCAGTGTCATGCATGCTCGGGCAATCCCGAGAATATTGCAAATAAGTACATAAAATTTCTCTAGCATATCTACGAGGGCATGCCAGCTGGAACTAGATCATGCCAGCTAGATCTTGGTCACATGGCTAACTCGATCAAAGGAGAGTAGAAAGCGTACGTGCCACCTAATCATTTGGTCCACGTGGAAGATCCATCCACGTTAGCCAAAGCATGCCCAGCACGCAACCTTTACCTGTAAATAAAGGGGTAGCCCCCCGAGGTATACACACACATTTTACATAATTTCACACAAACTCAGACTCTCTCTCTCTCTCTCTCTCTCTCTCTTCCTTTGATCTCATACTGATTTGTTGGAGGTTTTTTGATCGACACCACACCGGTGTGAGATTAGAGAAGTGAAGTTGACGATCATCAACTACAAAGTGACATCATCGGTTCTTCCATGATCTACATCAACCTGGACTAGATTGAGTTTGAATCTGGCCCATATGAGAAGAGGATTGTTCACCCCTGAACAATTTGATGGTTAATCACACTTGGCACTTTGTATATTGAATTACCGAAAATTCTATAAAAAAAAATGGTTGGTGATAAAATGTGATGTCTATCCAACTAAACCTATGGATGGTGACATCCTAAATCCGACATTCACTAGATATTACAAAACCCATCTAGATGTGATACAGGGAGCTTATGAGAGAACGTAAGTTCTGATATAATTTTTGATGTCACAACTCTCAACCTCGGGTCTTTTCCATTGAGATATGTTCAAATTTATGTGAAAATTATGTTATTCTCATTTTAAATAAATTTGTATCATCTATATAATACACCTGTTTATTTTACATGAGAATTTTTCAAATGGATATGAATATAAGCGACCACGAGAGATAAAATACACATTTTTTTTATTTTTATCAAATTTCAATTCAACATTGTTATAATGAAGAAAGCATGATTTCCTGCCATGGAGAATCATTAATCCTATATGCCTTGTAGCTGTCAAAAAAATAATTCCATCCAATTTCTTGTGATACACTTCTAATTTAAAAAATATATAACGTATTCAATGAGATACATTATTTTAAAAATCAACTGTCCACCTCCAAGTCCGGTTAAAGCGCACTCATGAACTCCGCCGAGTACCGTATCACCGTGTCATTCTTGAACTCGATCTCGCGGTGGTTGAACGCGACGCACGGGGGGTCGCGCAGGATGGAGACGGATGCGCGGTCGTGGAAGGGGAGAGGGGGACTCGGCGCAAATATATGAATTATATTTTATTCTCTCATATATTATGATTTTTTTTAGTATACAAATCATTTACTTTTAATTTATTGAAAAAAAATGAATTTTATATCCGCTGTATGTTATATCCTTTTACACAATAATAAAATAAAAGAAAACGAAAACTAAGTTGCATGCTGACATAAAATGCAGAGATTGTCTAGGTGAGCTTTGATAGTTGAATTAGTAATAATTGTAATCGTTAGGTGGAAATACGTTTGAAAAATAAGATTTTGAATAAAATAACATAAATAGACTTTGATTCATGAAAAACATATTTTCTACATTTTTTAAAAAGCAATCATTTTGCACTAAAAGCTGTAAATAACTTTTAATTAAATCAGCTTTTTGAAACCTGTTTGGTAACACATTTGAGCTCAACGCTTGATTAAAAGTAGAATCACCATCCAATCATGTTACCAAACGGGCCCTTAATAAATGATTATGAAACAAACTTCTACAAAAAAAAAATAGATTCTAAATAACAACTCTATCATATTTAGCCCCCGTTTGGATATAGAATAAGACTTATTCTTGCGTATACAATTATTCCAACATAAATGGGTATAAATAAGAAATAAGTGATTTTATGTTTGGTTGTGTTTTGAATTATTCTTATTGAGAAACATAATAATAAATTTTTTATTGTTTGAGTAAAATATGAATAAAGTGTGAATAAAAATTTATAAAAGATGAAAAAATAATAATAGTTGATTGAAGTCTTCTAGTGTAAATCGGTGGAATAACGTGGAATAACTTTAATTCCATGGTTTAGTTGGAATTCATATACCACTTTATAACAGTTTATTCCAACATAATTTATCTCAGGGTGTTCTCTGCATCTTAACAATGAAAAACACATATTTTGTTTTATTCTCATTTATTTTCTGAACTATTCCATATCTGGGTTGAAAGTTTATACATGAATCAATCAAGTCTTTAATAAATGAAAAGACAATGATTATATCTCCTAAGCTTCACATGTAAAAGTACAAACTAAGGAAGATACGCTCAGGGGCTGCCCTGAGATCTGAAAATTTAGGTGGGCCCTAGGCGAAATTTTAAATGAGACCCTATAAAAAAATCTTGTTTAAATATAACTCAATAGACTTTCGTGATGTTGATATAATAAAAACATAAAAGATCAAATACTCTGCTATACTTTATATTTATTTTACATGCAAAAATTAAATATTTAGATAATGAATAAATAAATAGGAATTTTCAATATTTGTCATCTAAAAAAAATGAGATTTCATGTCTAAACTTTTAAATTTTATCTTCAATTAATCATAATATGTGAATATAATTATAAAAAACATATATCCAATAACAAAAAAGAAAAAAAAATTATGCAAAACTAAGAAATATAACAATTGGATGGATTAAATTATATTTGGATGGATGGAATTGCTTACTTTATTTTTTTCATTTGGGGCTCAAATGGGTTATAAAAATAAGTGTTGTTACACAATTTTTATTTCAGCCCCAATTTCAGTCTCATACACTTTTCACCGAGTATATACTCACATTAACGAGATATATGCTTTGATATAAATTTTTCACATTTTCTTTAAATGCATCTTTGCAAGTCGTTGGAGCATATGCTTCATTTTTTATAAAAACAAATTTCTCACTAAATGAGGTATATTATTTTAAAAAAATTCAAAATATGTATAGACTGAAATTGAGGCTCAAAAAGGGGTTGTACGTAATATTATCCTAAAATAATTGTATTTGACGGTGGGCTAGGCTGATGAAACCTATAACACAAGTGAGCATTTGGGGCCCTTTCCTGGGTGGGGCCCTAGGCAGCCAGCCGCTTACTGGGCCTACACCCAGGGCCGTGCATGGATACGCTGTCATTGCAATACTTTTCACGTACAGTGGATTTGCATCTATTTATTTATTCATTGCAATTGTTTTCATATAGTCAATTCAAAGGGCAGCTCTATCCCCACCATGTAGGTTGGTGCCCCCCCAACCAGAAAAAATTAACAAAAATAATTTGTCTGATTTTGTAATCCACTATCCCCACCTCCCCTCCCCACCAATCAAAAAATTTGAAAGGTCATCCCCACCACCTGCAATCACTAAGGTGAGGATAATCGATGCATGTGTTTTGGAAGTTGTTCGACAACCCTGAGGTCGAATAGATGTACTGGCGGACGACAACAGGTCAGTCGACCTAGGGGGTCATGGGCGATGGGAGGCCCGTCGAACAAATAATTAGGCAGCCAGTGTTATGGATGGAATTCGACAATCCTACTGTCGAACATATGTACTGGAGGACGACAACATGTCAGTCGACTTGCGGGATTTATGGCGACGAAAGACTCGTCGAACATTTACAGTGTAGTGATATATGACTTTAACTGTGAACATTCAAAATGTTTTAAACCATTCACACTAACTATACTTACCAATTCATTCATTCATTCAAACATGAACAATCAAAATGTTTTAAACCATTCACACTTTGTTAGTCTTGAAATTTTGTCTCCACTTCAATAAAAAAAAATATAAGCATTGATTTATACATGGGTTGACAAGCACAGGGAAAACAAGATAATTGTTCTAAAATCATTTATACCGAACGTGTCTTTGCTTCGAACGTCGTTTTGTTATTTCTGAGGGTTTAACATCAGTTCATTTCGTGTTAACGGACACATCCACATGTCACGAACTTATAATTGAATATGAACATGAATAAGATAGTCCAAAGATTTGATATTAAAATAAAGAGCAATAAATTCATGCTGTGGCAATAATTTTTAAATTGAAATTCAAACCCCAGTTTCCTTTATGGTCGAACTCGATCCATAACATAAGCTGCCTAATGGTTTGTTCGACGGGTCTCCCGTCACCATGACCCCCCAGGTCGACTGACCTGTTGTTGTCCGTCAGTACATCTATTCGACTTCAGGGTTGTCGAATGACTTCCGGAACTCAAGCATTAATTATCCTCACCTTAGTGATTTCAGGTGGTGGGGATGACTTTTCTAAATTTTTCGGTTGGTGGAGAGGGGAGGTGGGGATAGTGGATTACAAAAATAAAAAATTATTTTTGTTAATTTTTTCTAGTTGGGGGACAGCATCTAGGTTGGTGGGCCTAGACCTGCCCCAATCCAAAACTACTACGTACAGTGTTCATTTCTGAATGGTTCAGATGTGATCCTTTTCCAATATAAATGTCATATAAGAAATAATTTTTTAGTTGTTTTCCTTGGTCTTTTGTTGAAGAAATTTTTTTTGGATATTGTATACGAAGTAGGTGATTCGAATATTATGTCGTCTCACCAGTGACGCTGATGCGAATTAATTTATAATTAGTTTTTCATAGAAAAAAAAATTAAAATATATGCATTCAACTCTTACATGAACTTTTTTATAAAAAAAAATATTTGTATGTTTCTTTTAGACCTCTATTCAGAAATGCGGCTCGTGCAGCCGAATATGCGACCGCATATGCGGTTCGGTAAACCTATCGAACCGTGTAGGCTGATATGCGGATCTATGCAGACAAGTACCGCATATGCGGAAATATGCGGGATATGCGCCCGCTTAAGCTTAGAAAAAAATAAAAATTTTGCATTTATACCCCCCTAAAAAAATTAATTGCATTTATACCCCTTAAAAAATTATATTTATACCTCTGTGTCAGTCTGAAATTGCATCTATGTGTGGCTGTGTCTGAAATTTTAATGGTTATTCAAATTTACCTTGTTATCTCTTGTTTATAGATCAAGACTATATAATTATTTTTTATTATTAAAAAATTACATAACCGCATATACTCCCGCATGCTGCATATACTCTGTGCGGTATCCTATCCGCACGTAAACCGCATACCACATTTCAGAACACTACTTTAGACAATAGTAATATAGGATATTAACTGATATATAAATCATAAACTTAAAATTGAAATGATATATATTTATTATCTAACAAATTAAAGATGTCGAGAATATTTTTACTATTAAAATATTACTTTTAATCTAACTAGTCATTAATTACATAAAGTAATTTAAGATATTATTTTTAAATAAATATTCTTACATAAAATATTAACAGAAAATAAGTGCATCAATCACTCCTCTCATCTATTTTATATATTACCACACATTTAACTAAGAATAAAATCAATGTTAAAAAGTAGAGATCAGATTAATGGACATAAAAGTGGAGAGCAGCCCATAGAAAGATAATTGTCGGGGGCTCTTTTGCAGCCCTTTGTTTATAGATTAAAGTATGCATTAGGTAAGAAACAATAAAAAAAAAATGATTTAAAAATTATACTTATTCTTTTTGTATACAGCGATATATTTCACAGTCATTTTCTTAAAAGTTTTTTATATTTAAATGATCAGATTTTCATGATTGTAAATTATGTTATAATATGTATTTAACTCACTTTTTTTAATTTCTTAAAATCTATTATTCTTTTTTTCAAAATGTGTATAGTACACAACTATTTATAATGTCAATCCCGTCATCCTTAATCACAAATACATTTTTATACTTAATTGATGAATATGTGATGACAAATTCAGAAATTCAAGAAGTTGTGCATGATTATTTTTAGGGTAAAATGAATTTGGTCCCCCTGAAGTTTTTGAAATCTTCATAAACATCCCTTAAAGTTTAAAAACATCCATTTATACCCCTGCCATTATAATTTTTCATTAAGATGTGATAAAAATACTTTAAAATTACTATTTTACCATTAACTATGTAAATATCAATAGAAAAAATCAATTAATTAATTCTAAATATGCACTTTATGAATATTAACTTATACAATAAATATTTCTTCAAATATATCTGAATGTATTTTTGTAAAAATTAAGTCACATAATAATGAATTAAAATGTGAAAACAACCCGCAAAAAAGTAAAAACATGATAAAGATATAATTAAAAGGATAAAATTATATTTTTATATCATCTTAATAGAAAATCAAATTGCAGAGTGTGTAATTATATATTTTTAAATTATATGAGGTGTTTATGGAGATTTAGAAAACTTAGTTACGCATTTTACCTTTATTTTTATGGCTATAACTTGGCACTTTCGTGGATTGGACTTTAAGATTTATGACCATGGTCTAATAAGAAGATTAAAAAACGTGGATATTGATATGATTGGATGGTGGCATTCTAATTAAGCTTGTCAATTATCTGAAAAAATATCCGCACCCAATCCGAATCCGTATCCGAAAATGCAGAAAATATCCGATATCCAAAAAATCCGTATCCGTATCCGAAAAAATAATCCGTATCCGAAAATTTTTGAATCGGATACGGATATACCCCTATCCGATCCGAAAAATATCCGTATCCGATGGCATTAAAAAAATGTTAATATTAGTATTTAATATCTACCATTGGATTTTGATCAAGTGGCTCACATTCTTTCTAATAGTTATAAAGTTAGGACTTGTGTTTGTGAATTTTTAATTTTAATTCAATTTTTGAACTTTAAATGAAATTTTTTTATGTTTAATTATTTATTTATTCTTTCTAATAGTTGTAAAGTTAGGACTTGTGTTTGTGAATTTTAAATTTTAAGTCAATTTTTGAACTTTAAATGAAAATTTGTTATATTTAATTAATTAATTATTTATTTCGGATATTTCGGATAATTATCCAAATCCGTATCCGAAATTTCGGATCGGATACGGATACACTTTTTAAATATCCGTCGGATATGGATACGGATACGGATATATAAAAAAAATTTCGGATACGGATATGGATATGGATATGACCATATCCGGTCCGTATCTGGTCCGTTGACAGACTTAATCCTAATTCTGACATTCACCAGATAAAAAATTCTATCTAGATGTGATTTAGGGAGATTAAAAAATAATAATTTTTCTGATATAGTGTTTTTTTTATTTATTTATCAATTTTTGATATGACACAACTGCGGGTCTTTTCTATTGAAATATTTTCATATTACATGGAAATGAAATCATGTTTAACTTAAACAGTTCTGTGTCATTGATCCACGTAATACACTCGATTCCACATAAGATACGAATACGAGCAATCACAAGAGATGACATAAATTTTTTTTTTTTATCAAAATCTCAACACTGTTATAATCCTAAAAGCATGATTTCATGCCACAAAGAAACACAGTGTGTGAAACAATATTTGTAACATTTAAATGACAAACGCTGTTACACACACATTTCTTTTTACAATTGTGCCAACTGCAGTCTCATATAATAATAAAAAATAATTCATACATTTTTTTTTAATATATATTTCAATATTTAAAAAGTTATCTTATTCGATGATACACATTATTTAAGAAAAAAATCAAACCAAACGCGGACCCACATACAGACTTGTATCGTATCATAATACCTTCCTTAAATGACACAAAAATTCACCCCACCTTATCCACCATACACTATTTTAAACAACATACACATGAACATCACATAACAAATTAAAACACAATCTTAAAAAAAAATCACCCTTCTCATTCACCCAACCTCAGTCAATGTAGTTATAAATCTCCTTAAACTTCCTCCCATGCTCATGCTCCAGTGCCAAGAACACATCCACCCCACCAACCTCCTTAATGGACGGCACGAACACAAGCAACCCCTCTATGGGCAAGTCCGGCGGCAAGAACGCGCAAGGCCCTCCACTCCCAAAGTCCAACTCATGGAACCTAAACCTCAACCAACTGTCCACCTCCAAGTCCGGGCAAAGCACGCTCCCCGCCTCGGGCGCCGTCCCCACCAACACCTCCTCCTCCTTTGCCACCACCTCCCCAAAATCCACAAAAGACTTAAAATACGCGTCGTCCACGCGCGCCACCGCCTCGTGTATAGCCTTCACCGCGCTCCCGTACCCCCCCTTCATGAGCTCCTCCACGCTCATCTCCGGATACGCCCACAACACCAGGTTCCCGAAGTACTCCATCGGCACGCCCGGCTCGCGCATCCTCGCGCGCCCGTTCACCGCCACGCGCACGCGCGTCGTGGTCTCCGCCTTGAGCCCGCGCGCGGCGGTGATCTTCTTCCACGTGTGCGCTAGGAGGCACTCGAACGTGCTGCACCGCTGCGCAGCTTTCGTCTTCAGCGCGCTCACGAACTCCGCCGAGTACCGCACGCTGAGGCTCTCGATGGAGGAGCCGCCGCGCACGGTCGTCCGCGCTTTGTTGTTCTTGAACTCGATCTCGCGGTGGTTGAACGCGACGCTTGGTAGGTCGCGCGGGACGGAGATTGCGGCGCGGTCGTGGAAGGGGAGGGGGGGACTCGGCTCGCTCGCGCCGCGCGCGAACTCGGCCCAGATGCGGAAGAAGGCGCTCATGCTCTGGCCGTCGGCGACGTGGTGGTGGGCGGTCTGGCCGATGACGAGGCCGCCGCAGGTGTACCGGTTGAGCTGGATCTGGAGGAGGTGGGGGACGTCGCCTTGCGTGGAGGGGTGGAGGCGCGCGAGGTCAGGGGAGGGGCGGTCCAAGAGGGGGAGCTCGTCGGAGAGGGTGATGGGGAGGTAGGTTTCGACGAGGAGGGCGCCGGCGTTGTTGAGGTGGATGCATGGGAGGTTGTGGTTGGTGGGGTCAATGGAGAGGGTGCCGGCGAGGTGGGGAAAGTGGAGGAGGGTGGTGGAGAGGGCGGAGATGAGGGTGGAATTGGAGGGCATGGGAGGGCGGAAGGCGTAGAGGACGGCGACGTGGAGGTCGAAGGCGGCGCGGTCGAAGATGGTGAGGGGGACTTTGGTGTTGTGGAGAGGGGAGTTTGGGTTTGTGGGGGGTTTTAGTATGGTTGTCTTTGTGACCTCCATGGCTCCTCCTCCTCCCATTTTTTTCTTCCTTTTTTTTTTTTTTTTTGATGTTTGAATGGTTTCATGGTTATGAGGAGGTGGGGGTTTTTATAGGGGAAGGTTGTGGGGGTGGGCTGTTACGTAGAAATTTTGGATTTTTTTTTTGTTATTACCTTTAATGAAAGGATGAGATTAATTATATTAGTGAAAACTAGATAGTGGATTGATGAGTCATGTTACGATAGCTTAGTTATCCTAACTGTCTACCCCTTGAGAGGTCGTCATCAAAGAGTTGATCCAGGTTTGAAAGCACCATATCATTTTCCATTGTCATAAGTCTTCATCGGTTTCTTTTTTATCTTTTCTTTTTTGCACATCTAGTAAGATTGGTTTAACAAAATTCATCCTCATATGGAATCTACCACAACTGATTTCTTAAAGTGTGAATTATTCTTGATCAGATTTATCAAACTAACTAGGTCTTAGTCATTGCATTTCTCACTTTTGCACACTGCATGTGTACGATATTTTTTTTAGATATATAATTATATAATGAAATATGTTTTTCTTAATAGACTATATACTTAATTATATAGTAGAGTATATATTATATTAAGTGATTTTATATATTGTTAGATAAAGATGTGTTTGATTATTATTAACAATATTAAAAAATAAAATATTAATGTTATTGACATTCCCAAGTGCACTTTGAGCATGTTTTTTTTTTGCTATTTATTTCTAAAAGGTGTGTTTCTTATGGTGAAGAATATATTTTTATTAAAATAAAATATATACTATAATAAATTGTGTCAATATATCCATTCACAGGAAAAATGAAAAATTACTTGTATGTTTAGAGTTACAGAGTTATGAAATTGCACACGTAAGGGATTGTAAAAACACACAAAATTAAAATAAGAATAGGGTACTAACACACTCAATTATTCATGTAGTCTTGATCTTCCTGTGATTATATGGTAGGTTAGAAAAACACAAGAATATATGTATTCCATTTGTTTAAGTTATACTTCATTTTTTTAATGTAAAATATATGTATTTTCTTAAAACAAATACATACCTTTAAAAAAAATTCATAACATAAAAATTCATATTATGATAGGGACCTCAAAAACGACACAGTACGAATGACTAATTGGCCCTGACAAATTTTTAAGAACAATATGAACAATATTATGCAGTATACTTTATTGTCTCATGTTTTGATTTTTTTAGTGTATATAAACTAAGATTATCTCGTCAAACAAAATTGAACAATGCGTGGTGTTGTCATCCTAAGAAATTACTGGGATACATTTTGTTATTTTTGTTCTGTTTATAGTCACAAAATTTGACTAATTTGATGCCCTAAATTGCATGATTGAGTATCCTTCAATTGCTGGTCCTGTGAGCTTTGATAATCGAATTAGTAATATTTTTTTATTGGTAATTAGTAATAATTGTTATTGTTAGATCTTTTCTCCTTTTGGTTATTTGAGTAAGCCTTTTCAGGTTATTAGAATTAAATGATTACGAAACCACTAAACTTATACATAAAATAAATCCTGAATAACAATCTCATGAAGCATGAACATCACACTCTTCTACTAATTCGATCTAAGGAACGAATTCGCAGGCTCCAGCGACGCTGTTGATTCTTTAAGCAGAATATCAGAGACGTTATGCTTCAAAAATCTGTTGATTTCGTCTGACGAAATACCTAGATATTCTATGTAAATGTTAGTCCTCCTAACAAAATACAATAAAGAAAATAAATAAATTCAAAATATTAGGATCTATACTAATTATTCCAATCTAAACTAACTATGATCCTAACTGATTATTTAAATCTGCAAAAATGACTAATACATCTTCATTTAATAATTCTAATTAATATTCAAATTTGAATTCAAACTAATATTTGAAATTCAAATGTAAACATAGTAAATCCTTACAAATGCATAAAATCCTAACAAACTCAAAACTATCAAAAAGTAGTAAAAATAATTAATACATCTTCATTTAATTCTAATTAATATTCAAATTTGAATTCAAACTAATATTTAAAATTCAAATCTAAATATAGTAAATCCTAACAAATGCAAGAAATCCGAACAAACTCAAAACTGTCAAAAATAGTAAAAATAACTTTCAACCATCGATTTGACCTCCAAGACTATCTCAGAACGCTCTGAAAATCGGCGTATTAGCATAGCAACTACTCCTGTAAGGCTCATCGATACGAATGCGTGGACATCTTATAATAGCGATTCTGATCTACGGTTTAAAAGTTATAATCATTTAAAATTACGGTGCTCTCAAATGATCTCGACCGTCTATATAACGTGTGGCTATGATATCTACGTCACAGTCGTACTAAAGTTTATATAGGAATCATTCGAGCCTTATTAAATGAACAGACATGGATTATTTCTTCAAAGCTTTACATGAACTACGCAACTCTTGAATAACGAAATAATAATGAGAAAGGTGTCGTGTAACTTCATTCAAGTACAAGTACAACCTACCGTTTACTGAAAAAAAAAAAAGTACAAGTACAACCAATCAAGATATGCAGTCATTGCAATACTTTTCACGTACAGTGGATATGCATCTATTTATTTATTTATGGGAGAATTGTTCAAATTCCCTTTCACTTAGGGTCAAGTTGTTCTTTTGTTCCTCTACTTTTTTTTTTATTATTTACACTTGAAATCTAATCCTATTTTTTTGTCCTTGAATTTTCATAATACCCAAACTACTTTTTATAGACAGAGTTATAGAAATACAGAAATATAATGTGATACATACAGAAATTATACACATAGTTATAAATATTTAATAGTTATCTACAAAAATATTAGAGTACGCAAATATGTTTATATACAAAATAGTCATACATATTCTGAATGTCATTACATTATCATCTGTAAATGCATTCAGTGTACACAGAATTATTGTAGATACAATCTCAAAGTTTCGTTAAAATGGATACATCAATTGTTTGAATTACGACGTTTTCTTCAAATCTTAATGATTAATAGTTATCTCCCCTTTAATCCTCCTCTTGAGTAAAATGGAACAAGATTAACGAACTAGACATTCAATGTACTTCATAACGAAGAATGAGTTTTTCAAATTATATAAAAAATATAACAATCAAAACTTAAATAAATTTTTATTTAGCAATATGAACAAAATTAGTAATAACATGAATCTGAACTGAAAATTTATGAACAATTGTAATATTTTAATAAAATTACTTCTTAATCCATGTACTTAACAATTACCGAAATTATCATTTACATAACAACTACAACAAAAACTACCAATATGATGTTCAATGACATAATTTATTATTTACATAATAGAAATGTAATATCTTCTATTATTCTTATAACAATTACAACAAAAATTATAAAAACTATAATTTACACAACAAATATGTAATATCATATATAGAACTAAATTAAGGACATGTAAATTACAGAAATGTAATAATTGGTTACAGAAATGTAACGATTTATTACAGAAATGTAATATTAATTTACATATGGGCGTAATTTACGTATAAAAATTGAGGTGGCACAGGTCTAGGGGCAAAAAAAAATAATACCAGATTTCAGGGGTAAATAAAAAATAAAAAAAGTCTAGGGGTAGAAAAAAATTAGACCCTTAATCAAGGGGTATTTGAACAATATCCCCTTTATTCATTGCAATTGTTTTGTCTACAGCAAAGTTAAGATGAGCTCCTATTCCAAAATTAAGAAATAGAAAGAAATTTTTTTTTGTGTGTGATGGTGGTGGGGGTTGTTGTTCTCTTAACTTTTTCGTTGGAGACTTTTCTTTTGGGTCCTGTATACAATGTTTATTATGTCGTGATGCAGAATGAGTGATCGACGCATTTTTGGAGCGATGAACTCGAGAAGGTCTACTTTAAGATTTTCAAGTATTTACAGAAAAAAGAAAAATCAGCTAATAAAAATAAAGACGCTTCAAACTCGTAATAAATTTTTACTGGAGTTAGATATCGAAATGATCTTCAAAGGCCATGCGACAACCACTTTATTCATTTTTCCTATTTTTAGGCCCTCAAAATAACATTTTTGCTATTTTTAATATTTTTTTATATTTTGAATATGTTTATTATAATTCATACCAACTTGGATTTTTCTATCAATTTTGAAAATCTGCTGGGATCCTCAAAATTTAGGTATAACAAACTTCTTTTTTTATTATTTTTATGCTGTGAGTTTGTTGCGTTATGTCGGCTCACCAGATGCAGCAGCTAATTTAAAATTATATTATCAATCTTAGGATGAATTCCATAGAAAATATATGCGTTGAAAGTAATTTTTATGTTCCCTTTTGCCCTTGGATCTTGACTGGTATATATTTTAACACTATTTAGTTGAAATGACTGGTATTAATTGAAATGATACTTTAACATTATTCAACAACACAGATATCGAGAATATTTTTACTATCAAAATATTAATTTTCATCTTTAAGCATGCCTGAAGATGATCACTTTATACTCTTATATAAATATTAAAATTGTTGTAAATTAAATAAAATACATACACACAAATATACATAAATAAAACATACAAGACGTATAGAGAAGACAAGTGGAGAGAGATTTCTTATTCACTATTGTTGGTTGGTTATAGAATACATTACAAACCTCTCAATTTATAGGGTTCATGGAGGAAGCTCAATGAGTGAAAGTTACAAGTAATAAGAGGTGGGGTACATAATGGGGTGTTAAAGATGTGGGGGGTTATGGAAGTAAAGAGAGAGGGTTATGGAGAAAGTGGGGGGGGGGGGGGTGTTGAAGTGGTGGTGGTTATCCACAATATTCACAACACTCCTCCTTGGACGACCACTACACTAAGATAATTGTCTCATTAAAACCTTGTTTGGAAAACCCAGTGGGAAAAAACCAAAGCGAAAGAAAAAGAGTACAATATACTTTATCTTAGATTGGTGTATGCGCTTTAACACTGCCTCATTAAAACCTTGCTAGGAAACCCTAATGGGACAAAACCTAGGCAAAGGAAAAAGAGTACAGCACGCAAATGTCATCTAAAACTATACTCCCGCTCAAAATGATAAAACCAAAAAGATTGGTTACAAATACGTTGCGTCCGATGTCGTACACCACCTTTTTTAATGTTGACATGGGCATGCTTTAGTGAAGAAATTGACATGGTTGCCCTTCCACTAAAATCTGTAAAACATCGATTTCACAGTCACAAGCTTCATAATGATCAACTTGTAAATAAAACTCTTAGATGTAGAAACATAATGATCGTTGTACCACCACATATAGATACATAGCTTGTTTGTGAGGATCTAAAAAATATCTCGAATATGCACATGATATGCTTTCAACAAGAGACCATTAGTGGAATTCTTTAAGTAGAATAAACCAATATATGTTGTTCTACTAAGATAACGAAAAATGTGTTTAACATTATGTCAGTGTCTTCAAATTGGTGCAAATTTAAATCTAGCCCATAAATTAAATTAAAAATGCAACGTCCGGTTTAGTACATTGTATCAAATATAATAAATTATCAACTGCAAAAAGATATGGTACTTCAGGACCATAAGATTTTGAGTCAAGTGACCTGATACTCATAGGAGTACTTAATGGATGACATTTGTCCATATTAAAGCGTTTCAGAACTTTTTCAATATATATTGTTTGATAGACAAGTATCTCACTTGGGCTTCGCTTGATCTGCAGACCAAGACAATATTTAGTTCTCCCAAGGTCTTTTACTTCGAATTCATTCATAAGATATTCTGCAGTTTTGTTGAACTCTTCAGGAGTCTCAATTGAATTTATGTTATCAACATAAAATATCAAAATAGCAAATCTCTTACTTGATATATTTATAAGAACACACGGGCAAATGGGATTGTTTTCATATCCTGCTTTTATCAAGTATTCACTAAGACGGTTTTACCTACTGCATTAAGCTGTACAATGAACGTCTTAGCTTTATTGAATACATACTATTTGATTTTGCTTTAGGCAATTTATATCCTTCAGGGATTCATGTAAATTCTCATATAGATAAGTTATTACTTCGTCCATTAGTCTCATATCGAGTTTTTCAGAAACTTCAAGACTTTCTAGGTAATGGAACGTTATTGTATCCGTGACTGATAAGTATGTTTCTTCATAGTCAAATCTCAGGTT
The DNA here is from genome assembly GCA_030737845.1 of Acorus calamus. Classification (NCBI taxonomy): domain Eukaryota; kingdom Viridiplantae; phylum Streptophyta; class Magnoliopsida; order Acorales; family Acoraceae; genus Acorus; species Acorus calamus. Next base: position 10,758,767 of record CM060858.1, on the reverse strand, counting down.
TCAACAGGAAACCTTGTGCCACAAGACATGTCTTATATCTAACAATTTTATTTTCTCATTTCGCTTTCTTATAAACACCCATTTGTAACCTTCCGGGTTAACATCTTTTGGTGTATGTATTATAGGTTCGAATACACCACACTTTTCAAGAAAATTCAATTATGCTTGAATAACATCTTTCTACTTTGGTCAATTATTTCTTTTTCAAAATTCATTTATGCTATGTGGTTCATTGTAATCATCGCCATTTAAAATTTCAGTAGCTACTTTGTATGATAAATATGCCATCGATGATCATTTATTTGCGATTCCACATTTATCTTATATGCATATAAAATATAGAGATCTCAATATTATTAAGTACCTTTTCCTTTTCAAGAGTTTGTGTAGTCACTTCTGGAACTCTTTTCTCTTCAGGGTCATTATACTCTTCTGGAGTTTTAGAGAAAGTGGATCTATTGTTCATAATCTCTTCTGGAGCATTATTAGAGTATGATTTTTCATTTGATCTCTACTTCTGGTGAATTGAATCTTTTGAACCTATAAGTCTATCACGCTTCTGGCATGCATTAGGAATTTGATTTTCACGTTGAGCAGTACGTGAGTCTAGATGAGACAGAGTGAATGTATTCCACGATAATTCTCGTCGTTCTTCAGGAACAGATTATACTTTAGGTACGTTCTTCCCTCCTTCTAACGGCGGGAATATTGTCTCATTAAAATGACAATCCGCAAATCATGCGGTAAAAACTTGCATTTATCAAAAGAATCTTCTGGTTCTTTAGTATATGCCCAAATGAATAGTTCGACGCATCATCGTGTACCATGGATATCCGAGACAGTCATGCCAAATCATAAATATCATAAAACTTCTAGTTTGTATGAGTAAATATGAATATTTATAATAACGCTTAGGAGAGAGCATAAAGCTTTTTTAATGTATGCTTCTGGCATGAGACATTATTAATGTATAGATACTCCATAATTTTAAAATAGCATATGCTGAGATAGGTATCTTCTGTAGACTTCTTCTGGATCTACATGAATACAATGTATCGTTGATACAAAATTTTGTATCTTTTGATAATATGATATCTACTCTTCTAGAGCTTTTGATCAAGTTTGTAATACCAAAAATAATATTATCATTTGCATTAATTAATATTAAACTAAAAAAATAAGATAAATATGAAAGTGCATTTCATATAATAAAGAAAAATAAAGACGTAAATATAAAATTGATAAATATCTAATCATATATGAAGTACATGACCAATAAAGAGAATAAGCGTACTTCAGGTATGCAACCAATTTAAAGATTTGGACGTACTTCAGGTATGTAACCAAAATTATGTTATGAAATACCATATGGATGACAATAATTTTCTTCTACATTTTAGGGGTTTGTTATGCAAACTTTTCCCTTGCTTTCATTCAATAGCATTCCACTTCTGGTAATTTCAAATAATTTGTCATCTCTACTATTGTTGTGGTTATATAAACCATGAAATAACCCTTGACCATGTTCATTGCTCAAAATAAAATAAAATAAAATGCATTTGCTTCAGGCAATGATGATGAGTTAATAGATCGGATTTCATGATTTATATATATATATACTTATATTATATCAAATTTCATTGTTCAGCAATGAGAAGACATGAAATTTGATGATAATATTTTTATTTTCGATATTGCTACTACTGGAGCATCTTTGAGGCATAATGGTCGGTAGACCTTTATCAATGAGGTGTTAATATTTAAATCCTCTTTATTATGATTGTGAAAACTAATCACAATATTTTATTTTTTTTATATGTTCCTACTAGGATACATGTAGCCACCTTTTTTTTTATGATCTTTCAAGGACCCATAAAAATTTCATAGCTTTTGTATATTCCTACAGACTCAAATAGCCAGTAATTTTATATAATCCTTCAAGGATAATAAAATTATATATAGCCCTTAAGGATAAAATAAAATAAAATTTTATATGGTCCTTCAGGGATTCATATAATCATAATTTTTATATAGTCCTTCTGGGATAAAATAAAATAAATAAAATTTTGCATGGTCTTACCAGGACACATTATTCATAACTTTTGCGCGGTCCTTTGGGGATCCATGTAAACACAATTTTTTTTTTGTTTGGTCCTTCAAGGACCCAAAAAAATATATCATATAATTTTTGTTTGGTCCTAGAGGGACACAAGCAATCATGATTTGTGTATATATATCCTTCAGGGATAAAAATTATACTGTCCTTCAGGGACACATTCTAATAATATCTTTCACATGATCCTCCAAGAATCCATGTAATAATTTTTGTAATCCTTCAAGGATAAAATAAAATTTTTATATGATCCTTCATGGACACTTTTATATGGTCCCGAAGACTCATAAAATTATAAATTTTACATAGTCCTATAGGACTTATGACTTTTGCTTAGTCCTTCAGGGATACATCTATAGCCATAAAATTTGTTTAGTCCTATAGAGACACATGATTTTCTTTATAATGTCAAAGTCAAACTTTACATCAAACTATATATCTAAAACAGAATTATAACAAATAACTATAAGAAAATGTCAATTAATTACCCATTACTGGGGGCACTGCAAATTCTCTGTGAATGAAGAGAAAATGTTACTTTGCAACGAAAATACAATAATTGGAGATGTTTATCATAATTGATAAAAATCAAGATTGATGCATACAATTGAATAGTTGGAATTAGAATAATCTAAATCATATAAGCCAAATACACCACACGTCTAGTAATCATATTTAAAAATAATTTAATCAAATGAGAATTGACAAAAATATAGCATTGGAATTCCATCTTTAATTCCAATGTGATTTCAATTTCACGAATTATGAACATTTAAAAACATATAACCCTTTTCATCATTCTAAAAAAATATTATTCCACAACAGAGGAACTATATACAAACAATAATATAGAACAAATGCATATATAAATGAAATAATCGGTGCATCTTGCATTATACTTGTGTTGCTAACCGACTTGGTTAAAAAATTGCAACAACATATTTGAATAATATTTCAAGATGAAGTCTTTAAATAAAATCTAATATATGTATTTAGAGGATGAATAAACTCACATCAATATAAAAAAATGTAACAGATGTTCTTGAGCTGCATCAATTTATTTATTAATCAATGTACTTGTATAATGGGATATTCACATAGACTATGATGGTGTAAATATCAAATATATACAAATACAATGAAATGATCTTTTAATATGATAGCCTATCATACTAACCGATGAAAGCCAATAAATTCATAAATCTCATGCTTGTGTATATTACAATCATGCACACTGAATGCATATGCTACCACCATAGACAAATCATTTCATCAAGCTAATACACAATTCTTATTATGCAGAGGTAATGTGACCGAGTCAATAGAAAGTAAACACTTTTTCGCATAAGCATTGAGTTTGATTATAAATCATGGATTCATGTGCATATAAATCACGAAGATGAGATTACATGGTCAAACATTTTTTTTTATAAAAATACTATGCTATAGAAAATGCATAAAGAAATGCATTCTTAAAATAAATCTATAAAAGAATATAACGCATGGATATATTTAATTATGTAGCATAGAGTAAGAAAACTAATTTTTCTTTATCAAAAAGAAAATTATAAAATTGTTTACTATGTTATATACAAAATATAAGATAAGATAAATCATGATGATTTGAACATCATAAACTCACCAAAAATATAAATCTTTGAGATTTTTTTTTTAAATAGAAAATATATAATTTTACGAACCCACCAAATACAAACCTTTGGAGATCTCATGAACTCACCAAATTACAAACATTTGGAAATCTCTTTAATCTCTTGAGTGCTTGAATCGAATAAAAGTTTATTCGTGTTGATAACGTGTTGTAAACTAAATAAAATACATACACACAAATATACATAAACAAAACATACAAGGCGTATAGAGAAGACAAGTGGAGAGAGATTTTTTATTCACTATTGTTGGTTGGTTATGGAATACATTACAAACCCCTCAATTTATAGGGTCCATGGAGGAAACTCAATAGGTGGAAGTTACAAGTAATAAGAGGTGGGGTACATAATGGGGTGTTAAAGATGTGGGGGGTTATGGAAGTAAAGAGAGAGGGTTATGGAGAAAGTGGGGGGGGGGGGGGGGAGTTGAAGTGGTGGTGGTTATCCACAATATTCACAACAAAAATATTATTTTTCATCATCAACTACCAGTGGATAAAATAGATACTCTTACATAATAAAGTATTAATAAAAATTAAGTTCATCAATCACTCATTTCCTCTCTTTTTATATTACCACAATTTTGTTTAAGGGTAAAATTAATTTTTAAAAAGTAGAGATTATATTAAAGATAAAAGTGGATCATATAACAAGACTAAATTATTAAATTTTTAAAAATAAAAATGAATAAAATCCATGGATATTACAGTACCCATATGTTTAATTAAAAAAATCTTAACCCACTATTAAAGGAGATCTTAGAGACTAAAAATAGCACCGATTATGAAGTAACATGTATACAACTGGATTAAGTTTATATTAAAGATTAAAGAGCTTTGCTACACAGGCCCCAGGATATAAGCCCCTTCCATAAGCCCCTTGAGGTGTCAAAATGTGATTGGATGGCTGATTGTTTTTTCTAAAAAGGTAAAAAAGTAAAATACATATCTACCCCTCATTTAAAACACACATTCTCTCACCCCATATCCCTCGTTTTACGTTTTTTTCTCGTAATCCCGACCCTCTCCACCCAAAATCTATTTCATTTGTTACATTGGAGGGTTTCCAAAAAAAAGAAAAATTTTCAAATCGATGAAATCCCCTTCGTCTAAACGGGAGATGAAAACCTAAAATTTCATTTCGGCTTTGATTTGAGAATTTTTTGGTTCATCCGAAGATTGAAAAACATTCAAAAATGGGTATGCAACCTTTTTTGGTTTTTGCTCAAAAAGTTTTTCTATATTGTGACGATTAGATGAATCTAATAACCTAAAATTATGCTCTTTGATGTTTATGTGCGAATGTTTTGATGTTTTTTAAAGATTATTATTATACTTTTGAAAATGTTGGCTGATAGTTTTTTTTTTTTGGAATTTGTTGAATAGTAACTGACTTTGTTTTGATGAATTTTATTTATGTATATTGTTTAGAAGTGATTATTTGTGACCGGTTCCTTTTTTGTTGCAGGACAATGTAACTGACTATTAGAAAATAGGAATATGTATTTTCAGTGTTTTAAGCCAATCACAAATTTTTTTTGCTGTTTTTAATTTGTTATTGTGATATAAGAATGTTTGATCATTATTATTTTTTTTATTTGTGCAAAAGTAACTGACTATTATTTGACTGAAATTATTTTTTAGGTATACCGTTTGCAGATGATTGATTATATGTGACCGGTTTCTTCTTTTTGCCAGGCAAAATGTAACCAAATATTAGAAATCGAATTATGTATGTTCAGTGTTTTATGAAATTTACAGAAAATGTAACTTACTTTCAATGTAACTAATTTTGTGTATGCATAACAGAGCACTCATACATTAAGATGTGTTGTATATTTACATTTGTATGAAATATAATACCAATTTCTTCAATCCGAAAAATTTGTGTAAGAAAAGTGGTTTATGTGGATTTTGAAGTATTGTGGAATGTAACTATGTTTAGAAAAACGTAATTATCTATTTGCCGAATGTGAATAAATACAAATAATGTATATCCATATTCAATTTGTTTAGATTTTGATGTTATATGGAATGTAACTATGTTTAATTTGTAACTAACTTTCATTAACATAAGTAAATATGAACATTTATTTAAGTTCGTTTGTCATTGTTTGTCTTTATGTTATCATTATATTATCATTATATGCTTTTTTAATATAATTAATTTTTCTGAAATGTAACTAAATTCTTTCAACATGTGAGCTGCTTTTTTTATTTTGATTGATCTGTAAATGCAGTAATTGTAATTAACTTCATACAATGTAACTAGGTTATATATGTGTATTCTATGATATGTAATAATTCATTCAATATTATTGGAATACATTATAGTGAATGTATGTCTCTATGCGTATGAAAATATAATGAATGAATATAACAAACTTTGAGTCTTCAACTTTACTTTTCATTTTCTGCAACTTTACTTTTCATTCAAAATACAGTTTTCATGAATTATGCAGATAATGTGACTGACATCATACAAATGTAACTTACATGTAAGTTTTCTGCAATTTACAAATGTAACTAGAAATAATTACAACTATGCACATGAAAAAGTTAGGTACAATGTCAACAAACATTAAACTAATTATACAATAGTTTAAAACAGAATGTCAATGTAATAGTTAGTTACATTATCTGTAACGTGGAATGCATATGTAACTCACAACCACATATCAAAAAGCAATAGATATTCTAATAACTAAGTTACATTCACATGACACAACCGTATTGAAACCTTTTAATAAGTTAGTTACACTCATAAAGTTAAATGAAAACCTAGTAACAAAATAGTCTAAATGAAACATCAATGCAAAATTTAGTTACATTAAATCTGAAACATGGTATGCATATGTAACTCAGATCCACATATCAAAAACAACATATACGTCAAATTAAAAAAAAATCATTCTCACAACAGATGACAACAACAAAAAAACATTAAAAAGGAAGACAAAATTGAAACAATTGAAAACATACAAGCATAACAAAAAAAAAACCTGAATTGCTAGATATTGCAATGGAATCCCAACAGTTCAATCTTATCTTTCGATAAGAACAATCTCTTAAAAAAACATCCTAAAATTCAAATGCAAAGGAAATCTCAGGAAAAAAAAAATCAAATATGATTTGCAATTCGAAACAAAAAAATGTGATATTAGAAATGAGAGAAAAGGTAAAAAAAACAAACAAAGAGAGAATTAATGAGAGAAAAGGTTTAAAAAAATCAAATATTCGAATGTGATTGCATTTATTACTAATGAGAGAATTAAGGAATTATTGCACGTCCCGTTTCAAAAGTGAAAATGCTAACCGAATGCATTAAATTCGTTTACAAAAAAACAGAACAAACAATTAAAGGGGAAAAGGGGTAAAACACATCATGCCATGTCATGGGATTTACTTGGGACCTATAAATTGGGGCTTGTCAATCATTTTTCAAGATTAAAACATTATCAACAGTAACAAACCAGACCAGAGTGACCAATTAAGTTCAGTTTACTTGAAATTTTCAAAACATTCACATGTGGTAGATTCATTGAATATTGCACATAAAAGGGAAGAGCCAGCAAATCCAGAAATTCCAAAGTTGAATTCCAAAGTTGTTTGGTGTTGTGAAGGAATAAAAATTCCAACAAAATTTTCAAAAGGTCATACAAGACACTATTTGATTTGGTGGGTTGTTGGGTGTTGTGATGTTTGGATCCGAAGGTGTGTGGAGTTGGTGAGATTTAGGTGGCTCTGTTTGAAGTTTTGCTCCTGTTGGACTGAGTCTTTGAAAAGCTTATATATACTATAATCCAAATTGCTTTCAATATTAATTTGTTTTATTCATTATAGATTTTATTGTTATAGGCCCCTATAGAAATATCAATTCTAAATCTAGTCGATCCTAATCATATTTTTTTTCCCTGATCCCTACATATTCAGTTTGTTTGAAATAATTAAGTATCTGTGATGATACCAAACCAACTCTTGACAAATTGACAGATGTACACCTTCTGCAAGAAGGATCTTCTCATGTTGAGAGGATAAAAGTTAATTAAAAAAAGATTTGATGGTCAATATGCAAATTGACGTAATAAATGCTAGGTCGAGCAAACCAATCAATGGATTAATTGAATTTTTAAAATAATATTTATAGATATAATAATAATAATAATAGAGGAAGGAACATGACTAAAATGTGGAGATTGATTGATTTTTTTTTTTACTTGGTAAATTTGGGAGTTGAACTCCCGACCTCCCCTTGGGGGATGGTGTGTCTCGACCACCCTACTAAGGGGGTCTTCCACTGATTGATTGATTCTTATAAATAGATTACAACTCTTCTATTTCTAATAATAAATATTAGAAATAGGCTTGTATGAAGCCCCACGATGCTTTTGAAAATGTATATTACATGTAATAAAACATATAGATTCATAAAAAAAAATTGAACTATACACTCCAAATGAATCATATATACTCTTATACATAAAACAAATAGAAATATTAAATTATATGTTTCATCTAACGAATATATATCTCGTTGGTAAAATGGAGCTGCATGCGAGGCAATGCTCTTTCTTTAAAAAAAAATTAATATGCTTAGAAGAAATAAATTAAATGATGAATCATTGTGTCTCTAGGGATTTAAAACCTAAAAAAGAAGGAACACCATTTTAATTTGTTTGGGGTGGAGGAAAGATCTATTCATAGAAGATACCATGCACCCAAAGAGTTGTCAATTTCTTCTTTAAATAGAAGAGTTCTTCTTTTACAATTGATACATGACATGCTAATTAATATTTGTGGGTGTAGAGTGTAGACCAATTTTTGGGGGTTGTGGTAGGCAAAGTGGTTCCACCTTAGTCCTCATAAAATTTGTATGGATAGAAATTGCTCTCTTGTCTGGTGAACCAAAGTGTGGCCATGTGTCTATGCAAATGATCTAATAAGATCCTTGTATTTGGACTGATTTTAAATAACGTTGTCCCACATAAACGGGGAAGGTTCATCTGGTCCTAGGTTATTCAAACCTACCGTTATTAATCATGATAATGTTACATTTATGAAATTGGAATATTATGGGAGCTTAGATTACAGTGTTTTAAAACAATACTTCAAAAATCAATCACTAAAATATTAACATATTTACATTCACCCACTTTGCAAAGCTTTAAAATAAGGGCAATTAGCAAAAATAGCATAATTTAAGCTAATATTAGCAAAAATAGTACTGGATTAAACCAATATATATAGCGTCTCCAGTATAAAAAAAAATCAACGCTGACCAGTGCTAGTTTTTTACAAATATTCCTTATCCGATGCTATTTTTGCTTATATTGATTTAAATGATGTTATTTTTGTTAATTGCCCTTAAAATAAAGACCAACGGGCTCTGATCAATTAATTTTCGAAACCGATTTTTCCGAACACATAATCAACAACCTAATGGTTTTTTTTTTTTTTTTGTATGGAACACGTGTATTCGAGTCTTGTCATTGTTAATAGGAAAAAATTTGATTAGAAAAAAAATAATTACCAATCAAAACAAGAAAGTTTTCATTGACTACTAGATTCATGTCTTGTTATTCATATAACTTCAACATTAGGCTTCCCTCGTGAATTGTATTAATTTATTAGCACTGTTCTCAATTCTTGGATAGAGTGTCCAACATGCATCTCATTTCATCATATGAGTACATCACGAATACTTCATTAAAGTGAAGATAGATATGTCTTATATATCTTACATTTACATGAATTCGATATCTTTTGGTTCTAATGCATTGGATAGGTTTGAGTGTCATGTGAGGAAGACAAGACTTTGTACACTCCTGAAAAGGTCCTTTTATGTAACTTCAGATGTAAAAAAAGGCACAAGAAAAATAATAATAGTGGGAAGAAAAGGAAAGACAGAAGCAATAACCCATCTTGGATTTATTATTATCTTCATCGAATGATGTTACACTTAGCAGTATTGCCGCGTATGAAGACTATTTGTGTGATGCGGAGGCAATTAATTGTTTCACATTGAAAGATTCTTCAATGGTCAGACAAAGTGGCTACCTAGCTAATAATGATTTGTAATGAATTTTTTTATATATTATGAGTAGGATTTTTTAGGGAAATTTTTAAAAATAACCCTTCTTAAAAAAAAATTCAAATTTGACCCCGAGATCAAACTATTAGCAAAACTGGCCCTGAGACCAGTTTGACCCGGTCAGCGCGCCACGTTGGTGCGCTGACTGGGCGAGAAAGCGCCACGGCGGAGACGTGATCCGATATCACGTCTCCGCCTGCATGAACCGGCGTTGCGCGTGCGTGTGTGCGGAGCTTTGATTATTTAAAAAAAAAATTAAATTAAATTTTTATAAAATTAATCAAATCATATAATAAAAATTAAAATTGATTTAATAAGGCTTAAATTTTATTTAAAATTAAGTTTAAAATTTTAAATTGAAATTAAATTTTAAATTTAATATTCAAATAATATTTAAAATTTGATTTGATAATACAACCATTTATAGAAAAAAATCAACAAGTGGAAATTGTTTTATAAAAATTTATAATTTAGATAATATTTAAAATTTAATTTTATAAAACTATTTTTTTCTCTTATTTTTTGCTTTTAATATAAATGGTTGTCTTATAAAATTAAATTTTTATAAATTGTTTTTTCCACTTGTTGATTTTTTTCTATAAATGGTTATTTTATCAAATCAAATTTTAAATATTATTTGAATATTAAATTTAAAATTTAATTTGAATTTAAAATTTTAAACTTAATTTTAATTTTAAATCAAAATTAAGCCTTATTAAATCAATTTTAATTTTTATTATATGATTTGGTTAATTTTATAAAAATTTAATTTAATTTAAAAAAAAAAAAAATCAAACCCCCGCACGCACGCGCAACGCCGCGCGTGCGTGCGGTCCATGCATGCATGTCTCCCCCCTTGTGGGGGAGACGTGATACACAATCACGTGATAGGGGGGGAGACATGCATGCATGTGCATGAACCCGCGCGCGGTGGAGACGTGATATTGGATCACGTCCCCGCCATGTCGCTTTCTCGCCCAGTCAGCACGCCAACGTGGCGCGCTGACGGGGTCAAACTGGTATAAGGGCCAATTTTGTTAATAGTTTGATCTCGGGGTCAAATTTGAAATTTTTTTTTTTAAGAGAGTTATTTTCAAAAATTTCTCTTTTTTTTATTGGTAATGAATTGTATTGTGTGTCACCCATAAAAGTACAAAAAAGGGGGTGATTGGGTGTCACCATAAACACTCTAGATTGTTTTTTTTTTTTCATAAGCGTGCCCTCAATGGGGCAATAAAATCCCATATACTTATATACTGTGAACATATCACTACTACTACTAGTACTAGATATAAAGAAGTGAATATGCACTCCAAAGAGTAAGGTGTCCTTCCACCACCGGATCATCTTGGCTTTTGGGACATTAGAAGCATGTTGGATCTTGTATTAGTTCTATGAGAAAAGTATTGTATACTGGGGTAAATTTGTAATTTGCAAGGCTAGCCATGCATAAAAATGCGTTGAAGATGTGTGCTCACATATAAATAATTTACTACCTTCTTTTATCTGATGATATGAGAATAAATCATGGTGCTGATTTAGTTGACCTCACCTTCACCTCTCTCCACATGGTTTTTCTTTTTTCTGTGATCCAGCCTGCAAAATCAAAATGTAAGGTAAGTTTTTTTCAATAAGGTAGAGGTTTTTTTTTTCCATTTCTAATTATTTTGTAAAGAAATATGAGTTAATGATGGGTTAATTATTATGAGATAAGATTAGTATTATCATTTCGGATATCGCTAATGATGCGACATTTGAGTTATGATAATGACATTAGATTTCTTTATGATAAAAGAATTGGATTCATTTAATGTATACAGCCTGTCTCAATGAACCTGACTATGCATGCAAGTGGTGTTTAAAATATTTGTGACGAGTTGTTTACACAAGTATAGGTGGTTATATGAAGAACTTGACATTATATAATGCTTATTATCATACAAGTGTAAAGCATTTAATTATTTAATTGATGCAGAACGAGTGGATCGACGCGTTCTGCGGTGATGAACCCAAAAATATTCATTTTTGTCCTAACAAGTTAAAAATCATATCTTTCTACATAAAGATGGTTGGCATCCAAATGGTGTGTAACAATATCTAAATCTTATATAAATCCAAATTTCAAGTTTTGAAAGATAATTTTAAATTGAACAGAATGTTATTGAATGGTAATAACTCAAAATTAAGCACATGAAGTTCTCATATATCGCGGTCCCACGATCACAATCACACAGTAGAATTCTTAAAGGGTGAAGTGTGCGGTCTTATACCCTGCCTTAGAGGCATTGAATTCAGGGGCGGACGTACATCCCGGCCCAGATTTTGCATTTTTTTTATATTTGATGCTACATATTATAATATTAATATTTTATATTATATAAATTACATTTTATACATAAAATATACTTCTAACAAACTAGATATTAATCTAACAAATTAATAACAAATCAAAATAGTATCCTAACAAATTAGATCTCAACCTAATAAATCAAATCGAACTCTGGACCATTTGGAAACGGGTTTAGGCAACTTTTGAGTTTGCAGGAAGTTCTTTTTCCCAAACCCTTTTCCAAACAAAAAAATTGGGGCTATACATATTTTTGTGAAAAAGTGCTCAAAACCTGAGTTTTCTAGAAACTGTGGATAAATAACTTCTTGCAAAATCAGATTTAAACCCAGCTTTGTCTAAATTAGTTTTGCAATCGTACAACCAAACACAGCCTCAATCTTATTATAAATTTTAACAATTTCAAAATTTAAAATTCAAATATTATCTTAAGAATTAATTGCAATCAAACAATAAAGAAAATTTATATCCATAAAACAACTCTTCTTATTTTTCTTACATTTCTTCCTATTTTTCTAGCAATTCTTACAAAATCAAAATATTCAACTTTAATGACTTTTTTTTTTCTTTACATGTATAAGTCTTTTGAATATCACATTATTTGGTATATAAATAATTACATCAAATATAAGAACAAAAAAATTTCTATATAAATATTTAATATAGGCTATGTAGTCCACCCCAAATATTGTCCTAGATCCGCCCCTGATTGAATTCATTCAAAACGATTGCTCTTTCTATACCGACACAATTATAAATACTGACACTATATGGATGTTCTTTAAATAAAACATTGAAGTTCATTTCGATTAGGAAGACTAAATTTTGTCCACCACCAACAACCGTGTCTGATTTTTGTTTCTTTTAACTACCAAGTTGTGAAAGATAATTTTAAATTATGAACAAAACAGTAACCATGATTATTAAATGGGAATAACTCAAAATTAAGGACACAAAAGACTTCAATTAGGAAGACTAATTCTTGGTCCGCGCAAAAACTTACAATTAGTTGTTCCCATGTTTTGTTATTGGTCCCCACATAAGATACATATATATATACATTAATTATTCATTTACATTCATTGTCATTGGGGAAATGGTACGGCATTGTAGCCCCAATTGCAATACACATCAGTTTTTTTTTTTTGTTATGTTATATGATTTTCAAATAAAGTGTATAGATGTTATATAAAATGAAATATATATTGAAATATATTATATAGTTTTTTTTAAGTTAAAAAAATGATAATGTTTTTATGTTATATACTATAATAGAACCCATACACTATGATAGCGCATTATATACTACGTTATTATAGCGTACAAGATTGTACAACAACAAGCTGCAAATGGGCTAATTCTATCAGCGCTCAATATATCTTGAATGCTTGTATGTATAAACTCGGTTCGTTTTACACTTTAAAAACAATCTCTCAGCCACATATACATTATAGTATCGCAGTGTATATGCACTATTACAATGTATGAAAATTATTGTTTTTCAAAAGTGCATTATATACTATGTTATTTTACAACAATATGTATTGGACCACACACAGGACTGAAGATATCATTTTTTAATTTTCTTTCGAAGATTACAATTGCAAAAAAACTAAAAATCAATCAACTCACACAGAATTTATTGTATATAAAAAAGAATACATCCAATATAATAGGAGCAATAAAACACAGAATTAAAATAGATAAAAATAACACATGTTCAAAAATAGTAAATAAAAATAAAATATGAAAAATAAAATGAAAATAACACATGAACCAACATAAGATTATAAATCAAATAACAAATAAAATAAAAATCAATAATATAAGAATAAAATAAGTAAATAATAAACAAAATAAAAAGAATAAACAAGCTATTTTAAGATAGATAATAATTCATAAAAACATATAAATAAGATATGAATAAAGATTTGTAAAAAATGATAAAATAATTTGATATGTGGACCTTCTTTATACCTGTGGAATAAATGGGATGAAACAACACAATTTATTGGGACTTCGAATACTAGTATCAGCTTATTTCCATTTTGTAGAGAGAAAATCTCGCTCTCTTCTTGGGGGCGTCGCATGTCTTAATCAATCAGGTAAGCAGGTAATATGACCGACCTAGATAGAGTCCAAATTCAGGTAGATCAAGAACAGCCCTAAACATGACCAATTCCGAATTGGTCAAGGGGACCGGCCTAGTCCTACTCAGAAAGGTTCTGCTTGGGAAATGCCTTCTCGCTAGGACATGATGACTCACTGACCCGACCGCCACTATTTCAAGGACATTCCAGACTAGCCACCACAGAATACGACTATTGGGCATCGCCAAGTTTAACCATCCTGATCTAAGTTCAGACTTGATCCTAACTGCATGAGAAAGGAGACCATTGACATTGAAAGGCAAGGCAAAGTTAGGGCTACTTTGCTCCACCGAATATATGTGCCCTAACCCTGACAAGCCGCCGGCCACTACTCATTGTAGTCTCAGTTGGGGCCAATGAGGTTGCGCCGAGTGGCCATAACATCATAATAACTCAGAATCTTCTATGTCAGAAGATTCCAGCCTATACAGAGGGACGCCTAGGCGGAAAAAGACGTGGCTACCCAATCGGCTAAAAGGACAAGAGAACAAGAGAGAGAGGGGACATAGACAAGTAAGCAATTTGATTCTTCTGATTTTCTAAGTCGTCTTCTTCATTTTCATCTTTTACATTCACTCCATTAACTTGAAGCGTTAGAGTCCCTTTGACCGGCACCATACTAGTGTCCCAGCTCTCTTGGTACAGGTTCTCAAGCGTGAGCACCCGGACTTTCATCTAGAGGTGGACCTCCGACCCGACTACACTTATTGAAGAAAATCACCACCTTCACATCTATTATAACATAGCTATACCCACATATTCCTTGCAAATAAATATATTTTTTTTTACTTAATCACCCATATGGCCATATTTCTCCAGATTCCACTTATATTCTTCTATCTAAACGATGGTGAAAAGAAATTTGAAAAAGATAAATAAAAATTCCAAAAGGAAAGCAAGTGTTCTGCATAGTGGGATCCATGATTGATCTCGATAGCCATTCTCTGATAGAAATTTGAGGATGTTCAGACAAATTGATAGTTGAACACTTTCAACAAATTTCTTGTAAGAGGCGACATGTATAGGCCATGACTTCCATGTAAGTCTGTCAATTATCCGAAAAAATATATGTATCGGATCCGAATCTGTATCCGAAAATGCAGAAAATATCCGATATCTGAAAATCGGTATCGGTATCCGAACCAAATTATCCGTATCTGAAATTTTCGGACCGGATCGGATATTGCCTATATCCGATCCGAACAATATCCGTATCCGAACTGTTATTTTATTTATATATGTTAGAATTAGTTTCAACCCTTAGATGAAAATCAAATGGCTCATGATTTAAGGCAAAACACAAACCTATTTAACCATGTTGGATGCTTGTTTAACTATATTAGGATTTATGTTTTTATATCTTTGGTGGATACCTATTTAACCATGTTAAAACTTAAGATTTTATAAATTCTTTAAAAAAAATTCTGGTTCGGATATTGCGGATATTATCCGAATCCGTATCCGGATTTTCGGATCGGATACAGATATGCATTTTGGAATATCCTGTCGGATATCGGATACGGATATTTTTTCAGATATTCGATTCGGAATACGGATACGGATATGAGCCTATCTGATCCATATCCGTTCGATTGACAGGCCTACTTCCATGTGATAGTGAAGACAGACACTATGATTAAATGTTGGGCTAAAAACTATTGGATGTTTTTATCTTTTATTTTTTTGGAAGTCACAAGACAGGGAGATAGGAGACCAGATTATGGGAAAAAAATATATAATCAAGAAAGTCAAGTTATAGGCCATGACTTCCATGTGATAGTGATCGAAGACAGACACTGTGATTAAAAGTTAGGCTAAAAACAGTATTGGATTTTTTTTTATCTTTTATTTTTTGGAACTCACAAGGCAGGGATAAATGAGACCTACTTATTGAAAAAAAATATATAATCAAGAAAGTCAAGGAAGATTTTAAGAAGAGTTGAAGAAATCAAATACCATGTGAATGTGAATCAAATGACTACTCTACTTAATATATTAAAAAGGCAATACTAAGGGAAGTGATTCGGTGCGGGAATGCGGGAATGCGGGACTACGGGCCTCTACTTAATCTCACATGACGATGGATGCTGGACCCGCGAAAAACGTCGCTTCCCGTGCTGAATATCGACATATATCTAAATATGGAAAGTGTTTTTATAAATAATTCTTTAGCTGTCTCGTATACGTTACATGTTTTCAAAGCCACTTTATTTATTTTTTTCGTACATTTGTTTACCCAAAGCTGATACAATTCATTTTTTCCTTTTTAATATCTCCGAAATGAGATAGAATAAATGGATCCCATCAGATTTAATAAGTTCTCCACATGAATTTAAAAAATGACAAGCATTACATATTAATAAAGTGACACATAATATTACCTAGACTTCATGATAGTACACACACCTTACAGCTTCATGAACCATGCCATGCATGACATCATATTCTTCCACTTCACATCTCTATGGAGAGGAGGGAGCCTCAAACCTGCTAAAATATCTATACGCCGAAAGTGGCGACAAGGCGCAAAAACATAAGAGAATCATCACATGAAATGCGAATGACGCAGCAGCCCTACCGCAGAACTTTCCATAGTAACTGCAAGCCTCGCTCCACGAGACTTCTCGATCGCCATTGTAGGCCAAATACAAGAACTCCGCCACCGATGAGAAGGATGTGACCATCAAATAGGCCAAGAGCTGGAGATGGGGAGATGTCAATTGCATATAATGTAGAGACTAACTGTGAAGTGTACAATCAAGTTTTGCTGGAAGTACCTGATCGGTAAGGTAGAAAATCCAAATTTTAGTCACGCAAATGCGTTCGAGAACTAAAGATACAAGAGCATAACCACCTGTTATGGCATCCAAAAAGACCAGATATCTACAACAAAGAAACACCATTCAGAAAAGAAAAGAAAAACACAGTAGTGAAAAATGAAATGAATGACTGAAAGAGCTTACTTCAATCCTGAAATGTCACTATATCGTATACTGCCATAGTCATTGTTGGCCTCCTTGTCCAACACCATGAAACATATGGACACAACACTGAGTGGGATCACAAAGAGCCTGAGTGAGAGCTCCAGAAGATTGAGACCTCCAGCTTCTCTCATCTTCCAAAGGCACAAGACAGGCACCCAAGCCTGCAATTCTGAAGTAAATGTTTGCTTCAAGTGTGGAGTGTCTCTTTTTTATGGCTGATTGAAGACACCAGATGAAGTGTAAGGTGTGCCACTTTGTTAGTGGGGTGGGTAGGACTGTAGGAGTGGGCTTTGCCTTTATTTAACTTTTATAAAGCCTTGTTGGGAAGAAAACTTTTATAAAGCTTTTGGACACCTAGAGGTAGTTCCATAATAATATCAGTTTTGGTGAACTCTAGAGACCTGGATGATAATTTGACTGGTATTTTCCACAGCTCTTAAAACTCTTTCATCTTTATGTAGTCATCCTAAAACCTCTGTTGACAGACAAATGTTTTTAAAAAAAAATTAAAAAAACTGGACGATCAAAAGTGAACCTGCCAATCCAGTTCAATTTTTAAACCTTGCATTAATCAATATAATTCCTCTAAAAGCAACCAATAGAACTGGATGTGCTGTTATTGATGTCTCCCAACATTGTAAAAGATAACGGCCTCTGCAGATAGATATCAGCACTTCAGACAAAATAGCCTCAAAAAATGAATACATTAAAATATCAAAAAGGCCACCCCAAATATTAGCAGCGCTTATTGTTGAGCTTGCAGCCAGGTGCATAACAAACTTACAACAATGCACTCAAGCAAATTTTTTTTTAAAGAATGGGGGGAGTGAATCCTCTTGGTCACTCTCACTCTCTACTACTCTCCAGCAGTGCCTCTACAAGGGATTCTTCATATCAAGATTACATACACTCTATAACACATACACACGTGGCAACTCGCGTGGTGGCTCCTCTCCATCCATCCATTCAGAACTGCAGTTTCATCAAAAGACTGCGCTCCACAGAGTATTTTCACCTTCTCCACAGCGCTGATGAACCTCCTTGATCCTTTCAGCAGACTTGCAGATACCGCTGCAAGTCCAGTCAAATGAGGCCACACAGATGTTGCCTGCCTGGGCCTTCCACTCGCAGTCTGTGTTAGTATTACAGATTAGACAAAACAAGTCAGAAGAGGAAATTAGACTCTTAAGCACATATGAACCAAAGATTTTAAATACATGACAAAGTGACGAAACAAGGCAGATTTGTGAAATGAATGAAAGCTCATGGACAAATTGGATGTTTCAATTAAACAAGAGATGCTAAGTCGGGGAATTTAATATAAGTAGAACCATTACCAGGTGGTGTACCACAACATAATCTACGATCATCGATATGTTCTACATCTAAGCCGATAAACCAGGCCCCAAGTGACACATCCTCATTTGCGTATTTGTGCAACACATGCCTGAAATGGTTCAGATTTGGAGGCGCCAGATCGGTTAAATTTCGTGTCCGCACATTGTGGTGCCCGTAGAACTATGATTTTTACAGCAATGACAGAAAATTCACCTTTCAACTTACTGGTTTATTGAAATATAAGTAGCCAAATCCTTTGAAATTGCATAGAGTTGCCCTGTGGCATGCCGGAAATACCTATTTCCTTCCTCCCCAAATTTCCAATACTCAGGTTCATGATACCTCACCCCCCTGTCAAATGAAGTAACATGAATAAAAAGTACTTTAAATGTCTTGCATTTCAAAATCGGATCCTGCAGCAACTCTTACTTTTGAGCAAGAACAGGGCCAGACTTCATGCATCCAATATAAATGCGAGACTTGGAACGGTGTGTAGCCAATGTTGTTCCAAGTGTTGCTGCAATATTTCAAAGTAAAAAAAAAAAAAAAAAAAAAAACTATCACTATGAATTCATAACAGTTTTTTAAAAGAAAAAAGAAAAATATAAAATTCATACCAATTTAATAAAAATTTAAATAACAATTTTGTTTTTTAATTTTCAAGATATAATTTTCAAAGGTAATTATCTGAAAATTTTTACCTTTCAATGGTGAAACAAACCATGGAAGGAGGGAGGGAGGGAGAGGCATAGTAATTCTAGCCAGTCGAATCTTCTGATTATAATAGGGTTTGGAATGAATATCCTCATTATCTTACATACATGACAATGATGATCATTAAAGATGCTATACAACATATGGATTTCTTCTTTCAAGAATGAGCACTTCATTGCTACTAAAGCATTGAGTTACTTTTAAACATACATGCTTATGGGACAGGCATTCCATAAATCAACTGCACTTTTTTTTAAAAAAAAAAGCCACTATATGTTGCTCGCAACCAATTATCTTTGAATGTATCATATTTACATATATGCACACAGAGAAAAAGTCCATGTGTTTGACACCTCATATCCATTTCGAATATACCACACTATGTATGGCAGTATGGCAAAAAACCATATAAATATAGTCACTAGTGGATCAATGTCCACACAATGCAAATTATACTAACAATTTCCTATCACCATTTTTAGCACTAATTAAATCGTTGGTAATCATTGGCTTCAAAGTTTGGATTAATGTCACAAAGTACACACTCTTGAGACACATCTGAAATCTGAACATTTCTAAGGCTGTCAATTGGATGCAAATTTTAACAGTGAAAATCATGTTAAATTCATATGTGCAGACATGGAAGAAATCATACCTATGTTTACATGGACATCATCATCAACCTTGATGTAAAACTCTGCATCCCACAAAGCTACAGCTGTAGCAAAATATATCTTCGTTTTGGCTGATAACTCTAGATATCCTTCCACATGTTCCTGCATATTCGGCAATAAAATATTTAGAACAATTCCAAAAA
This sequence comes from Acorus calamus, assembly GCA_030737845.1. NCBI lineage: Eukaryota > Viridiplantae > Streptophyta > Magnoliopsida > Acorales > Acoraceae > Acorus > Acorus calamus. The sequence goes on along the minus strand of CM060858.1, from coordinate 10,738,547 downwards.
GAAATACTTTAAGAAATGATCAACCACACAAATTTTAGATTAATCAGCAAATTTAAGTTAGACCAGAAGATACACTCAGTAGTACTAATGCAAATCAAAGAAGACAAAATTAACATTACCAGCCTCATGAAGTCCCCATGCTTTTGTTCCTCTGCTTCAATGGCTTTATCCAGAATGCCACCTGATGTTGCACTGAACATGCATATTCAAATCAGTTTGATTCTGAAATATCCAATAGAAATATCAAAATTTCTAATATATGATTTGATAGATGTAAAAAATCAAATTTGAATGTGTCTAGGTTTTTCATCCTACATGTTAAAAAAAAAATTAATATAATCTGAAGTGGATAATGCAGCAATGCATCTTTGAAATCTTCTTGCTTCAAAATTTAATGGCAATGAGTGCAAAGTCCCACACAGGTTGATGTTGTTAATTCATCTCAAAAAATACAGGTCTGGTATACACAGGTCCATAACATTAATACTTGATGCATGTAGACTGCAGGGAAACAAAATCAAATAGTTCCTGTGATCATGTCACTATATTATTCATTTTCAGATGCTTTTCATACTTTTTCAAAGGAAGGAAACCAGGTTTTAAAAATGATGAAAAGTTGTAGTACAAAAGGTGGCCAGAAGCGGGTAAATGAAGAAAAGAATAATCTGTCATGCTATACCACATCCATTAATTAATCTGTCTACACTTACACCACCATCCATTAATTAATCTGTCATGCTATACCACATTCTCTTACAATTTTAATAATATTATAGGGATTTTAAATGTTCTACTGTCTATTGGGTATCAAAATCCCATAAGCAAATGGCCCACAGTTCCTACTTCATCAAGACAAATGAAACATCTGGAACGCATTCATTCACCCAGTTCTTTTGAGATCCTCCTGGGAGACTTACTGTTTATGCTGCAAAAGTCCACAATATTCACAGGGATGTCACTGTTCAAATCATCTCATCAAATCTCCATCAAACCCACCATCAGCTAGCTGTAAAAGGACTCGACGGAGGATCTCCATGTATTGTCCTATTCTCAAGTCTTAAAACATTATTATTATGACAACACCGAAGATAGTTTGATTGACTGAAACCACCAACTTAGGATCTCTGATATTCATAAAGATGTTCAAACCATCTCCTTCATTAAACCCTATCATCAGATAAGAAGCTCTGAAAGGACTCAACAGAGGATCTTCATGTGTTGTCCCATTCCCAACTCTCAAAACATTATTGATGATGACATAAATGAAGAAAGACTGATTGAATAAAAAAACCAGCAGTGTAATGACTCAGTGGACTTTTAATCTAAATTCTTGTTTACAAATGAACCAATATATTATGATAAAATATTGTTCTTAACAAAACTTATATATAAAGGTTAGTTTCTATTTGCATGCAGAATGACTTTTCACCTATGGCCAATGACAAAGCGAATGATGATCCCCTTCTCTTCTTCGAGTTTCTTTCTCTTTTCACCTGTTTCCAGTGATATGCAAAGGACAAATTGTTATCAGATAAGCACCAAAAAACAAAATCTCTTAGAAACAAGGAAAACACACACCTTGAGGCATCCAAGTAGCACGAACAGAATCTCTTCTCTTTCGACTGCTAAAAGCAGTATTGATTCCTATTACCATCAAATATTTTGGCTTTACATTGGATTGTGGAACTTTAAGATTTTCTGATACCGGTGAACCATTGAGTATCGACTCTTGCGCAGCCCTTGCAGCTGCTAATTCCATCTCTAAGTTTGAAATTGTTTTATCAAGTGTCCTGAATTCCAAATAGCATACGCAACATTTTATTCCACAATGTGAAATTTAATCAGACCTCACTGAAAAGCTCAAGGTGAGGATACAAAATCCAAATAGAAAACCAGCCCACAACAAGGTTGGAATAATTTACTGTATAGCATGATGAGTCTTTGAAACTTCTCCTAAAATGTCCTTAGGTTCTCTTCTCTCATCCCTCTGAAAAAAGAGAAAGTCAATGCTAAGCAACTAATGGAATTCATAAGGTAAACCATTATAATATAACTAACATGGAGATCATTGTTGAGATGTAAAACAATCATTTGACTTAACTCTAATGTAGCAAAAATAAGCTTATGTTGTTCCATGGAAATATAGAAGTTCTTCGATAATTTCAGAGCCCTAGACAAGGTTTCTATGAAAAGACATATTTCAAGAGGGCAAAAAAAACGACTTAGTACTCACAACGCTTGAGTCACAGCCACCAGAAACTAGCTTTAACTTATCCTTTGTGGTCCCACTCGGTCTAAGAATATCTTTTGTTTCAGGTACAGCCCACATTCTGTTGCATGTGTTCAAAATCAGACACATGTAAACAATGTAAAAAATAAAAACGGATTATTGTAATCAAAATAGCAACAGACAACCACAATGACCAATGCCCATCCAAGGGCCAACATATTTTCAAGTCTTCTTGATAAGGAATTGAGGAGAAAACATAAATATATCACTAATTTCTAGACATCCAAGTATCAAACAAAATAGAAATGGTTCATATCATGACTAAAGGATAACACGCAACACACAGTGATGATCCCAAGTGACGCTGAAACAAAACGAAAGAGAACAGAAACATGAGCAGTCAATTAGCAATTTGAGAGATGGAACATTATTGCCAGGAGAGCTGAGAACACTGTATATCATGCCAACTGCCAAATAATACAAAATTATAGTGCTAGCATGTTGTGCACAAGATGTAAAATCCTTGAAATAAGAACAGAGAAAGGACTTTCTTGTTCTAAGCATAAGTTTTGCTTAAACGCCATTCCAACTGACACAGACATAGCAAAGAAACGACAATGTATAAATAAATAATGGTATATTATAATTATTATTTTAAAAAAGAGCTAACATTCATAAACTGTAAGATGTTATATAATTATATTGATGTGTAAACTATAAACTCTATTATGATTTTAATATCATTTGTTTTCAAGTGAGCATAAAACTTATAATAACTATTAAGAAAAAAGTTAAACTATCATGCTGCCATGTGTCCGCATTTGTCTATCTTGCTCTCATTACGTGTCTGAAATTTAGGAAATTAATTTTGAATTTTGGACAAGTATAAAACAAGTTTTGGGAAAAGATACGACATGTTTATTGAAGTATCATATTCCTTGCTTGGGAGGATTACTGTGAGCCTATGGGCTAATTCTGCATGTTTTCATTATCTCACGATGTCGGAGAACCTCACCACTTATGTTACTCTTATTCTTATCCTCTATTATGAAATTATCAAAGAATAAAAACTTCCCCAAATGAAACAAAACCATGCAGTACAGCTTCTACAACATTTATATGTGATTAACCAACCGCTTTTTAATTTTAATTTTATTTAAAACAATAGGAGGTGTCTTTGCGGAGCCCATCATTGCTCATGCATGCAAGCTAGACCAAGAAAAAGTTGTAGAGAACACCAGCATAGCTTGCAATATTGTACAGAATAGAGAATTGGCAACTAATAAATAGCTTGTGGACATGCCAGGTGTTTCTAGAATAAAGGATGTGATATGAGTGAATGTCGAACATAGAAACGATAAGCCTATAAATAAATGCAGCAACAGAAGCTCAAAAGTAGCCTACATATTGTCACTAGAATTAAGGGTGGAAAAAAGCAGTAGTGTCAAAAGCATGATGTGGAGATGCTAGGCCTTGGGTGTTAAAGGAAAGATGAATTGAAGGGAATGCAGACAGGCCCTAACTTAACATAAAATAAGAAGGATCCAAGGCATAAGCCATAATATCACCATTATGAAAGAAAAAGCAAAATAGTGAAGAGGAAATGTGATTGCATTACTCAACTCGTGATTGCTAGATGCCAACAAATTGCACCTCTTTTAAGAAAAAAAGGAGATCCAAAAGTTGACGATCAACATTGATAGAAAGTTACATCATATCCAACTGAATGAGACTGTTCTGCAGCTAAAGTGGTCTTTCAAATTTCCCATTTAAACAAATCCCTAAGTTTCATTAATAAATCCTATTTTTCATGTAATCAGAAGTTCGATCCATCACAACACAGTTGAAAAGAACAAACATCCATTAAAAAAATCAAACCCAAAACTCTAAATTAACATGAATTCAAATCAAAATAACACAAACACAAATGCAAAATCATAATTCGAACAGAGAGACCCAACACCCCAAAATTGCCACAAAAAAGGGAACCCAAATGACATAACCACATCACAGAAACTCTCAAAACAAAAACCTAAACTCCCAACATGGTAGACGGAAAAAACGAATTTTGACATCGAAATGGAACGAAACAGACCTGTTGGTGAATAGCAAACCAGCACAGAAGCTGCTGAGGCAGAGAAAGATAGTCCATCTCTTCGAAATCGCACCCCCTCCATTGCTCTTCGACGATATGAACTCCCCTCCTCTGCTCTTCAGAGACATTTCTCTACCCCCCACCCCCCTCGCTCTCTCACTCTCTCTCTCCCTCTCCCCACCCTTCAAAGGGAAAGCTCAAACCAATCAAAACCCATCTCGAAATCCCCACAGGAGGGACCCAAAATCTGTTCTTTCTCGAAATCTGAAGCAGTAAACGATCGTAAAAGCAAAAGCTTCACAAAGAGTCCCCGTGTTTGTGACTTGCTTGGGTGTCAAAAGAGAGAGAGAGAGAGAGAGGAGGGTCGGAAGACTTGACTTTTCAATTCTGAGATTGGTGTTTCGGCTCTTGCTCTCTCTCTCTCTCTGTGGAGAGGAGAAGAGACCACCAAATCTTTGAATGGAAAAATGAATTCCATTAGAAAAATTACGGTTAGCTCCCTCTCGTTAAAGAAACAGTTAAAATTTTAATGAATGTGGGGGGAAATTGTCTTGTGAGTCCCTTAATTATATTAAGACGATTTAGAAGTCCTCTATGTTTTTACATGGACATTATTCCTAAAAATATTATTAAACCTTAACACAAAATTAGTGATGTATCAGTTGAGTCCAATAATGTTCTTGTAAAAATCTATCTAAAATTGAAAGCAGAATTGTTTTTAGGTTGATCTGTATGATATGATATAAAATATTAATCAGCTGAATTATTATAGCATGAATACAAACAATTTTTTTTAATTTAATCTATATACGGCCTACATCAGATAAACAAATAACATATATTAATTTAGATTTTATACTTATAAGTCATATGGAATGTAAATGAAACACAACACCGCTGTTCTTTTCAAGTTAGTTACAAATATATTTTGAATTAAGATACCTGTATCATTTAATTAAGTTCATTCAAGCATGTCAGTGTTTAGATGTTTTAATTTGATTGATATTATTCAAGCGTTTGTGTAATATCCCGCGTTGTATCTCACGTAAAGCATTTGATAAAGGATAGAATATTAAAATTTAATATAAAAAAAATTAATATAATATATATCATTTTTCCAAAAAAAAAATACAATATATATCATTTCCATTTAAATTTTATTTACTCCATGGAATGCTTGGAATTAAATTATTCCTTTTTAAAATATACAAATATAATTTTTTAGTTTAGAAAAAATAATTGAACCAAAGATCATTATGTGTTCAAGGGGATGAGATCCAATCGGTGTTGGATCTCATTAGTATTTATCAATCTCCAATAAAATATTAACAAATGTGTAAGATTTATTCAAGGGTTTTTTAGTTTTAAGTCTATGTAAGCACATATATTTAAGGACTAATTCCTCACTTCTTCACACTTTTATTTTAATCGCCAGATTTAAAAGACATGTTCATTTTTAGTCACTTTCAGTGACTAAAAAGAAAATCAAATAATTTAAGGAAAGATCCGTCCCAAGGGTTAAAATAAAAAAATATGGGGAATAAAATTAAAATATGAAAAAGTGAGAAATCGATCACTAAATCATATTATTTATGAGGACTTAAAAATAAAAAAAACTCTTTATTTAATTCACATGCAGTTTTTTCATTAATTGATAAATACTGATAAATCTTATATCATCTTCAAAAGAAAGTGAGCCCGGTAGAATAAATACGGGGGACAATTAATTTCCACGAGTTTACAAGGAATATGAGAAGATACCATGAATTATACTTATGCTAGACAGAAAGGATTGGGGAGTTCTTTGGAAGGTTAGTGTAGGCAGAGGACTTCTTATACATTTCCCCCTCCAATCATCAACCATGTCAGCCAAACACCACCTTTTTCTAGTCCTCATACAACCTACACGGTCCGATCTTGATCGGATGGTCATGATTGAACTTTCTCTGATCCAAAGCAACAATCAGACTACACGTTTGATCAACCGTCCATTTAAAAATAGACGGCTCTGGAAGCACAATGAAAACTATAACCGACAAGAGATGCAGTGACAACAACACCTCAACCGACCACCGTCGACACGTAATGACTCCATCGGACGGCTCTGATTGGTCGAACACACGTGCGACATATACATCGATACGTACGACTTTTTTTTTTTTGAGGGTCCTTTTATTGCCCCCACGACGACAGCCGAACAGCATGTGCAAGGGTATTTTCGTCCACGTGAACTCACGTTTTTTCCCCGCCTTAACTTGCCCCGCGGGACAGGCTAAAGAAAAGGGTAGATGTCTTCCCCTGTTTTTTTTTCCCCTTTTTATTTACAGAGAGTATCTATTTTCACAACTATATGTACAAGTGTAAAACGTTCTTATTTTCAGTAAAAAAATATCTATATTTTCAAAAAAAATTATAATTACTCTTGATTGAATTAATATTTGATTAAATGTCGAATTTCATTTAGAAAAATCCAGTATAGTTAAAATTACATTTTCAATATTTTTCTTTCTACTATCAACTCATTTCCTTTAATTAATCTCTATTTATTTATTCAACTAAATTTAACAAACAAAAAAAAAGCTAAAAAAACATCTCCACTTTGATTAAACCCCAGCAATAGAATGAATATATCAGTCCAAAGAAGATATGATACAATCATTATTCATTTTTATCCAACATGATATATCACCTTATCACCCACTCTGAACATAAACAGATAATAGTGATGAACAACAGCAAAATAGTCATTATTTGTTGTTTGTTTTGCTTTGATAAACTCAAATCGTTATGCATAGATAAGCTAGAATAAAACTTAATAACAATTCCAATAAAATGTAAGAATAGTTTATTATGGCTTATCTATGTCAGAAAATAAAAATACTCTTCTATGTCTTTTAAAAAAATTTATCTCATCTGACACATGCGTTTCAAAAACTGTCACATCTATCAAATCAGTAACACACATCTCTCACACTTATTAAAGTACATAATTATTATATAAAAAGTTATAAATTCTTCATCATCATTTATCCATCATCTATTATCACTTTATCCAATATAAACTAAATAACAAAAAAAATTATTTTTATATTTTTATAATAAAGATAACATAAAATACAGTTAAACAAAGATAGATTTATTCTATCAAACATTATTATCTAACCTACCATTTATATATTTAATATGTAAAATTAGGTAACACTTCAAGATTGTGTCTCTATCTAATAAAATCTGATTGAATATTTAAATAATGTTTGGTACGAAAAGATTCAGTGATGATGGGGTGCGGAAGAAAAAAATATTATTTTATTTTATTTTATGCTTCCCTTGGAACCCACTCCAATCATGCAAAAAAAAAAAAAAAAAAAAAGACAATTTTTTAAAGTCTGTAAAATCACGAGATGGGGTGGGGAATGCACGTGGTACGAACACAGTCTCGGCCGGCCGGATCACATCACAGCGTACTTTACTGTTATTTTTTATGACCTCGGAATTCGAGCCAAACTTGCGCCGGCGGAGCTTCTTAGCATATCCATCTCTACATTTATTAATTTCAAACACATATATATGGCCGATTACTGATTTTTTTCTAATTATGATCAACCGTTAAAAATAATATAATGAATATAAATAGTATATCATGAAAAAAACGTATGTAAATTTATGTTGAATTTAGATGATTTTTAGGTCAGATACGCTAATATTCATGTATGTAATTTAAATATTTGAATATTAGATAATTTTTAATTATTCAAATAAATTTTTATATTTTTTAGATAATTGACAAACCTACATAAATAGAAAGATTTTGACTAGTCAAAAGACAATTAGGATTAAGGTTTTTTTTTTTATAACTAGAATGAGTGTACACTGGATTTTTTTTACAATTTAAATTATAGTCTTATATGCATCGTTAGACGATACATATACATCGTTAAATTTTATTTAAAATTCATAATTCATAGTTTGTTTTTTTCTTGTCTTTGTCCTTTTTTTAAAAAAAAGGGGAAGTACATGGTCGGTTAGTGGTTAAGTGAGCCAAGTCAGGAAATGGTAGTGATGGTTTGACACAAACTAGGGATGCCTGACATTGTGCAGGATATTCACATCTTTGGGAGGATAAAGTTATTCCTGAACGATGGGTCCAATTCCGTAGACAAGAAGCATTGGTCAGATTTGGTTAACTGTGCAGAAGAGGGGATGTTTAGTTTAGTTACAGAGCTAGGAATCTGTGTGCTTACTGAGAGAGAGTGAGGGCTAGAGAATACATTTTGTTTAGTAGTTATAAATGGCCACATTTGCATTAAATTGGGTGGTTGTGTTGAACTCTTTAAGGTCACCAACCATTATGATTGCATGCTTAATATTCACTTTCAGGGGAAGATAGTACATCAAATAGGTGTAGAAGCTATCAAGGGACAACCAATACTTGAACAACAATCTAGCATAAAGTAGTTGGGTTTGGTGTTCCTCCTTCTCAAACTATCTATATGACATGCAAATGTTAAAATGTAGACCAAACCTCTTTTTTTTTTTTTTTAAGAAAATGGTCGACAGATTGCTATCCCGAATATATTAAAATATCAAAGTTACAATTTTCAATTTCACAAAATAAAAGAACGCGGGAAGGAAACCCCAACGCAGGAGTGGAAAATAAATGAGGATTCTAAATATTGGATCTTATTAGTCCCCAATCAAATACTAATAAGTGTCTAAAGTTATTTACAAACATCACATATTACACATATGAGTGGACACTTATCATTCATTCATTGAGAACTCTCATTATTTCATTGAGAGAACTAACATAAATTCTATTTAAGTGAGTGGACACTTGCTTGGACTCATTTTGTTCAATTTGACACAGCTCACCCACGTGACTCCTCCAAAACCAAAATCATCCAACAAAACCTTCGAAATCAGTGGATGAAGTTGGATTCATTATAAATAGTAAATTTCGACTATAGAACATGTCATTAATTATGTGCATGTGTCTAGCAAACTTGCATTGGCATGTTGTTATATGTACTTCCAATCACAAGTGTGACCCATGGTGTCGGTATATATGTTTTTTTGTACCGACATGTTGCAATATTGTTCTTATTCGGTCCAATATAGTATGCCTATTAGAAACTTTGTTATTATTTACCCTAAACAGTATAACATGAATAGAAAAACCATTAACCAGTTTTAATTTAGCAAATGATTACTGGAAAATGTACCTTCAGAAGAAGAAATCCTGAGTGGGGTAGAATAAATCAAAGTTGGACAACTGTATATGAATGCATTAATTTTTAAGTGCCCAAATTGGACTTTCAAAATTAATTTTCTGTTTGCATATAGTTTGGTATTTTTCTAATCCAATATATACTATGTTTTTTTCCTCAAAAAATATATACTATGTTTTGTTAATAGATACTAGGTAAAAGAAGATGACTATATAAACTGTGTGTAATTCGAAGCTAAAGTATGATTGAGTTTTTTTTCCCCTATAGAATGATGGGAAATAGTGTTAGATAATCAGGACCAAACAGTATGAATAAATTACAGAAACACAGCAGATAAATTCAGAGAAGAAGAATAAATGTACTGGGTTGTCGAATCTGTTCTGAAGAAGGAGACCGAGGCTAGAGTTGGACTCTATGTCCTTAAGACGTAATTCGCCCCGCACAGGTGCTCACGGAAGGCGGCGAATGTCTCCCAGGATACAACGGTCGACGTCCTTTGGTAGCAGCACTTCAAACCAGAGGACCAGCGAACCAACTCTTGTTTTGCACACTCTCTCTTTTTGTTTACTGACTGTATGTATGTACTCAATGAACTGGACTCGAATGCACCCTGAAAATCTATTGCAGTAAAAAATGGATGCTCCTAAAAATGCAAGGAATGGGTGATATATAAGGGAAAAATTGGTTGAAGAGACTCTTGGATGAGTCTCTTCCTCTGTTCAGTTTTTTCTGAAACAGAGTCTCAAGCACCCATTAATTCAAAGAATCAACGGTCCGATCGTAACCGTCGATCCGACGGCCCACATCGCATCTGCGGATCCATTCGATCGACGGTCCGGATTCAATCCGATCATCCATATCTCATCTGCCGATCGACGGTCCGGATTTCATTTGATCAGAATGATCTCCACCGTCCGATCAGACAAAAGGTCCAAAAAGAAAAGGCTCCAGCTCCTAGCGACGATGCGAAGTGCCAAGTGCGCCCTAAAACGCCCAATACGCCCTCGCGCGCGCGCGCGCGACGCGCGCCGCGCGTGGTGGTGCTACGCACCACCCCGCTTGGAAAGGTCCACCATAGGGTGTCCACCAAAAGCAATACACTAGAGTACAATGAGCCCACCTTATAAATCCTCAATACTTTTTCTTTTTAACCGATATGGGACTATAGCTTTTTCTTTTCCATCCCCAATCACCAACCACTTTCATCATGTTTTAAGGAGAACTTTGGATTCAATTTTCTCATTCACCCAAGATGGGTTTTGAGAATATAAATATACTACGTTCATCTACTCAACGAGAGGAACGTAATCCAATGAGTTTCCACTAAACATAATTAGTAGAACCCAAACTCATTTTAACCAAACATGGTCAAAACCCAAGGTTTTTCCAACAATCCCCCACATGAATGAAAATTGGTTAAATTATGCACATGATAATGCTGACACCAGAGAGAGTACATTGGAAAGTTACTGCTTCGAGAAAGGTAGCTTTTGGCCTTGAACCTTCCCTAGTAAAAACTATCGGATTTACAGGCTAACCAGTGAACATGATGTCTTGAACTGTTCAGCCATAGTTGTAAAACTAGACAATAGTTTTTACACAGTTCCTTTTCTAACAGAGTTGGTTCTCACGAATGTGTTCATTTTGGCCCTGAACAACTCCTGGTATTCATGAGTGCTTTAGAGAATTCAGCCTTATAATTCTCATAGAAGCGGCCACACTGCACACTCATATAGGTGAGTCCTATGAAGAGTATCCTGCCATACTCCACTTGGATGTCCAAGATATAGGAATCATTAAAAGCAACACTTAACCTGTTTCACGCTGCAGGTTGCACTGTTTCACCATAGGAACGAGTAAGAGATTTTTATCTCCTCAGTGCCTCGACGGAGTCACACATAACTTAGTTGTCCCATTGAACCTAGATCTTGGGATCTCCAGTCAACTAGGTTGGGTTACCATTATGATGACTATTTGGATATAGGCTTCAATCCCATTCCCCTCGATGATCTGTACACTTGCTCTCTAGTCAAACCTTTAGTAAACGGATCCGCAAGGTTATCTTTTGACTTTATATAATCGATCGATATTATACCATTCGAGAGCAACTGTTTCACGGTATTGTGTCTTCGACGTATGTGTCGAGACTTACCGTTATAGATGTTACTCTGTGCCCTTCCAATTGCCGATTGGCTATCACAGTGTATACATATTGCGGGCACAGGTTTTGGCCAAACTGGAATGTCCTCTAAGAAATTCCGAAGCCATTCAGCCTCTTCTCCTGCTTTGTCCAAAGCAATGAATTCAGATTCCATGGTGGATCTGGCAATGCATGTCTGCTTTGAGGACTTCCATGACACGGATGCACCTCCAAGTGTAAAAACATATCCACTAGTGGACTTTGAGTCTTTTGTATCAGATATCCAGTTTGCATCGCTATAGCCCTCGAGAACGGCTGGATATCTCGTGAAGTGCAATCCATAAGTCTGGGTGAATCTTAGATATCTAAGAACCCTCACTATCGCCTTCCAGTGATCATGTCCTGGATTACTGGTAAACCTACTTAGTTTATTCACTGAGTAGGCTAAGTCTGGACGTGTGCAGTTTGTCAAATACATTAGACTGCCAATAATTCTAGAATACTCTAGTTGTGATACGCTTTGACCATTATTTTTAGACAAGTGTAGATTTACATCTACAGGTGTCTTTGCTTGACCATCATCATTCTTATTGAATTGTTCCAGTATTTTCTCAACATAATGTGATTGAGACAATACCAGTCCATCAGATGTTCTAGAAATTTTTATTCCTAGAATCACATCGGCCAAGCCCAAGTCCTTCATATCGAACTTGTCAGTCAACATTCTCTTGGTAGTTTTAATGATATCATTATTACTACCAATTATTAGCATATCATCTACATAAAGGCATACAATGACATATCCTTTTTGAGTGTTCTTCGCATAGACACATTTGTCACACTCATTAATCTTGAAATCATTCGATAACATTACATTATCGAATTTTTCATGCCATTGTTTCGGTGCTTGTTTTAATCCATAAAGTGATTTAACAAGTCTGCACACCTTCCTTTCATGTCCAGGAGCAATGAACCCTTCAGGTTGTTCCATGTATATCTCCTCATCCAATTCACCATTCAAAAATGCAGTCTTAACATCCATTTGATGTATTTCCAAATTATGTAGTGCTGCAATAGCAATCAACATTCTAATGGATGTTATTCTGGTCACTGGTGAATATGTATCAAAATAGTCCAAGCCTTCCTTTTGCTTGTACCCCTTGGCAACAAGCCTGGCTTTGTACTTGTCGATTGATCCATCTGCCTTCATCTTCCTTTTGAAGATCCATTTGCACCCTAAAGGCTTATTTCCCGGTGGAAGATCCACCAATTCCCATGTGTGGTTCTGCATGATGGATTCAATCTCACTATTTATAGCCTCTTTCCAAAATGGTGCCTCAGGAGTGGACATCGCTTCCTTAAAGCTTTGAGGCTCATTTTCTAACAAGTATGTTAGAAAATCAGGACCAAATGACTTTACAGTCTTTGTCCTCTTACTGCGTCTAGTGTCATCCATAGACTCATTAGATTCTTGGTCTATGGTCCCTTGATGGCTACTTGATGCAGTGTCATAAGTTCTCTTGTGAGAACTTCCTTCTTGTGCATTTTTACATGGAAATATGTTCTCAAAAAATGAAGCATTCCTAGACTCAATAATTGTATTAACATTAATATCAGGAATGTCAGATTTATGCACAAGAAAACGATATGCACTACTGTTATATGCATAGCCAATGAAAATGGAATCAACGGTCTTTGGTCCAATCCTAACTCTTTTGGGGTTAGGGACTGCCACTTTTGCAAGACACCCCCACACTTTTAAGTATTTGTAGGAAGGTTTTCTGCCTTTCCATAACTCATGTGGTGTCTTGTCCATTTTCTTATGAGGTATTTTGTTGAGGATGTGATTTGCGGATAGCAAAGCCTCCCCCCACAAGTTCTGGGGTAAACCCGAACTTATCAACATGGCATTCATCATTTCTTTTAAGGTACGGTTCTTGCGTTCAGCAACGCCATTTGATTGGGGTGAATAGGGGGCTGTTGTTTGGTGAATAATTCCATGTTCTGCACAAAATTCCCCAAAAGGGGTTTCATATTCACCACCCCTATCACTCCTTAGTACCTTTATCTTCTTGCCAAGTTGATTCTCTACCTCATTTTTATAATGTTTGAACATTAATATGGCTTCATCTTTACTTCTCATTAAGTAAACATAACAGTATCTAGTGCAATCATCAATGAAAGTAATGAAATACTTTTTACCACCTCTAGTTTGCACAAATTTCAGATCACAAACAATCTTAAGACGTAATTCCTTCGGTTTTACAAGATAGTATAATATTCACAATTCTATTTCAGAGAAGTCTGTTTCGATTCTGCTTAAATATCCTGTGATTAATCTCTGTGTTATAACTTTGGTTGTAACAGATGTCTACCAACCCATCCCCTGTGACTGTGCCTGTACCTGTCACAGTTCCAACTCATGTCTCTCATGGAGAGAAACCGGAGAAGTTCAACGGGACAGACTTCAAGAGATGGCAAAAGAAGATGTTGTTCTATCTCACCACCTTGAACTTGGCCAGGTTTCTGACGGAGGAGGCTCCGAAACTGCAGGACAAAGACAACGACAAGGAGTTGATCTGTGCTGCAGATGCATGGAAACATGCAGATTTCCTGTGCAGGAATTATATCCTCAATGGATTGGACAACGCGTTGTACAACGTGTATAGCCCGATCAAAACTGCTAAAGAACTCTGGGAGTCTTTGGAAAAGAAGTACAAGACAGAAGATGCCGGAACGAAGAAATTCGTTGTCGGCCGGTTTCTTGACTTCAAAATGGTTGATTCAAAGACTGTCATAAGTCAAGTCCAAGAGCTTCAACTCATTCTGCATGAAATAAGTGCAGAAAGTATGGTGCTTAGTGAATCTTTCCAAGTGGCTGCTCTGATTGAAAAATTACCACCAACTTGGAAAGACTTCAAGAATTATTTGAAGCACAAGTAAGCAAGAAATGTTTTTTTTTTTATATATAGGAAAGATAGACAAGTTATCGCAGTTTTAATTAAAAGTGTCGTAATACAAGTCTAAACTAAGAGCAATAACAAAGTACATTTACTGAAAGTAAAAAAGGGATAAACATGAAGATAAGAGAGAGGAGAGTGGAAGGGGATCATTGGGCGGAGGAGGTCTCAGCCCGACCCTTCCGTACACTATGGCTTATGTCTCGATACGTAGTTGACCCCCTCAGAAACACACGGACTAATAAGCAAGGAATGTTATGAAAGCAAGGTATGCAAGTGGTATATACCTAATACCTTCTATAAGCATTTAAGGGGAAAATATGCGGATCAATGCAGTCTCTTTTTCAAGTTTCCAATGAGTCATTAATGTCTAAAAATCACTTTGCCTATGTTGCTTCTGAAATTACACATCAAATGACATTTCACAAAGAAATGTTTCACCATTTTCTTTTCTTCATTTCACTAGGAAACACACTTCTGAAATTCTAGGAGACCTTTTGTAAGTTCTCTAGGATTGACAATTTGAGTACTCATGTAACCACTTTAATATTGACCCACGTTCACTGTTCGTTTTTTTTTAATTCTAGATAGATATTAACAACTTATGCGTATAATAGTAGGTCAAGTCATATCACAACTTTTACAACTCAAATTGGGCACTAATATTTTCATTCATTGACTAACCAACAAAAATAGAAGGGGTTAGGTATGTAGGCTCATTAGACAGTGTCCATTTAGGTGACATTACATTTCAATGAGCACTTAAAATTGAATCTCCCAAATGAAGGAGACGTCCCACTATCTAAGAGCATTGGCCTCTAAGAATGTCATCTATTTTAACTTTTGTGATATCTCTAGACCATGTATAGTATGATTTCACTCTAGTGTATGAATTATAGCAAGTGTTTATATCTTGATTTGTGCTAACACATCATTAAGGATATGATCCAATCAATGTTAGATCCATCCCCAAAAAAGAATTAGCATGTGTCACCTTGCATATCTAATATGTGAGTTACATGACAATTTTAGCCATTGGGAATTGCCAATAACTAATGTGATGAAATGGATAATTAATTTTCGAGGGGCATACTCGAAAATAAGAACTTTACCGAGGGCATAATCATCAAACACCTTGGGTCGGGTCAATGCGGCCCGGATCCGGCCCGCGGGCTGACACGGTACCCCCCTCCCTCCATTGAACCGAAAACACACTGTTTTTTTTTTAAAGCAAACATTGATGAAGAGAGTGATAGCCGAAATAGCCAAAACCGTCGACGCCGACCTTCACAAGCTTCCGCTCCTCCACCGCCTCCTCCTCCTCCCCGTCCTTTCCTTCTCCTCCTCCATCTACGCCTTCTCCCTCTCCCTCCACCGCCGTCTCTACCACCTCGGCCTCTTCCACCACCGGAGGCAAACCCAACCCAACCCCCCACATTGAATTCTTCTTTCATTTCTTTATGTGGGTCTTGTTTGTTTTTTCTGATGACAGGTTGCCGGTGCCGGTCATCAGCGTCGGGAACCTGACATGGGGAGGGAACGGGAAGACACCGATGGTTGAGTTCATCGCACGCGAGTTCGTAGAGAATGGGATTTCGCCTCTCATTCTCACCAGGGTCAGTTTGTTGGGATTCATTGGGAAGTGGGTTTTGTTTTTTATCCCGCATTATTGTGATTTATGTTTTTGTTATGAATTATGTGCATCAAAGTTACCATCTTGGAATTTTTGGTTATAGACATTGTAATTGTTGGGCTTGATATGGAAGTGGGGTTTGTTTTTTTAGTCCGATATTGATACGATACGCGTATTCTTGTCAAATCATGCGGTTCAAGTTTGCCATATTGGAAGTTTTGATTATTGTCATTGACACATTGTAATATTTGGGCTTGATTTGGAAATCCTTCATTGCTGTGATTCATTTAGTTGTTTTGAATATTGTGTTCAGAGATACCATCTTGGAGGTTTTGATTATTTATATTGTGATTTTTTGGATTGAATGAGCAAAAAAAAGGTGAAGAAAAGTGTGATTTCTATTTATAGTATATAATATTTTTACTGGGATTGTTACTTCATTCAACATTATGCTATCTCTTAGTTTTATGATTTTATCATCACTTCTGCTGAAGTGGGTTGCTGCTATGTGGAATTGTGGTTGGAAGTTGATAGCTTCATCATGGTTTTCTTCCAGAGCAGGAGGCAATTCTTTTGCATCTTATATGAGCTATCCCCCCCACCCCATTCACATGATTTAAAATGATTGTTTCATAATTATATCTGTGTTAATGGTTTTATGTATGTTGTTTTGGACCTTGATGCGTTTTTTACTTGTTATCGTGTCCTCACTATTTAGTTGCCTTGGTACTACAGATATTCATCAAGCTGCAATGCACTTATCCATCACATTATATGTTTTTAGTTAACGACCTCATGATTCTGGATCACTAAGTTCATTTTGTTATTTGTTTTCTCTTCTCAAATCAATAGTATCTTTCTTGGCCGAATCCTTGATTTGTTTTTTAAGGTAATCTTCTGTTCTATGTACAAGCATCATTGTGCTTTTAACTATATTTCTTCCTTATCAGGGTTATGCTGGGGGCGATGAAGCTAGAATGCTTCAGAGGCATCTCTGTCAGACCTCTGCCAAGATTGGATTGGGTGCAAACAGGGGTGAGGTGGCTGCTTGCTTCTTTGAGAGATATGGGCACATGGACCCACGTGCCGCATCAGGTTTTGACAGGGTTTCTCTGGCCCGTGGGCTGGGAACTGGCTCAAACACAGAAAAAATTGGTGTTGTAATTTTGGATGATGGAATGCAGGTACACTCTCTAACTATGTTTCGCAGACTACTACAATAAATTTCAACAGATGCACTTCTGGAAGTTTTGGATATTGAAAGCTATAGAAAAATATCTCAGTTTTTCCGAGCAAATATTTTTTAGATGAAGTATGCGTAGCATGTGTTCATGCGTATCTGATGCAAAAAATATTGTATTCTAGCAATAAGTTCTTCTTCATAAGTGCATGCCTGTTGAGCGTTTGCATGATTATGTATGTGCGCACATGTATGCCTTTATCCTTTTTCCCCTTAAGACATGATTTAATATTGATACTTTTGAACATCTTGCATCTCAAGGACAAATACTTGCTGCTTGTTCTGTCTTTAAAGTTGTAAGAAGGCTATCTTGGCACATCCACGTGCACCTATGAGTCTAACCTTTCTGCTGCACCCTATAATAAACAATTGTGTTTAGTGATATATAAACCTATCACCCTAAGCTGGCTCTAAACCTAAAATTTACTTTATCCAGGTTCTATATGGAAATGACATGTGGTGATATGTTTTGAATGTTTTTTCTCATGACATTGGCATATTGTGTCCATATCATTCATATGCAGAATATTGATGTCATTTGTTTTGTTTACTTTTAATATGGATTAGAGCTCACTTAGGAGAGGCACATATAGACAGCTGAAAGTCACGTGGTATTTCCATGTCCATAAATTTGTATCTTTTATACATCATCTGTTGATATCAGGCAGCTTTATGCATGCTGATTTTATTGTGGTATGCATGAACCCTCCATGTTCTCTTCAAATCAATCATTCTTTCCATTCTTGAACAAAAGGCTCATCAAAGTTAAGTAAAGTGTTGCAACTGCCTGCTCTTTAAGATTCACATTTGCCATAAGCTTTGGGCTTGAGAAACCTTTATGTTGCAACTGGCAATGTCTTATAGAGTTTCTGTTTAATTATTGTTTGGTCCTAGCAGCTTGTGAGAAGGTATGAATGTCTGTTCCTCATTGTTCTTGTTTGAAATTATTTTTTCAGTAGATGGGACCGTCATTCGTCACTTCTAGTTGAACTATACTGTCTTCAACTCTTCTAAGCATGATTACATTCTCATGCCATTCCTTTTTTTCCAGCGTGCTCTAAACTTCTTTGAATATTAAAAAAATTGCTTTGAATGTGACCACCAGTTCTCACTCTATTTGTCTGAAGGATAGCATTGGAGATTGCTACGTGATCTGGAAGTTATTATGGTGAATGGTATGCTGCCTTGGGGAAATGGTCATTTGCTTCCCCGTGGGCCCATGAGGGAACCAAAATCTGCTCTTAGGCGAGCTGACATTGCAATAATTCATCATGCAGACATGGTACATAGAGCGGAATTTTCAGTATCTTATTATTTTAATGTTGTGTGTCCCTATCCACTTTGGATCTGAAATGACTCAGATGAGTCACCTGTAAGTAGTTACTTCAATTTGGGGGTGACAATATGCCTGAATGGTTTTTCATTTTTCTGATTCGTAATTAGTAAGATAGCATTATCCAAGCAGTCAGTACCTTTTAGAAAATGATCGTTAAAATGTTTACACTTATGAATGTCCAAAGGAGATTATAATACTGAGCATAGAAAAGATGGAAATAAATTGAAATTTTGAATCATATCTAAGTAATAATGTCGTGAAGACCATGTTTGATTTAACTTGAATGGGTGATCATGTTGTGGATTGTATATGATGGGATAAAGAGTGTTTGAGACAATTTGTGACAAATTACACTACACAAGAAACATGTTTTGCAGACATTTTTGGGTGATGAACTAGTATCCTAAAAAAAAATGATCTCTAATTGCATTTTGAGAGAAATTGACATTGACATTGAATACTGCAGCACCACGAAGTTTCTTTTTCTAGTATCTGAGTACTCTATGCCGATGGTTAGGCTAGTTGCGTAAGTTGACATCTTTATTATTTATTTTTCTTGTACATCTAGCAGATATCCGACAGGCAGCTCAAGGCCATTGAGTTATCATTGTTACAAGTGAAAAGTGACCTTCCAACATTCTGCAGCAGATTGGCACCCTCCCATTTTTTTGAAGTCAGGAATCGGTCTTTGAAATTGCCCTTAAGTGCAGTCTCTGATATGGCTATCTTATGTGTTTGTGCGATTGGATTTGCAAGTGCCTTCGTAAGGAGCATTGAAATGGTAATCTATTATGATTTTGTTTTTTTTTACAGTTCCATGACTATTACATTTCATCATATCTTGCTTGTCCATTTATACATTTTAAACTAAATAATTCTTCCCATAGTTGTTCTATGATCTTTATGATGTCTACGCTGGATGGAAACCATATTCCTATTCTTTGTTATCTAGCACTTACATGAGGTTTGCTATTTCAATAATAGCACCAGGGTTGCTCTATTTTTTCTTAACAGTCTCTCTCTTGTAATTTTTTATTGATATTTTTCATCCTTGTATATTTACGAGAATTAAGTGCTCTATTTTTCATCTCGTAACTCATATCTACGGTAATGTTCATCATTTTCAATATACGAGAATTACT
Source organism: Acorus calamus (assembly GCA_030737845.1). Taxonomy (NCBI): domain Eukaryota; kingdom Viridiplantae; phylum Streptophyta; class Magnoliopsida; order Acorales; family Acoraceae; genus Acorus; species Acorus calamus. Next base: position 10,718,543 of record CM060858.1, on the reverse strand, counting down.
AATCTGTGTAAATGAATTTATTTTTGGAGATATTCGATGTTAATTATCCGAGTCTCCCTATCCGAAATTGGTTAACAGTGTATTTCCTAAGCTTCTTAAAAATTCTCAACTGCATGGATATGTGACATGGTTGACACTGGTTAATGTTTCCCATGTATTACTGTCTGATTATTGTTGTCATGTTTTTACTGCATGTTTGCTTTCTATTTCATCATGTTTGATTTCATTTGGTAGTTGTATCCAATATACAAGCTAGCTGAAAATGTCCATATTTTGTTTCCTATTTGTCAGTTTTCTGGTCTTTATTCAGCATTATATTATTTTTTCGCATCAGATCTCAGAGGTCTACGTTTCTTATTATAAGGCCTGACTTATTGCAGATTGGGCCTAGATATGTCGACAGAATAGAATTCAGTGACCATCATTTCATTCAAGCTGAAGTATGTATGTTCTCCTGTCTTGATGAAAATGATATTGAATTTCGTATTAATTCAGCAATGTTGTGTCCTGTATGGTCCTAATTGCTTGATATTAATCTTTCAATCTGGTTAAACCTGGCCATCACTCTTGGTCTCGTTTTTTAAAATAAATATTTTCACGAAGCAGTATTATTTCCGCATGTCACCATCTGATCCACATGAATGCAAACTCGACAGAGGTGTCAAGAGAAGTTTTCCTACTTTATATCAAGAGAAGAATATTGTGAGAGCAATAACAATGCTCAGACTTAGCACCTTAAATTTTTAAATTTCAAGTATATTGAACTGGGGAGTTTTCCTACTTTATATCAAGAGAAGAATATTGTGACGTAGCTCTTTGACAGCTGCAAACAGGCTTTAGTTCTATAATTGATTACTAGGATATTATATCAGACAAAGCTGCAAAGTTTTGGTGCAATGGTCGTGGTGCTCAGGTTTTGATTTCATGACCCGGGTTTTCGCGTGCTTGTCTTTGATCATGCTTGGTAACTCATAATTACTATTATCACCAGGATTATGACCGTGACCCTCGTGTTCTTCTCGAGCTTGATCGATTTGAAGTTTTTGTACTATGTTCCACATTGCGAATCATGCCTTTCACGGACAGGACTGAGGAAGACTTCAAGAATCACTTGAAGGACATGTGCAGATGACTTATGATTAGATCAATCGGTGTTTCATTAATAGATGCGCTGGATTTCTTTTTAGATCTTTTAATCTTTGTTTAGTAGTGAAGTTGAAACATGCTATCAAATAATCAAATTGCCTCAACAGCGTGAGGGGATGGGAAAAATTATGGACTATGCAAAACTATAGTAAATGCATGGTGAAAAGGTGTTTTTGATGTGCTTTGAATCCTACAGGTTTTTAAATTACTTTCTAGACGGTATACCATGTGTTGTAAAACCATACCAAACTTGAGAATTCTATATGGTTATCATGAATACTTGAAAGAATTTAAAGGATTATTGTAGATTATTGTTCAGCATTTCTATTTTAATATACACATAAATATATGAATCTTGACACCTGATGCCAGGACTGTGGCTTGGGTGGGTTGGGTCTGTCTGGTTTGCATTTGATTTACAAAATGTAGTTTTAAACAATTTGAACTCCGCAACAGCCGCAACCAAGTAATCAGATTCATCAACTCAACCCCAACACTATCTGGTTCAGATTAAAATTAAACCCAAATTGGGCTGAATCAGATTCTGCCCTGCCCAAGTTGCACCCTAATCTCTCACAGTTTGTCAGGAGGGAGCATTAGTGGTTAAACCACAGCACCACCAACCCACCCAACTGTACCTCTAAAGGATTTAATAACGTACAACCCTGCAGTTCTTACATATAATCCAAGAAAAAAAAATGAAATCAATTGCACCTGGGACACTGGCAATGAAAAAAAAACTGATCATGGGGCTAACCATGTAATACCAGCCACCTGCATCTTAAGATAAATGATATTATCAACAAAGAAGACAAACGATGAGCTCTTCAATCAGATCATCTATTCCGGTCGTGGAATTTACAAACAGCCATTAGTTACACTGGTTGAAGGTAAAGATTTTGAGGAACCCAGCTCCAGTTCCTGGTAAAAATTTCCATCCATCATTTGAGTCTCACCACATGTACCTCCAATTACCTAATTTCACCCAAAACACTTCTAGCGAGAGAAGCCATTTTCATCTGCCATAAATTCAGTCAGTATCATCACGATGGAAAAGCCAACCATATGCATATGCAATATCTTGAACTTTTCTTACCTCAATCATCACTGAATGTCTGAGTTGATTCATGTTATAATTAATGGGTTAAAGGGCCAAGATGATCTTGGATAAATAGATAATATATGCATATCCGAGTTTGTGGGCGAATGACAAGTAACTCCGTGGAATCCATGGAACACCAGATCCCACTGATGGGAAAAATGGGACCTGCGAGCTCGCGTATAATTCCATATCTGTACAGTCACCGCGCACATCCACACCAACTATGAATATGTGAACAAATTGGACTTTCAGAGCTGCAGAGCCAAATCAGGTTGCTGGGAATCGACCAAAATCCCTGAAGATTGTCGTGCAGGAGATCCTGGAGACTGGAAGCCAATGTTCAAATCTGGGCGAAGAACATCTGTTTTCTGTTTCTGCTGGACATGCGGGACAAGGCCTCTCCATGGGAGCTGCCCATGTAATTGCTGCAGATTGGTTGGTCCAAGTTGAGGGAATATCATGAACCCTTTGTTCTGAAACTGAGGATCCACATCGGCTGTCCTGACAGTTTGTTGTAGAAATCGCGGAATGCTCCTATCATTGTTCGATTGCAGGGAAACTGACATGCTAGCATTCTCAATGGCTCGTGATGCTGGAATAGAGGCTTCTCTAGATGGATTGTATAGAGAGCCTGCTCCGATCTGCATTGAGGTATCCACCCATTTACGCTCAGCAGCTCCCACATTTATCCATGGAGTAGCAACAGTAGGAGGGACATTTGAGTTATTCATTCTCATTGGGGTAACTGATGATGCATCTGATGTGGTCTTCTGATCATGCAGTTGGTTTGGCATTTTCTTTGCAAACATCCTCATCAAGCTGAGATTGTCAACCGAACCCTGTTCATGACCACGGGAAGCGAAGTGTGTAACCGCTCCAGCCTGGCGATTAAAACCAAAATCTAACTGAGAAGTACTTGGTCTATCGCTATCAGGATTGTTTGCGGCAGCGTTCACGTCAAGAAACCTTACAGCATTTATGTCCAGACTACTGCTTCCAGGTAGGGATGTATGATGGTGTGCTTGCCCTGCCACTGCATGTGGATACTTATGAGGTTCAGACTGTGTGTGGTTCCTGTTTGTGGAGAAAATCTCAGGCATTTTTTTAGTTGAACTGGCTGGAAGATACTCTGGTCTACAAGGAGAATTCTCAACATAAGTACTGCTCATTGTGGATGAATGATTCACTGAATCTTGCTTTGAGATTTTGGTGTCATCTTGAGAAGCATGGGATGTGAGACTGTTTCCTCGTGCTGTCACTGCTTTTGGCTGTTTGAAAGGCTCAGGATGCACATTGTTCCTTGAAGTTGGTATAGGCATGTGGTATTGTGGACTGCCTGTGGAAGCCGAGTGTTTCTCAAGGACTTCTCTTGAGACGCTGGTGTCAGGTTGTCTAAAACCCAGTCCTGAAGAATTCTGACGTGGACTTAACATTGCGGCCATATTAAGATTGATTTGGGCAGTGACACCTCCACGCAAACCAAGTTTCTCTTCAAAAGTCCTCTGAGAAGAGAAATTTTCCTTTGTGGGATTCGAAGCCTTGCTGGAACCTTCCATCCCTGGGGAGTTTTGAAGGTTTCTTAGACTCGATTGTCTGCTTTGATCACCATCATGGGTAGCCTTGAATTCTTTTTTGTTGTCCCATTCCTTCAAAGTCCTATTGGAAGAATCTACAGTGGGGGAAGTTTGAGAATTTCTCACACACAACTGCCCATTCATTTTACTATTATCATGTGTATGCTTCAAGTCTTCCTTCTCATTACTTCCCTTTGGTAAGTAGGCATTGAACACATCTCTGCAACCACTGTCCCTCCTAGTCATGGTCTGAGAGGTTGCACTGTGACTTGGTTCCTGGTGATTGTGATTCTGAATAAATACCACAGGTGCTGGAAAAGGCTCGTAGTCCCCAACCCACCCACGACCAAATTTCATTCCAGAAGGTAATGCTTGTTCAATCTTTTTTGAAGCAATTTTCCATGCAGTGGGCCCAAGAGCAGCAGCAAAACAAGCCAGGCTCCTTGCATAAGAATATTCTGCATTATGTTCAACCTGAATCAAATAATTGAAACAAGATGAGTGGGAAGGCCTCTAAGCAACAAGAAAAATATATTAAATAACAAAAAAGAATTCTGTATCACATACAGCGACAAGCTTTTTAGTTTCATTCTCAACGGTTGTGAACACTGAATCACTTTGAGGCACTGGTTGGTTGAATGTAGTGTAAGTTGCACGCCTATTTTCTTCCAAAGTAACTGGCTTCCGTCCAAGTTTGGATGGTGTACTCTTTGCTGATACAGACGATGGAAAGGCAACAATTTCTCCATGATTTAGTACTAAAAAAATGAATGAGAGGAGAGTGAATCAAGTTAAGATCTAGGATGGATTATATGTATCAAAAGTGTCCACAAAAATATTCAGATAATCAGATTAATCATGTGTGGATAACTTTATTTATCTATTTAATATTTATTTATTTGTTTGTGAATCATGTTGGTACCTAAACCTAGAATTCAACCTTTTTTTAATTAACATTACTTTGTGTAATGTATTGTACAAGTTTTTTTTATTTAAAAAAACCTTCACTACCCTACCTGAAATGTCCTCTAATTTCTCTGATTTGGCTTCATCCAAGAAAGAGTTGCCTTCAATCACCCCATTGACATCAGCAGCTTGGGTTGTATGCATATCTTCTGGGGAGGCAACGGCCCCTGCTGAGAAATCAGAGCCTAAATGTTCCAATCCAATCCTGGATGTCGATTTTTCTATTGGTTTGATTGGAGCTGGAGTGGATTCATTCTTCTGTTCAGACTTGTGCTCAGTCTCAATGCTTTCAACATCAGCTCTCAACTTCTCAAATTTCTTTTTTGCCAACTCTTGAATGGAACGCGCCTTTGAAGAATGACCACCCACAGTTAAAATAAACGAAAGCTAGACGAAAATAAAAGCAATGAGTGACAAGTTCTCACCTGTTTAAAGTATATGGTATGTGGCGCATTATATTGCATAGCATTTGTACATATTAGAAAAACATCCCTCTGCATTAAAAGAAGAGAGATTAAGAATCTACATAGAACATATATCAGAATTTCATCTTTAGTACATACAGGTTAAGTTGAACAAATTGAGTTGAAGAAAGAGGTCATGTTACAACTACTAAACATGTTCAACATACCTTCACAATAATATATATTACTTTGGAAAAATAATTTAAAGAAAATTGGATATAAACAATACAACATAAAAATACCAACATAAAAATACTCTTTATCCACACCCGATAGTGCATATAACATATCAAAGTAAAGGAACAGGCAACCAGAAACTCAAGTTTATGAATGTTCATTTGAGATGCGAAAAAAGATGCAAAGTTCAGCTTCTTCGACTTTAATTGTTTATATACCTCAATGAATATCTGACAAGTAGCATTGTTAGAAGTGATACTAACATCTGCTATCAGCATGTTTATGTTATTGTAGTCATGATTCGTACTCCAAAGATCACCAGAAAATTTGACTGAATGGTACAAATCATAATCATGGCCAATGCTCAAGGGAACAAGAAATGTGATAAAATGCCACTGCAGAAAAAAGAAAATCCAGAGATTTTGTTTTCTTTTTTCATTTTTTTTTGTTTTGTTTTGTAGAAGATAATTTTCTAGTGCTCTCATTCACTAGGGAATCTTCCATTGGATTACAACATTAATATCTACGATTATCACGTCAATACTCCAGTGAGTAATTAGAAGCTTTTCATCCTACGCTATCAACTTCACAGTTGGTCACCCTTCACTCCAGGCTCCCCCCCCCCCCCCCCCCAAAAAAAAAAGAATAATTTATTGATGCCTTTCTAAAGCTTAACTTCGTACTTCTTTTCTTAACATGCTATCTCTTTCATTTCACAATGTTCTTTCTACCTGCGACATTGTTAACTAGCATCATTGAAGATCACATTAATGTCGTCCCAAACCAATTGCAAGGGTCAACACTGAGATGCATGCCCACTCTCATGAATGTGAATTTTTTTATTTTAAAAAAACATTGTACGCCAAGGTCATCTAACATTCTGTTTCTACACTCAGTGAAATTTCACAATACTTCTGTTCCATTAATAATGTCGTGAAACGTCGGGCAGCACTTTTCTCCAAGCAGCACGACCATCATTAGTCACATTATCATATTTAAGGCCCAGTGCATTATTTTAATATTTTGCCTGCATTAAGTCACATCGCCCTCAAACAGTGCTGCAATTCTTCCTCCTCCTTTCTAAGGACATTTGTTTCACTTTTTCTGCTTTCCTCTCAACTACCTCTTCTCGCAAAAGGCACCACTTCTCTTCCACCTTATCCCACTTATTAATAATCTCCTCCAACCACATCTTACTTGGCCACCCAAGGACACTAAGTTTTCTGCCACTTTCCTCACTCCCCGCCCTTCCCCACTGTCTTTTGCCACCACACACTCACTGTATCGTAGCACTCCTCTTCATGCAGCCAACATCACTCAAATAAGAGATGAGCCTAATCACACCCCCACTGACTTCAACAAGATGGTTACAAGTTTGAAACTATCCTCACAAGATTTTGAAGATAGGCCCTCGTGAAAGCCTCCTCTCAATCAATATTTGGGAAAAAAAAGGGATCATGTGCATGTTACTCCAGTTCGATTTCTGATTGCTAGGGGGTATCCATCAACACTCCTCCCAGATTCATTTTTAAAGCCCTCCATTCCAAATTTCCATCAAGTCTAGAGTGGATAAGCTTTACTCTTTTTTTGAGAACATAAGAGTGGACAACCTTAAGATTCCCCGACACCAAGGATAGTCCCATGCCCCCCTAATGATGGAAACAGTTGAGTTCACATAAATTCAACTGCCTATTCAAAGTCCAAATTACATTATAGTTTGTCCAATGCTTTTCCCATAAAACTGGGTAACATTATACACAGGGAAGAATGAAAAAGCTTTTTAGTGAACCATATACCAAATACTACATTTCAGTCATTAAGAAGAGTCCAATGTAGTATAAACACAGCATGTGCATATAAAATTAACCACGTTACACATCACTGACCTCTAATTGTTCCAAATTCGAGTAGGCACTTCTGTCGAGATTTCTCCTTACGGTCCCAAAGTCCATCGGATGCTCTATGACATCGTAGTAATCGGGTAACTACAAAAGGCCAAAAAATTTCAAATCCCCTAAACCATATACTTATCCACCAGTCTCAACTACAAGAAAGAAATTGAAAAAAAAAAAATTCAGTCATACAGTACCTCTTCCGGGTCAACAGGCTCCGCATAGACGCCATAAATATCTTTCCTGAGCACGAAAACCAAAAATCATAAAACGGCATTCACCCAACAAAAAAAGGCTAACAGAGCACCCATGTTTCAAACAAAACCACACACTTTTGAAGCTTATCAAGAATCAACTCCAACGTTTTCCTGTCCGGCAGAGGAGTTCTCGGCTGAGTTTTCAACAGAGTCCCTGAAATAACCACAAAGACATAAGCAGAGGACAACCCAAATCAGCTAAGCCAAACCAACACATTAATAGACAATACCAGTACCTGAAACAGACCCAGTTCTTTCCGTTCTCTTCGGCGTCAAATCCTGTCTCCCCTCCTGACTCCAAATAAAATAAAATAGAATAAAAATCCACATATCGAAAGCGAAAAGAAGAGAAACCCAATCCGAAAATCCGTATAGAAACTATTAGAGTCCATAAGCAGCAAAACCAAAGTGAACCCAAATGTTGAAATTTATTGGTTCTCTTTAAAGGAAACAAAACAACAGACAGTACAGTGTGATGTGTTATGTGTTCTAGAGAGAGAGAGAGAGAGAGAGAGACGGGGGAGAGAGAAAAAGAGAGAGACGGAGTGAGAGAGAGAGTGAAAGCTGACTCGACTAAACAGAGTGGACCAATAATTATCTCCCCCATTTTTTGGGGGAAACCAAAAACCAACAACATCAGCAACACCAGCGACGAACACAAACACGAGCGTGTGAGGGACCATTAAAACGACACGACACATTAAAAATAGCATAAAAACCAACACAATCGCACCTTCTCGTCGTCGGATCCGACGACATCCGACCGCGCATACGCATCACCGCCGTCGCTTTCCGCCACGTAATCATCATCATCATCTTCTTCATCGTCGATCCTCCTCTTCTTACTCCTCCTCCGCCGACGATCCCGACCGTCCGTCCCGCGCTCCTCCTCCTCCTCCGATTCCTCCGACGACGGAGAGGATCTCCTCCTCCTGCTCGTCTGATCGAGCTTCAGCACCAGCTTCAGCTTCTTCTCTCTCCTCCACTCGATCTCCTCCTCCTCCTCCTCCGATTCCTCCTCCAACCGCCGACGGCCGCCGCTGCGACGGAGGCGAACGCTGCTGCGGCGGGAGGAGGAGGTCCGGTTGCCGGAGGCGGACCTTTCCGGCCGGCCCTTTCTCTTTTTCCTCGGCCGGCCCTTCCTCCTCTCCGCCGCCACCACCGCCGGAGACTCCGCGAGTCTACCCATTTTTTTCTGCTTTTTTTCCTCTGCCTTTCACGGAATTTTTTTTTTCTTTTTTGTTTTTTTAGGTGGGGCTTAATTATTAGCTGGAGGCGTTCTATTCACTCGCGGTGAAATTAAAGGGTATGTTGTGTCAACTGATAACCGGATAAGGTTTTCTGTGATTTGAAATGCGAGGTTGTGAAGGGAGGAGTAAAGTGAGTGTAATGTATGTTTTTCGTTTTATTTTTTTGTGTGGTTTTTTTGGGTTTCAGGACGTGTTTTTATTCATTTTTTAATTAGGGAGTCGGGCTGCCCGCTGACCGCTGCCCGTTGATTATTTATTTACGACTTTGCCCCGTTCATTGCGTCACCTGTCGAGTATAAATAGGGAGAGTTCTATTGTCACTCCCTTTTCTTATCGTTCGCGCTTTTTGTGTAAACAGTTAAACGAAATACAATTAATAATTAACCGTTCTAGTGATGATTAGGCAATTTAACCCAAATACCATCCAATTTAACCCGTGTTTGGATCAGAAATAAAAGTTGGAAAAGGGGGTTTAAGATTGTTTGGATGACTTGAATAAATAAGAATATGTATATCATAATGAACTGATATAAAATGATATATAAATTCCAATTAAATCTTGAAATTAAGTTATTCTAAGTTATTTAACTCAAAAGAATATATGTGTCCACTGTTAAATCAACTGTCATCATTCCTTATTAATCAACTGTCAATTCAATTATCATCATTTTTTTACATTTTATAAATTTATTTAAACAACAAAAACTTTATTATTACATTTTTCAACAAAAATAATTCAAAGCACAACAAACACACAAAATTATTTTATTTTTATTTATAATAAAATAATCATAAACATCATAATAACTTAGTTTTTAATCCAAACGGGAGGCTTATTAAAGTTTAAACATTTCCATTACATAAAAAAGATTATTTGATATAATTTGATATTATTTTTAGTTATTATGTATGTGCCAGACAAATAGTATAACATTCCAAATTTTATATATTATATATAGATTACATATATTTTTTATCTTTGATTTTTCTATTTTATATTACATAAAAAAATAAAAAATAAGATTATGAGATATAAGATTTCATGATTTAAAAATCTTCAAAACTTTTTTTGTTTTCATTTTTACCCCGCATCTAAACAAGACTCAATAAAAATTACTTGATTAACCTGAAATTTTAATGATTAAAAACAGCAATAAAAAGTTGGTTTTTTTTATTTAATATGTAAATAATAGATTTTATCATGTATTTATGATTATTAGGAGCCGTTTTGTTATTTTTTTTATATATTTAACCATGATTTACATGTTTTTTTGAAGTCTATGTTTTAGAGTTGTCTTGTTGTTGGATTTCTATATAATGAAATTATTAGTGTGTGTATTTTGAAGCTGTTTTGGAAGTGGTTAAGTTTTTGAGGATACATTATTCTAATTTTAGGAGATAAAAAATCTATCAATTTTGTCATTATTTATATTCGATAAAATTGTAATAAAAAATAAGATAAATATTATTTCAGTCTTTATGTAAAACGAAAAATCTCTATTTTTATTTAAAATCAGGATAACTGTTTGTATTTTATCCTGATTATTTTTTATACTAAAGGAAATAAGTTATCATCTCCCCATATATTCTCACAATTACATTTTATTTCATAACTTATCCGCTGCTTCTTTCTTTCTTTCTTTCTTTTTTGGAGAAGCAAACACAGCTAACTTATAATTAGTTCACTTTTATATATAGGGGTGATTACGTGCGACGAACGGCGGGTGCGGCAGTGATCACGGGCCGTCGATCACGGGTCCATCGTATCGGACGGTCGGGTGCGAATTCACATCGACCGTCGGATGCGATGAACCCGCGATCGAACGGCCCACATCAGGACCACACCCGCCGTTCGCCGCACGTAATCACCCGCATATATATATATATATATATATATATATATATATATATATATATATATATAGGGATGATTAGGTGCGGCGGTCGCACGATGCGGCAGCAATCACGGGTCGTCGATCACGGGTCCATCGCATCGGACGGTCGGGTGCGATTCACGTCGACCGTTGGATGCGATGGATCCGCGATCGGATAGCTGTCGCACCGTGTGACCGCCACACCTAATCACTCGACTATATATATATATATATATATATATATATATATATATATATATATATATATATATGGTCGTGACGTGCGGTGTGCGGTCGGTGCGGTTTACGTGGGCCGTTCGATCGCGGGTCGCATCCAACGGTCGACGTGTGACCGTCCGATGCGATGGACCCGTGATCGACGGCCCGTGATCGCGCACCGCACCGACCGCACACCGCACGTAATCGGATCCATATATATATATATATATATATATATATATATATATATATATATATATATATATATATATATATATATATATATTTCTGATAATATGCGGTCGGTGCGGTCGTGCGATTCGACGTGCGTCGTTCGATCGCGGGTCCATCGCATCCAACGGTCGACGTGAATCGCACCCGACCGTCCGATGCGATGGACCCGTGATCGACGGCCAGTGAATCGCGACCGCACGACCGCACGACCGTCACGACTCTATATATATATATATATATATATATATATATATATATAGGGAGCCGATTAGGTGCGGTTTACGGTCGGTGCGGTGCGCGATCACGGGCCGTCGATCACGGGTCCATCGCATCGGACGGTCGGGTGCGATTCACGTCGACCGTTGGATGCGATGGACCCGCGATCGAACGGCCCATAAACCGCACCGACCGCACACCGCACGTAATCGCGACCATATATATATATATATATATATATAGGGAGCCGATTCGTGCGGGAATGCGGTCGTGCGAGAAGCGATCACGGGCCGTCGATCACGGGTCCATCGCATCGGACGGTCGGGTGCGATTCATCTCGACCGTTGGATGCGATGGACCCGCGATCGAACGATCGACGTCGTTTCCCGCATTCCCGCACTGAATCGCTCGCGTATATATATATATACGCGAGTGATAGCGTGCGGGTCGTGCGGTCGTGCGGATTCGACGTGAGTCGTCCGATCGCGGGTCCATCGCATCCAACGGTCGAGATGAATCGCCCCCGACCGTCTGATGCGATGGACCCGCGATGGACCCGTGATCGACGGCCCGTGGTCAACGCCGCACGACCGCACCGACCGCATAATATCATTCCTCAATATATATATATATATATATATATATATATATATATATATATATATATATAATTTAGAAAAACAATATTATTTAGAAAAACAAGTCTTTCTTCAATGCATTGCAACGATTCGTAACTTTTGAGTGTGTCAATAATCATCCACTGAGTGGTGAGTGACTGATGAGTGCTTTCTGTTGAGAAAGTTCAATAAAGTTAACAATGCAGATTTGATATGATTTTTGCAGTGATTCTCTATGATTTGTTTGAGGTAATAATTCTGGACTCCACCAGCAAACAATATTTTTTTTTTTACCAGCAAACAAAAAAAAATTTTATCACACCAAATAACTTTATTTTAATAATTTATTTTAATAATATTATATTCAGTTTACTTTTTAACTTTAAATTTAATTTATAAATATTTAAATTTTTTTAAAAATAATATAATACACCTTATCTAATGAGTTATATGTTTATAAAAAAATAAAACATATACTTCAATAAATTGCATGAACACATTTATAGAAAATGTAAAAAAATTTATTGATATATATACATCGCTAAAGTAAGTATATACTATGATTATTTTTTATTGACGCATATAGGACTAGAAGTGGAGCTGAAATAAAAATTATGTAACAACACTTTTTTTTTAAGATTAAACTCTGATTCCTGGCCAGCACCAAATATCATGAGATAAATACAATAAAAGACAAATTATTTTAATTAATTTTCTCACATCAAAGTTTAAATGAATCGAGTGTATAAGGTTTGGTTTGGCATTGGGGTGAAGAAATAATGGGTTAAATCACATGTTATCTCATATGGCATAAAAAGAAAAAAGAATAAAACATGCACAATTGTCGTATTTTAAAAGAAGAAGTAGAGATATTTTGTTCTAGGTAAAAGACGGAACAAATTTTATTCCCATTTTTTAATCTCATTTTGTAAAATACGGATAACTTTTATAACTACTCTTCCAAAAAAACAAAAATAAAAAACTTTATGAAATCAAAATCAACACTCATTACATAAGCGGACGCAGTTACACTCAGATCCGTTTCCAGCCCTAATTTTAGCCATATATGTGCTGATAAAAAATTAACGACGTATATGCTCATGTTAATAAGGCATATGCTTCGAAAGAATTTTTTTATATTTTTTATAAATGCATCCAATGTAATTTATTGGAATATATACTTTATTTTTTATAAAAGCATATACCTCATTAGATGGGGTATACTATTTTATAAAAATTTAAAACACATGTAAACTGAAATTGAAGCTGAAAATAGGACTTGACGTAACATTACCCTTAGCAAAAATATTATCAATTGTAATCCACTGAACATTCTTTCTTAAGACACATTGTCATGTATATACGAACTGATTGAAGGTGTACCTTCTATGTGCAATATTTCACATAATTTAAAAACCTAAATACACGTAAATTAAGAATATTCTTAGGGGACATTTCAAAATGTGTTTTAAAAAGAAAATTTCATTTAAAACAACTTTTGAAAAGAATTATTATTTTAGTAAAACAAACTTTTATTAGATTACTGAAACATTATTTTTTATATTACAAAGTTATTTTTCGCTCTCATCAGAACTTGAGACCATTTGAGCCATATGAAAACAAACTTAGGAGGGAGTGAAAATATATTTTAAGTGATTTTACTTTTACAAAAATCAAGTGTCCTTAAACTTGTTTTCAAATGCCATTGATTAATTGGAAAGCTGGCTATTGCTAAGCCTGTCAACGGACCGGATATGGAGCAGATATGGTCATATCTGTATCTGTATCTGAATTTTTTTTATATATCCGTACCCGTATCCGTATCCGACAGATATTTAAAAAGTGTATCCGTATCCGATCCGAAATTTCAGATACGGATTCGGATAATTATCCGAAATATCTGAAATAAATAAATAAATAATTAAATATAACAAATTTTCATTTAAAGTTTAAAAATTGACTTAAAATTAAAAATTCACAAACACAAGTCCTAACTTTACAACTATTAGAAAAAATAAATAAATAATTAAACATAACAAATTTTCATTTAAAGTTCAAAAATTGACTTAAAATTAAAAATTCACAAACACACGTCCTAACTTTACAACTATTAGAAAGAATGCGAGCCACTTGATCAAAATCCAATGGTAGATATTATATACTAATATTAACATTTTTTTAATGCCATCGGATACAGATATTTTTCGGATCGGATAGGGGTATATCCGTATCCGATCCGAAAATTTTTGGATACGCATTATTTTTTCAGATACGGATACGGATTTTTCGGATATCGGATATTTTTTGCATTTTCGGATACGGATTCAGATCGGATGCGGATATTTTTTCGGATAATTGACAGGCTTAGCTATTACTATTTTTCGGAACATAAATTGTTAAGAATATTGCTAAAACTCCAATGATAAATTGTTAAAAATATTGCTATAAGATGGCCATTAAAATTGTTAAAATACCAGTGACAAATTGACCAAAAACGCTTTCCAGAAAAAAAAAAATTTGTAGTAACATTGACCACGGCATTGTTAATGAATCTAGCCATTAAAATTGCAATAAAATCCTGCTCGATTTGTTAGATATACATCATATTCAAACCTGATGCAACATGTGAAAGGGCAATCACAAAATGGACTCACACTTTCCACTCTTTCTATATGGAAAAGATGCATATATAGCAGGAATCCCTTTCAAACTTCCACCACCAAATCAAGGCTAGAACTTATTAGAGTAATTGATGGATTGATTCGGCATGTTTTCGAAGTTGGTATCAAAGTGTCCCGCACGTTCGGGCAGTCTTGGTAGTGGACCCGGGATCAGAGTCAGACCATTCTGTAGGCACGGTGTGTCACAGTCACAAGTCAAGAAAAAAATTGAAAGCGATGCAAATTGAAATTATGGCTGTTTTGATTTTTTTAATTATTTAGATAATTAGTTAATTAGTAGTTTTATTTGACATTTGAAATTGAAATATGTATTCAAATCATTTGAATATATACTCATCTTTTTTTTTTGTAAATATATGTAATTGATTAGACAAATACCTTCAAAAATTTGGAACTTGGCCCGTTAACAAGAAAATTTATAACTAAGATGTCATGGGTTTAGTTTTATCATTTTGTGTAGATTTAAAGGTCAAACATTTCTGTAAAATATGTGTACCATCGCAATTCCCACTAATCTCCATCTCCACTACCTAATCAAGGCTGCTAGTACTAGAAAGAAATTGACTGATTAGTCATGTATACTGTATTCTCTGAAAGGGCACTAGCATAGAAACATATGGATTAATTAGACATGTATTCAACAATTTTGGGTTGGGTATCATGTGATTCCTGGACAAAGGTGTCTCCCAGGATGTTTTGCACTTGTTCAACACTAGAACATGACCACCCACACCACTGGCCCCACAAACTTAGGGACCATGGTTACATGTATGGTTGTACTTTCGTGGATGAAATAGACTATATGATTGGAGGCTCAATTGCAAACACTTACATTGTCCAAATATTAGAGTAATGTATCAACATCAAGATATTAAAATATAATTTTATGGTTTTCCGGTATATGACAAGCTTCTATTGACATAAATTGTTTTATAGCTGATGTCATATGAGTTGCAGAGGAGTTGTTGGATGGAGAAAATACGAAGAAAATGGGTCGAAAAGGCTCATAGAAGATCTAAACTTCAAACATCCTACTAATAGAGGCATCATCCAAATGAATTATACTACATATCAAAAGTAACCTTTTTTTTTGTAAATTTATCAGTTATAGTAATTTCTAATTTGTGATAAATTCCATATTAGTCTGCTCCTATTATTTTTAGTTAAATTTCAATTACTAAGAATCCTGCTATTCTATTACCATTATTTTTAGAAAATTGTGTAATTCTATCATTACTATTTACTCATTGTTACCTACACAATGAGTGTCTGAGTGTCTCCACTAAGACATTCAACTATTGATTTTTCCTCTATTTTTGCTTTTTCCCATGTGCATTTTAAGGAATCCTCCAACAAGAAGACATGATCTTTTTTTTTTCCTAAAGAAAAGTGACCATTAACTTGTTGCAAAGCCAAGCTTCTGACAACACACTCTCTCTGCATTATATAATTAAAAATGAATAGTGATTTACACATAAAGAGAACCTGTTTCACCAAAATTTCTTTTAACTTGGAAGCAATTGATGTCTGAGGAGACAGGTCCCTCGTGGGTCAAGCATTGCAAGTGTTAGCAGAGGACCCATATGGCTTCAATTTTCCATATCAAACAATCCTCAGACCTGCAGAATACATATCACTATATCAGGTTCTGTAGTCTGCTATCTCCATGTCATTCTCATGATTGGTGTCCAAGTGACCTCATCTTTCTGTACTTCATTAGACTCTACATTTTCCAAATCCTATACCAGTCATTCTCTAAGCCCCTATTTGTTTTGGGAATAATTGATTAAGAGAGGGGATAAGGTGAAGATCATGTTTATTTAGTATGAGTAAATTGTAATAGTTATGCTTGGATATTTTAGTATAAACCCTGATAACTGTACTTGGAGGAGGTAGGTATAGTCTATTTCTACTTGTTCATCCAAAATTATAACTCCAGATTAATATAACAAACACACAAGACAAAAAAATTATCAATACCGAGAAAGAAATATAAATCAAGCAGAGAATCATCTAATTATCCTCTATCCATGTATAACTATATTATATCTAGATAAGCTATTCATGAACCAAACGGGGGGTGAAAGCTGAAATCTGAGCACAAGGGGTTCATCAGTAGCCCATGAGTCAGGCCACATCTGATAAGAACATCACTGTCCACATTGCATTAAACAGTCCCCTCAAAATTCTGTTGCCTGAATGTAGTAATTCATTCCACATTTTGAATAGCTTGTAGATGCAGTTAGAAAGAGAATCAAAAGTAGAATTTACTTGGAAGTAAAATATTGAGGGACATTCATTCCTACAGTCCCCTTTGCATCCCCCAACTAGTTTTATTATTGTTCAAGGTATAGACTTGTATGATGAAATACATGCCTTTATAAAAAAAAATGAAATATATATTAAAATAAAATCCATGCTCCATGCAAATCTTTTACATTTTTCTAATCTAGTATAAACTAACTTAACATGTTATATACTAGTTTAGGGAAAAGTGGGGGTTGCAAAAGAGGCTACAGGAATGACTATGTATCAACACCCTACTTAGAAGTACTACTCAATGTCTACTTTGACCCATAGCCATAACTATCGACCACTCTCCTCCAAATGGCATAAAAAATTGAGGTAATTGTTCAACTGCAATTCTTATTTCAATGGGTTAAAGACCACAGTTGTCATGACTATACAATACGATGATCCTGGAAGTGTTTTCTATGTCTGAGTGCTTGGGTGTTATAAAAGATGATGAAACCTTCAACAACAATTCAATTTGACGGGGGCAAATAAGCGGAGGTAGACTTTCTAGCTTGATCGTAAGGTCAACCACGGGAGGTCCCTCCGATATCAACAAAAAAAAATAAATCAAGTTGACAGTCAGAAGATCGTTGTTCAAGATTATAAAACACATAAAGCGACCTGGAAATTTCTAAATGCTTTAGGGAGTGATGTAAATGAGGAATTTTTTTTCCTGAAGGGATCTTTTATGATGAATTCAGCAAGGAACATAACTTTTTAAAGTAAATAACAGCGAAGGAAGGAAAACTGTTTACACTCCCCCAAAGTTGAATCATGGGAGGAAATATTTTAGTGCCAAAAAGACCCTCCACTCAATAAAATCAATATTATCTTTAATGCTTGTACTTGGGAGAATGAACCAATGCTGTCACATAATCTTCTCCTTAAGAACCAACAGCATCAATAACCTAAAAATCAAAGTGGGGCGAGAGAAAGAGACAACTGTTTGAGGTAAAAGCAGAAGTGAAATATGTGCTTCATTTTCAGGTCTCCAACCTAAGAAACTACTGCCTGTATGCTTGCAATCTTTGCATGCAAGAGACCTCCTATTTAGATTGTTATAGAGCAGTCAATGCAACTTCCATGATAGACCTCCGGATTCTGTATGAGAGTGGCTCTTTACCTCACTAGTATTCAAATCTGATACCGGTCCATTGCAGAATTCTAAATTTAAAGTACCACTAACATGAAGCACTTTCTGGTAGAATTAAATCAAATTTGTGTCTAACAGTTTTGGTACTTCAATAGAAAAATTTTCTGCAATGTAAACTTCACTCGCATAAGTGCAATAGAGTGGAAGATGGAGAACATCATAAAAAGTTCAGTCATGTAAGAAGAACATAAAGCAATAATATTCAATTATATGGTGAAGATACTTAGGGAGCAAAGGTCACTCTTAACTCTTCTTTATATGAACAGCCTAAAGCTAAGTACATACTGTGATATCCATGAGTTGCAAATTCAATAGATAAGATTGCTTCTGTAGAGTCACTACTTTTGTGAGGATCTGACACATGGTCTAGAGACTCCAAAAAGCAGATGAACATGGACTGGTATGGCAGATAAAAGAGACTTCTTCTTGAGTGAGCTCTCCAACCCGAGCAAGGATGGCTTGCGTATAATGCTCTTGTCAAAATTAGAAAAACCGTCTTATCTCATCATGTCTCCTGATCAGGAGACAAGCTTACTTTTCCTGATTAGGAGACAAGCTTACTTGACAATCTTTATTTCTTTTGTTCATTTAAAACTAAGAAGCTGGAGGTGATCTTCATCATTCAATTATCATCACCAAAAATGTAACAAATGGCAGAGATACAATTGTCTAGAAGAATGTTTGTCCTCAAACCGTCTCACTATAAATGAGAATCTAGCTTCATATTGTGCTAGGAAACTATATTCATGATTTGACTATTCTTCATAGGAATATTCATACTTCAAGTGAAGGTCATAATATTAGTTTCAGATACTATAAGTCTGGAGAAATTCTCTGATGACAGTACATGGAATGCTTTGAATTTTTAATCAATGATTCACTACTTGTACATACATGTTTCCCGAATTTCTTCAAATTATATGTTCTAAATTCTCCAAGTTAACCTCAAAGAAGTACTCCAATATATACACAAACAAAAGGCCAGATATGCAAACAAAGTGGATATTCAAGATATATGTAACGTATCAATTGCAATATCACTAAGAATGACATCACTATATCACTAAGAATGACATCACTACCTGTCAAGAATACAAGCACTATCAACAAAAACAGACAAGAAATAAAATCATTACCCACCATTGATAAGCTCCCAAGCCACCCTCGAAAATTGAAGCTCCCTTCACATCATCACAATATCTCCTTAATGAAGTCAAGATTGAGCGTGTCACGAACGATCAAAAACAACCCGAGAAGTATGACAAGCATTATCCCCGATGACATTATCCGCTGCTCCACCTCCTGAGGCAACTTCCTCCCACCTCTCACAGCCTCCACAATTAGCAATGCCATCGACCCCCCATCCAAAGCCGGCAAAGGCAACAAATTTATGATCGCGAGATTGATATTCAGAATCGCCGCAAATTGAAACAACCCATCACTGCTCGACCTCGCGACCTCCGCCCCAACCGCTATAATTGCCACCGGCCCCGAAACCTTCCCCACCGACTGCGAGAAGTTCAAGAACGTCTGTTTCAAGCTATCTAAAACATTCAAAGTCAGCCCCCAAAACTCCTTCGACGCATATACAGCAGCCACTGCGAGATTCTGCGGTTTCACCTTTGAAATCTTCAAATTGGGCGACAATTGGACTCCAATTCGTCCGGTCCCATCATTGCTCTTATCGGGCACCACATTCACCGAAAGATCCAAACTTTCCCCCTCCGCACCTTAAGCGATACGGTTTTCCCGGGCTGGTTTTGATGGCATCAACGAGCATCGAAACAGACGACGAAGACACTGTCTGGGGGAGTGCGACACCATCGACGGTCAAGATTACGTCTCCAGGGAGGAGCCCATCCCTTGCAGCGGCAGAGGAAGCCCGGACCTCTGGAACAAGCACCCCCGGAAAGGGTTCTTGAACGGGCAAACCAACAGAGACCACTTGAACGAATATAATCAAATAAGCGAACACGATGTTCGCAACAACCCCGGCGGAGATGACTATTAGCCTATCCAAGATGGGCCTGTTTTTCAACAAATCGGTGTCGTCCGGCGGGATATTGCTGTCCGGGTCGTTGTCGGGGAACCCAACGAAGCCCCCGAGAGGGAAGGCCCGGAGAGAGTACTCGACGTTGTTGGAGACGAACCTGGCGAGGACCGGACCGAACCCGATGGCGAAACGGCTGACATGGATGCCCTGGACAGCGGCGGCGGCGAAGTGGCCGCCCTCGTGGACAACGATGATGGCGGTGAGGACGGAAGCCGCCTCGAGCACGGATTGGAGGCCCTCGCCGGAGAAGGCGCGGACGGCGAAAGGGTTGGGCCTTCTTGGGAGAGACCCAGATGGGTTGGAGTGGAAAAGGTGGGGTTTTGGAGGGGATGAGTGGGTTTTGAGGGTGAGTGAGGAGTGGGTGTTGAAGGGTTTTGATGGGGGGTCTGAAAATAGTGTCTTTGGGGGGAGGAGATAGAGGGTTGGGTGGGTGGTGGTGGAGAGATTCAGCATCTTTGCTTTCTATAAATGGAAATTTGGGTTCTTTTAGGAGGGTTTGGTGTACTTTTTTTTGCTTTAGATGGGGATTTGGGGAAGGGGGTTTGGGGGAGAGGAGGGAAGGGGGGATTGTTTTGGATAAACCTCCATTTGTGGAGGGGAAGAGTTTTTTTTGTTTTTGTTTTTTGTGTGTGGTGGTGGTCTCTCTGGCTTCTCAGTTTATATAGTTTTTGTTTTCCCCAAATTTGATTTGAGTTTTGGAAATTGGGGGTCACCCAAACGTGTGGAATGGGAATAACTATGTCCTGATAGGGATTTAGATTGGGGCGCGGATATCGACACCCCACAATACAAGAAAACTATCCCTTTAAAAATATAAAATAAAAAATTATACATCGTAGCAGTAAGAGTAAACTCACCCTGAGATTGACATTTCCTATGATCGATGGTGGTGAATTATGGTCGACTGATAATTTGGCGTGTGTATCAATCCAGGTCGGCAATTACTTGGGAGACGATGTTGAAGTATGGTCAGCAATCACTTGGACGACGGTGTTGAAGTATGGTCGTCAGATATGGGTGCAACTTGGGCGGGTTGAACCCAACCCAACCCAACCTGACTCGTGGGCGGGTTTGGGTTTGAGTTTTTTGGCGTCGGGTTCAACCCGACCCGAACCCGAACTAACCCGAACCCAATTCGGGTCGGGTTCGGGTTGGGGGGTTTAACCCGCGGGCTCAACCCTAACCCGACCCCCATGCTAACAAATGTTATGCTGCCATAACAACATACCTATATCTAAAACCCTAAATTCCTAAAACATAATAAACAATTTTACAAATTAGAGTATCACTATGTTTGTTGTGTTTAGATTAATTATTATAGATATTCACTTTTAATTATTTGTATATAATGTTTAATTAATAATTAATTATAGTTTGTTTTGTTGTTTATTAAATATTTTGTATGATATTTTAGGTGTTAAACCCGATCCGACCCAAACCCGACTTGAGCCCGAATTCAACCCGAACCCGACCGAACCCGAATTCAACCCGAATTCAACCCGAACCCGACCCGAACCCGCGGGTTGAGATCGGGTTCGGGTTCGGGTTGAACCCTTCGGGTTGAGGCCGGGTTCGGGCTCGGGTTGGACTCTCTGCAATGCGGGTTAATGTCGAACCCGACCCGAACCCGACCCAACCCGCCCGAGTTGCACCCCTATCATCAGAAAGCCTGGCGAGCTAAACTCTGAGAAAATAAATTCACATTGTTACAAGTTTTAAACAAATTATGATAAATTTCACATGTAAACACATAAAATAGACAGTCATTACAACATTTATAACACATTAAAATACGATGTTAGCATTCCATAACCAATCATATATGTGACTACACTACAAGTAATTGTTTTTATGTTTATTTTTATTTTTTTAAAAGGAGTAATTATTTTTATTGGATATGTTATTTATTTTTATTCATGGAAAAATCGATATAGTTAACGAATGGTTGTGGAATTTGAACATGTATTATGTTGTGTAATCACATGAATAATTGATTATGTAATGTGAACATTGTATTTTGATGTGTTATGAATACGACTATGGTTGTATATTATATGTGTTTATATGTGAAATTTGTTATAATTGGTTGAAAACTTGTAACAATGTGAATTTATTTTTTCAGAGTTTAGCTTGCCGGGCTTTCTAGCGACCATATTTCACCACCGTCACCCAAAATGGTTACCGATCAAACTTCAACATCGTCGCCCAAGTGGTTGCTGACCTGAGTTGGTACACATGCCAAACTCTCAGTCGACCGTAATTCACCACCATCGCTAGAGGGAATGCTGACCTCGGGGTGGGTTTACTCCTACTGCCTACAATGCACATTTTTTTAAAAATGGTGGGTTTCTTGCAACGTGGGGTGCCGATATCCGCGCCCTTTAGAATGTTGGGTATGGGCACTTGTTTTTGGAAAGAGCGTTGATACACTCAGTTCGTTGTGCAACCCCTTACACAATGATAACGTGGTATATATTACACTATTATAGTATATGAGTTTCTATCATAGTATATTGTGTAAATTCTTTTATCATTTTTTTATTTAAAAAAAAATATATTGATGTATATCAGTATATACTTCATTTTATATAGCATCATGCACTTCATTTGTAGAGTGTTTTTTTTTAAAAAAAAAAGAAAATCAGCGTGTACTGCAATTGAGGTTGTAATGAGGTTCAATATATCATTTTCCATTTGGAAAGGCACAGTGGGGTTTAGACTTTGAAGCACTTATACATGCAGCCCCGTTTACCGCTTGATACACTATGATAGTGCAGTATATTACTGCACTATCATAGTGTATAGCTTCTATTGTAGTATATGACACGATTTTTTTTCATTTTTTAACTAAAAAAACTATTGTATCTTAGTATATACATCATTTCATATAATAGCATACACTTCAAAAAGAAAGTATATGATATTTAAAAAAAAAAAACGGTATGGCCTGCCATTGTGGCTGTAATGGGGGTTGAATGTATCTTTTTCCTTAGACTTTGACATACTGAGAATGCAAGGCCCATATACTACACTATCATAGTGTATAGCTTCTATCGTAGCGTATGACACAATGTTTTTTTTTCATTTTTTAACTAAAAAAAACTATTGTATCTTAGCATATACATTATTTCATATAACAACATACACTTCAAAAAGAAAGCGTATAATATTTTAAAAAAAGAAAGACGGTATGGACTATCATTGGGGCTATAATGGGGGTTGAATATATTTTTTTTCCTTAGACTTTGACATACTAAGAATGCAAGGCCCATTTCTACAAAAAAAAAAACTAAGAGGTCCATTCCTAGTTATCCTATCCTTTAACATTCTAGGTAGGCCTGCCAATGGGTCGGGTTCGGACCGGGTCGGGTGGACTCGGACCCGACCCGTGGAAAAACCCAGAGGATCCAGGTCCAACTAAGGACCTGGCGGTAGGGGTGCAACTCAGGCGGGTTGGGTCGAGTTCGAATTTAATCCACATTGCATAGAGCTCAACTCGAACCTGAGTCTGAACCCGACCTCAACCAGAATGGTTCAACTCGAACCCGACATCAACCCATGGGTTCGGGTCGGGTTCGGGTTCGGCTTCGGGTTGAATTCGGGCTCGGGTCGGGTTCGGGTTGAATTCGGGTTCGAGTCGGGTTCGGATCGGGTTCGGGTCGGGTTCGAATTTAACACTTAAAAGATCATAAAAAATATTTAATAAACAACACAATAAACTCTAATTAATTATTAATTAAACCTTATATACAAATAATTAAAAGTGAATATCTCTGATTAATTAACCCGAACACAACAAATATAGTGATGCCCTGATTTGTGTAATTGTTTATTGTGTTTTAGGAATTTAGGGTTTTAGATATAGGTATGTTGTTATGGAAGCATAATATTTGTTAACTTGAAGGTCGGGTTCGGGTTGAGTCCGCGGGTTGAACCCCCCAGAGAAAAACTTGGAGGTCGGGTACGGGTTGGGTTGAACCCGACAGAGAAAAACCCAACCCAAACTCGCCCATGAACCAAGTTGGGTTCGGTTGGGTCGGGTTCAACCGCCCAAGTTGCACTCCTACCCGGCAGGTTCGGAGAAATGCGGACCAGGACCCGGACCCGTCGGACCCGGGTCGCGTTTGGGTCCAACCTGACCCGACCCGAATATTATTAATAAATAAATAAAAAAACTCATGAATTTGTTTGTCTTATCATTCTATTTGAAAATGGTTAATACACACTACATATTAATCTAAACAACATTCAAAACAATAAACACTAACATATTAACCTAAACAATGAACATAAATCATGCAACAAACCAATTAATTATACAAATTCAAAAGCTAATAAATTATTAAGGCTTGTCAACATGTGGGTTTGGTTGGTTATGAGTTATGATTTATGGGCTTGGTTATGGATTTATTGATACAAAAATGAATTAAATCTTATACTTGTAACTTGATAAATAAGAAACAAAATTATGGGTCAACTAATACTAATAGTCTTGTAATATATAAGCATATACTAATAAAACAGTCGGGTCTCGGGTCCAACGGGTCGAGGCGGGGTGGACCCGGACCCGACCCGTTTGTATGTTCAGGTCCACCGTGTCGGGTCCAAATTGGACGGGTCACGTGTAATCGGGTCCGGGTCAGGTCGGGTCCGGGTCTGGACCCAACCCTTTGACAAGCCTACTCCCAGGTAAGGGTGTTCAATAGGCCCGAGGCACAAAAGTCCAAGCCCGTAGGGCCAAAGCCCGGGCCTGGTTCTGGGGCACAGGTCCAGCCTGCAGGCACACAGGCCCGCCCGCGGGCCTAGCCCATAGGCCCATGGGGGGTATTCCAATAAATGAGTAACATGTTATTTTTATTTGAATTATGATTGAATTATACAAATTATTAACATTTATGTAGGTATCAACATAGTTTGATACGTGTAGTTATTTATTTTTTAAGTAATTAATTTATTTAATATTTTTATTATGAAAATTCAATAGAGATAAATATTTTTTTAACATTATACTTTAATTTTATGTTATTTTAACATTATATACAAATGAACAACTTAAAATTAAAAAATCAAAAGAAATAAGATGTTTAGAATTTGGGCCCATAGTCCCACCCATGGGCCCTGTTTTTTTGGTCACGGGCTGGTCCGGCCTGGGCCCGTTGGTCAAGCAAGCTCATTGCCGACCCCTAGTCCCAGGCTTACACAGGTCACATCGTCCTCATGTGGGGCCGCACCCACCATCACGAAATGGGCATGCTCTAATATCCATTTTAATGCCTCTGATTTGTACTTGGTGGACTCAAGGTTTTAAAACATGTTTTTGTGTGTAAAAGTTGTACTCACATATAGACGATGTAAGATAAACACCAAACTCTTACCCAATCTATGAGCCTTTTGGAATTGTTGGGCCTGCCCTTCAATGGGCCTGGTGTCACAGTACTTGTGTAAAAGATAAAATATATATTCTAATAAATCATATGAATTCATTTATATGATGTACAAAAAATTAACAAAATATATATCTCACATATATATATAATGAGTACATGTGGTTAACAATTTATATAGAACTGTAAAATGGACCAAGTGTATAGTAATAGCTTTTATTTGTTTTGGATGATATTATTTAGTCTCATTAACCGCCCATGTACTTGCAGTCTTATATGTCTCACTAAATAGAACGTGCCATTTTTCACTTCTTCTAAGTGGGTTCATATAATTCATTAATATTAGATCATATGCTTTATTTTTATAAAAACATATGTTTTCTCTCCTGAATGATACACTTTTAACAAATCAAAGTATACACGCAATCTACTCTAACAATCAATATATTTCCATTTCAATGGTCATCCAATGATGTATATACCACCTTAAAAGAGACATACCTAGTTAAAAAAATTTACATTTGTCAAATATAAGTTCATTCATTTCGTTATATAGTGATATACACTTTACATCAAAATATATATTTCAATATATAAGATTTATTATTTAAAAAAAACCAACTATCTTGAAGTCCAGATTCAGTCTGGACAGACTTCGATTAATCTTGTCAGTATCGAATTGTACATCTCTTTAATCGAACTACACAGCTTATGAGTTGAAATGCACATCCAATTATTGAGTACGTATTCAACTCGATCTCTTATTGAATTGGATAAAACATGGATTCTTTTATCATCACTATTCAATAAGAGAGTGAACAATTCGATTCTCAATTCATAGGTTGTGTAGTTCAATTAAAGAATTGTACAGTTTGATACTGACATGACTGATCGAAGCCAGTACTGACTAGATCCAGACTTTTGATATTGTTATCAAGACTGTCTTTTAACATTATTCTTCTATGTTAGGCATTCCCTTTCTTAATACAATTAAGGAGGCATGCTTACTTTTTCTTTTTTTTTAAAAAAAACACATTATTCTTCTATGCCACAAATTCCACGTGTATGCACTTGAGTACGTGCATTTATATACACCTTGACTTTCGTTGCCTACCTCCCGAACACACACACATAGATGCACCTCTCTTCATTTGTTCCCCTTTTACATACCAATTCCTGCCCATGTAAAGAAGCAAAGCTAATCATATATATGTCAAGCTCTCCTTCATTTCCTTTGCCACAAAGCCCTCCAGACTCTCTCTCTCTCTCTCTCTCTCTCTCTAAAGAAATCTCAACCGACATGGAGAGCACGCCTATACAAAGCAAAATCAATTGCTCCCCACCCACCCTTTGTTGGGTGTGGGTCTCTCTTTTTGGCCTCCCAATTCTTGGTTTTGGTGTTCTTATATCTATGAGTCTTTCAATACTCCCCCTCTCTCCCTCCCTTTTTCATGTGCGCGTGCAGTGTTTGTGTTGATTTCTGACATGAAAGAAGAATTGCATATAGGATATAAAGAGAAGGCAAAGATGGAAGAGTTTGGGCATGCAGAGAGTGAGACAAATAGGGGCGAGGGAGGTGTTGGCGTGCCTCAATTTGAAGACATGGCTGAGAACGGTTCACAGCCATGCGATCTGATTGAGCCGCGTCAATATCTCCTCCATGCCGTGAATCGAGCTTTGAAAAAATCGGCTGGCGCCCCCTTGGCCTGGGTGCACCGATCTTCAAAATAATATATCTTCTCCGTGCCCTCACACCAAAACAGAGTCCCACATCCATTGGTGAGGTAACTACTAACTTCCATCTACTTTCTTATTCCAATCTTTATTCAATTCTTTTTTATGAAGGCCTTTACACTGTATCCAACCCATTACTAGTAGTAGACAAATTTGATTATGAGTTTAGAACAGACAATGTATTAAAACCCAATTAAACTAATCCAACAGGGGTGTGTGTCATTTATTCCACTTGCATCTCGCAACTATAAAAAAACTGGGGTGAGGGCCACTAGAGGCAGTGTGCCATTCATTCATAGATTGTTGGGACAAACTTTATTCATATCAAGACTTACTTCATTTGGATTTGTAATTGAAAGCTGAATTTTTCAAATATGTTTTTAAATAGAAAAAAAGAGTTAAGGACGTTTTTTTTTATATAAAAAAAATAGAGATATCTTCATGCAAACTTAATTTAAAATCCAATTTTTTAAATAAAGCTAATGTTCAAGCCTGTTTTCAAATGGGTCCTCAAAAACCTCAAAAACATGAATTTTTCAGTATTCAATATTGTTTTTTTTATTTTATAATTTTGATATATTTGTAATGACATGTTTAATTCATGTTTATGTGAATGCGAAATACAGCTAACGATGCCAAGCTGCATGCTTAAAATTGAAGATGGCATTTGAAATATTTATATCAATTAAAATGGGTGAGGCAGTTACACCAAACGTCTGATAATTTTGTCTCATGTAGAACTTTATTTGCATTACATTATTTATTATTCATGATACCACTGACAAAGTCGTATTAAATATCCGTGGAAAAAAATACGAAATTCTATCAACCCTACTTGTTTTTTATAAAAAAATTGCATACTGATCCTTCTACAATGTCCTAGAGTCCTTCATTCAATATGTCTTCCTTTACCATCTCCATAATTAACAAAAACTAATTAAAGGGCATTGCTACTCTGATAAATAGATGTGTTATTTTTAATTTTTTTATATTTTACATAAAAGTGTGTATAAAAATCACTGAACTATAATTTTTTATAAAAATATATTTTCAAATATGAATTTAATAAAAATGTGGCACCATAAAAAGGACTATAAACACACAAAGCCATAAACATTGTCCAAACTTAAACAGAGAAATAGTTTAGTAATGCTTGAAGATGACATTGGAATCTTTATTAATAGAGAAATTAATTAATAAGGATAGTTACAAATTAAACCATGATTTTTGTCTTAAGCAGAATTACTTCCTATATTTAATCATTGACACACAGAGAATGATATATATTTATACCCTATTACATAAAAGTGAGACGATAAGACGAGTGTTCACCCAATCGACCTGTTCAATGAGCTATTTGCATATCAACCCCCAGTGTCTCATATTTAGAATCAAGTCCCTAAAAAATCTTTCAATTTGTGGTTTATTTGCGGATTAGCCCCCATGAAATCAACAGCTTTTGTCAATGTGTGGTTTAATTGCGGATTGGCCCCGCAGATGGGTATATTTTAAATAAGCTCCTAAATTTCTCATATTTATAACTATGTCCCTAAAATTATCGGCTGTCTTTGTCCTTTTCTGTAATTATTTTCAGATAGACCCCCTATCCCTCATATTTATTATTAGGTCCCTGATAACTTTTCTTCGGGGATTTAACCAGCCATTTTCATTTTGCAGATAGACTCCTAAATCCCTCATATTTATAACTAGGTACCTGACAAAATCAGCCACCTTTGTCTTTTTCCGTGGTTATTTGCAGATAGGCCATAGGTCTCTCATATTTATTACTAGGTCTCTGACAACTCTTTCTCGGGGATATTTGAAGTTCCACCTTAGTTTGTACAAGTTTTACAACTGGATTGAAAGAATGCATGTTGTTTAAATTGATTTTGTTTTTTTAATAATGTTATGTCCAGCCTCATTTCCAATTCAATTCTAGATTATATGTGTTTTGAATTTTTTAAAAATTATATACCTCATCTAATAAGGTACATGCTTTTATAAAAAAAATGAAGCATATACTCCAACGAATTGCATGGATACATTTATAGAAAATGTAAAAAAATTATTTCGAACCATATGTCTTGTTATCGTGAGCATATACATCGTTAACTTTTTATTAACGCATATAGAACTGGAATTGGGGTTGAAAATAGATTTGGGTGTAACAATGCCCTTTCTTTTTTAGTTTCTACTCTGTTTTTTTTTTTGGGTTATTTGATTTTGTTGGTTTTCGATATGTATCTATAGATTTATTTCATTTTGTTGGTTTTTGATATGTTTTTTTAAGCCTATTCATTCATCTCTCTCAGCTTGTTAATATTCATTCATCTCTCTCAGCTTGTTAATATTCATTCATCTCTCTCAGAAAGTTTGTTAATATTCATTCATCTCTCTCAAAAAGTTCTCATTTATCAAATATTTTTTTAGTAATAACTATTCATATTTAACCTATATTGAGTTTTTGTTCTATTTGGATCTAATATTCACTCAAGTTAATAATACGTGTGTCAGCGCGTACAATAGGCTAGTACTTACAAAATTGTGGCCCACCTCTTAATGAGATTTGAAAAAAGAGTGTCCTTTTGGTGTTATTCAAAACAGAATTTATGTTCATTTTTATTTGCAACCCTGCATATATATACATTTTTATTTTAAAGTATGTTTTACTCATCAAGAACATTCTTTTAAAAAAAATAAGTACATCCTGGTATAAATTCAATGTATATATATTTATATCTTTTATAATAGAATTACATTGTCTTAGACAATTTTATATACTGGTTTAGTGATGACGTGATTGCAAATGAAATTGTAAAATGACAAAATATATCAATTTAATATACATTATCTTCAAACAGATGATAAGTAAGATTAGAGAGAGCATTGTTGAGAGTTAATAGGCAGCCTAAAACAATATATATTAATAAATGAATATTTGTTTCTTGATGAGGTTACACCTCTTGATGACCTAATTAGTTAACTAACACCTCTAACATCTTCTATAAAAAAAAATGAGGATGTCATCTAATCTTGACCGGATCTCATCAAAGGATATTCATCTCAAATTTATAAAAAATTGTGAAAACCCCACTTGTTTTTGACATGTGTGATTGTGATTTTTTTTTATTCTACTATAAATATAATTTTTTTTTTTGAAATTGATGAGATCGAGTCGGTTGGATCCCATCTAAAAACAAAAGTAAAAAATCAAAATAGTTATTTCTACAATGGTCCTTTTCAGTGTCATAGAAGTCCTCCTCGGGGAAAAAAATAAATATCACAGTAATTCTTCCTCCATGACACAAAAAAGAAAAAAGAAAAAATAAAGGTTTTAAGTGGTTTGGAATAGTGAAACGTATGAGGGAGGGGGTGTAAGTTAATAAATCCAAGACTTTCACAGTCAAACTCTTATGCAGAGCATTAAATGCAGTCACTCAAGGAGCTGGCTTTGTATTTTGGTCGCACTCGGCCGTCATCCCTAGCATAATATTAGAATAAAATTCATTAACCCAGTACCCTCGTTTGGATGTAACATAGATTTATTCTACTCCTAAAGCTATATAACACCATGGATAATGTTACGTGTAGCTCTCTTTTCAAACTCAATTCTAATATACACATGTTTTAAATTTTTTAAAAATAATAAATATACATCATCTAATGACATACATGTTTTTATAAAAAAAAATAAAGTAGATGCATGTTTCAATAAATTGCACGTATGCATTTATAAAAAATGTTAAAAATTTCTATCAGCGCATATACTTCGTTACGTGAATATATGCTTTGTTAATTTTTATTGACACATATATAGGACTAAAATTGAAGCCGAAAAAAATTGGGTGTAAAACTATAACTATTCATGTAGAGTTTTTTTTTGTTTGTTTGGATGATTTTTTTGTTTTTATTCTAAGTGAAAAACATAAAAGTTACATTTTTATTGTTTGATTTATTTTGAATAAAGTAATGATAAGTGATTGATGTGACATGTTTTTACTCTAAATTTTGTATAACATAGTTTTACAACAAGCTGGTATATGTTTTTTTAAAGAAAATACTGATTAGGACTTCAAAGTGGAGATTTACATAAAGAGACATGCCAAGTATTTGATTTTTTTTACATTTAAATTCATGATTTCCTTTTCTTGATACTTTTTGCATTGCCAATCATTTTGGTGTATAAACTGATCTTCCGTTGATTCATAGCTAGCTAACAACTAACCTTCAATCTTTTTTTTTTAAGATTAAAGACATTTATATTCCTGTACATATAAGAAATCTTATATAAGATTTTGTCAAAGTTGGGACAGACGTACAAGTCAATGAAAACTTATAAAAATCAAATTATCATTATTGAGTTGATTTTACATCAAAATTTGATGGAATATTTAGAATATTCTATTTTCATATAATTGTGTAGACATTATAATCCATATAAACAATCATAAAGAAAAATTAGTCCCTGCAAAGACTAAATTACCCTTGTAGGGATTTTATGTTTCTTCATTCCCATTGAGGTACTGTTTGAAAATGATAAGAAAATTGGGATAATTTAATCATTTCATGGTATAAGTTAGAGCTAACTAAAGTAGATTGAGTTAGGTTTAACATTGGTTGACTTCATGGATATATATGAGTTTTTGTGAGTTTTTAAGGACCATAAGCCTGCTCCAACTGTGAAAAAGGATTTATATAAGATTATTTATGTTTGTGAGGTATTTAACCATTTTTGTAAATCACAAAAATTGCTTTATTTTCACAATTTAATTGAATAAATTTAAATTGATTGCAAAATTCAGCTTCAAAGCCATTATGTGATCCAATCATATTTATTTTAAGGCTGCAGTTTGGGTTGGGTGCAACACAAACCCGATGAGTGGAATCCGATTTATATGTAGGTTTAGGTTGTTGGTGTCCCAAGTAACCCGACCTAACCTGAACCCAAACTTAATACCTAACATTTACACAAACCTAAACCCTCTCTCACCCAAATCCTGCCACAACCTTCAACCCTGCCTTTCTTTCTTCTTCTTCTTCCAACCATATCCAGCCACACCATTCATTATGCAAATAAATGCATGCTTTCTTCCTCTTCCAGCCACACCTAGCCATACCACATTTTCTCTTACATATTGAGATATGGTTTCTCTCGATCTCTTTTTTTTTTTTGTTGCATTCATTGTATTATATTTTTCATGCATGATTGTTTGATTGGGAATCACTATAATGGGGGCAAACTTTAATGGTAACTTATAAATTTTTCACTGTACAACCTAATAAAATGATAAAAAAATACATATTTTTAAAATGAATAAATAACTTTTTAATAAATATAAAAGAAGGTTGATGATCCATTTTTAAAAGGTACAAATTAACAAAAAAAATGTTAATTGCATCTTTGAAAGTTTATAAAAAAAAATATATAAAAAAATGAAAGTACGGATCTTATTTGAAGTTCCAATAGGATAAAAGAGAGAAATTTGCATAAAACAAACACAAAAAATGAAAAATATAATTAAACAGATAAAGGTATATCAATCAAAATAAAATTTATTTAATTTTTTTAATCTTATATACTATTTTATAACCAAATATGTCAAGAAAGAACTAAAAAAAAACTAAAAATAAAATAATAATGTAACACTAATAAATATAAATATATATCAAACAATTTAACCAACACTCAAAACTATCAAATACATGTCATGACTAATTAATAATCCACCACAACGGGCCGCACATTGGTTTTTTTGCAAAATCCGAGCTGGGCTGCCCCTACTTGCCCCTTTTGGCTCCGCCACTTACTATGTATGATTTCTTTGTTGAAAAAAAAACATGAACTTATGTTTAATTGTTTTTTTCAATCAAATTCAGGTTCTTTGGGTTGGTATGGATTATTGGTTGTGTTTACCATGGGTTGAATTCATGTTAGGGTCAGCGGGTTGAAAATCGGATTGGAATGAATTATGGTTGAAATAATGTTTTGAGTTTTGAGTTGGGATCAACTGAAACCCAACCCACCGGAGTTGCACCATTAATTTATTTTTATGTTACCCAAAGTATTTAAAAATGTAGAACTCGTTCCCATGCATGGTATATAATAAGCTCTATTTATATAAAAAAAATTTTTAGGAGCGTTGATATATTTTTGCACCCTGCAATCTTGAAAAACTCCCTAGACGCTTGTTTGCTGCAATTATCACAGTGTATGAAAAAAAATTTCTTCTGTTTTTTAAGAAAAAGAAATATAATAGTGTCTATGTATTTCTTTTTTAATAATACGTCAATGGATGGGTGTATTTTCTTAGAAAAAAAAATATGTGAGAGCTGTAGAGAATGTTGTGTAGGATTGGACATATCATTTTTTTTCTCAATCAATCTTTTATATATATAATTGAATCTAGTTTGTCAATAACTAATTTATTAGTAAATAACAACACTTTATTAGATATCAGAAAAATTGGATGTTCAACTATATACATACATCCTGATCAGTAGTTAAAAATTGGATGTTTAAATATTGTACAATGGAACCGAAACAACTTAAAATGCACTTTATTGAAACAAAAATGGTGAAAAAAGAGAGCATAACATCATCTCATCCAGAAGAATAGAGTATAATTCCACAGGGCACTGGCTCCCGGCCCCTTCTATTTTTTCTGAATTAAATAAAAATTAAATGTATTGCTGTATATTCAAAAAATTTACATGTACATCAAAAGATACACTCTTCAAAGTTGATTTCGCATCCCATCAGTTTCCCGAAAGAGGTTTGAAAGAGATCATTGACATTATAAACTTATAGTGTTCATTTCTTGGATTCTAACCACTTTTTTCCTTGGAGGTGTCAACATGGACGATCTGCTTTTGCATTTTAATCTCTCAATTCTATTCCATCAAAACTCGAATAGTACAAAATGAGACTCCCAACAAAAATTTACAAACTTTCAATAATTGAGAGGCTTCATCAAAGGAGGGAGGGATTGCCTATCCAGGTCGACATGCATCCCCTCCTATGAATAGGCCTTCCCAATTAATGACCACAAATACATATATACTGGAAGTCATTAATTAAAAAAAAAATATTGAAGACTACAATGTACTAACATAGGAGATCTATCCCTGTTAAAAAATCTTGATCATCCACAGCATCAAATAAATCGTTTGAGAATGGCTGGAGGCCGTGATCCTCTTCCATCTTTCTTATGATTGCCAGGCAGTTAATAGTCCTCTGATCCATCCATTTTTGTTCTTTGTTTCATTACCTAAGAATGAACACCGTCATTAGTTTTATTTACTAATATCAAGATTTTTAACTGTGATCTTCAACTAATATCGATATTGTATAGTGTATGTAAGATGATTAAGCAATTAATTAATGTCAGAAAATAGCAAAAACCATAACCAAATATGCATTTAATTTAACTTACTTTTTTATGGCTGGCTTGGATTTCAATAGAATTAGAAGAGATGAGTCCAGTTTCGCACGTGCACGGATCCTGTGATGAGCGTGAGATTCAATGAAGGAATTGTCAGTACTGTCTCAAGCTCAAACAATGTAATATATAGAAATCACACTAGTTAAACAGAGGAATTTCAATAGACCAAGTAATATGTTCAGCTCATGAAACCCAAATAATTATGGTAATGCCTTGAAATATATATATCTAATTAATTATCAAATTCTAGAGTTACCTTGGTGGCCTCAGTACTGACACTCAACTTCTCAGTCGTCGTCGTCCATGTATCCCTGCATCTCTTTTTGTTCATCAAATCTTCATGAAATTTAAAAAAACCTCCAACACCATCCTAATGAGCACAAAATCCAACAATTTTTTTTTTAATTTGTCAGTGCTCAAACTGCATGTGTATAATGTATAGAAATCATTAAGCAAAGGTTTCAATTCATTCACCAAGTAATACATTCAACTCTAATTACTATACATAATATTCTAAAGTGCAAATTAAAATTCATCTAAAGATCTAGGAGAGTTAATTATAAAGTGCTTCAGCTTAATTACCACGGCCTCAATCACACCCAACTGTGCATGCTCGGTCGTCGTCGTATCCCTGCTGTCTTTGAATAATAATTTTGCGAGCGGTGACATTGGGGG
The DNA here is from genome assembly GCA_030737845.1 of Acorus calamus. Taxonomy (NCBI): domain Eukaryota; kingdom Viridiplantae; phylum Streptophyta; class Magnoliopsida; order Acorales; family Acoraceae; genus Acorus; species Acorus calamus. The sequence continues at coordinate 10,683,138 of CM060858.1, read as the reverse complement.
GTTGATGTCCATTATCAGTACCGAGAGGTCTTCATCATTCAAGACTAGTGCAGGGAGGAGGTCTGGAGTACAATTAGCAGAGACGACGTCGTCGAACATCATCTGCTGCGGCGGCGTCTCGTATGTCGTCATTGGTTGGTACTGATCATCATCAAAATGCAACTGCTTCACCAAGTGATCATGTCTTTCCTCCGAATAGTAGCCAATTGGCTGAATGTTGTATGTGGGTGTCTGTTGATGAACACTGGTATTTGATTGTGGAGCCATAGCAGCAGAAGTTGAAGGTGCATCACTGTGTAACAACTTCTGTTTGTGCCTTGTGTTCCAGTAGTTCTTTATTTCATTGTCTGAACGTCCGGGCAACTGTTATATATAACAATTTAAATGAATTAATTCATCCATTTTTAATTAATTTAAGGCCGCGTTTGGACGTGAAGTTAAAATTGCTGAGATTATTAAAATCCTGTGTTTCAAACTCTAATTTTGAAAAACATTATTTTATTAGCTTTTCGATCACTAGATTTTTTAAGTTTGAAAGAGCAAAATGAGAATTGAAAAACTAAACAATGAAAATGTGTTTGAATGTGCGTTTGAAAATTTTTTGCGTTGCAAACATGGAATCTACCTAAATACCAATCTAAACAAGGCTTAAATGAATCAGAATTTATCTATAAAAAAAGAGTTGTTTTGTTTGTTTTCAATCATTGGATTTTTTAGTTTGAAAAAACAAAATGAGATAGAAAAAGCCAATCCAAATGGGGTTTAAATGAATCAGAATTCGTCTATAGAAAATAAAAATAAAAAGAAGACAAATATTCGAACCTCTAAAGCTATTTTGGCCCACTTGTTCCCATACAGTGCGTGAAGTTGGGTGATCCTCAGCTCCTCCTCCGCCGAAAAGGGACCCTTCCTGGGGTCGGGTCGGAGATGGTTGAGCCACCGAAGCCGGCAACTCTTCCAGGTCTTCCCGTATCTGTCGAGACCGGAGTTCCCGGGCACTTTTTTCCAGTCCCTTGGGCCATGGGCATTCATGTACTCCTTCAAAATGGCGTCTTCCACCGCCGTCCATGGCCGCCTCCTCACCACCGCAGCTCCTTTTCTGGCCTCTGCCGCCTCACCATTTACCCCTTCCAGGTCCCTGTATGTGAGATATAATGAGGTTTAGAAATATATATATAATTAATTAAAACTGTTTAGAAGATGCTATATATAAAGAAAATTAAATTAGGGAACACACAGCTTGAAAAGTTAGGGCACAGGCAGCCTCCAACGTACTCAGATTGCATGCATGCACCACGTCAGTGGTGCTGTCGACGTGCATGAGGGATGGAACCAATGATTATTTCGATCGTATCTCTCTCTTTCAAATCTTTCAACCCTAGCTTTTTATCCATCACAAATTCAAAACCATTTGTTTTCTTGGATTATTCAGATTTTGCTGATTCACCTTAACCACTTATTACATATGATAGATTAAAAAAATTCAATATTATTGGTTTTAATTGGACTCCTTCGGACCAACTTGACGAGCGCGTGAAAAAAATCAGCTCCAACGGAACTCCTTGTCACTCAACAATTTGGACGGACGAGCGACCCCACTCAACAAACGGGGGAGGTCACGAGGAGCTCCCAGACGTATTATATATGAATAAAAAAATTAAAAATAATACTTTTAGCATTTGAATTTTGATAGTTCCACATAAAATTTTAAAAAAATTGTTATGTTTGTATATTTGTAACGGTTATATCTCAATAGATATATAATAACTCATCTATTTAACCTTATCATCATTCATACAATTTTTACACTCTCAATCTACAAGTTCTGTTTTTCCAAAATTAAGGTTTTTTTTTCTCTCTAAACTTTACATTTTTATGAATATCTCATTTGTTATCATTTTATTTTTTCAAGTATTATTTTTATTAATTTATTTTAATTATTTTTGTGCAGACGGATCCTCGTGGTAATAGTTTTGTAGTAGTTTTAATTATGTTATAATTTTAATTATATTGTATTGTACTTAGAAAAATGATAATCTATCTTATTATTACAAGGCCTTTCAAATGCAAATACAACAGTTGAGAACATAAAAAAAATTTAAAATCTGATCGTTAAAAAATAGCCGGTAAAATATGACCGCTATGATATAAAAAATAAAATATTATCATTAAAATATTTTTTGTAACTTTAAAATTTAAATATAATTATTTTGAAAAACATATTAATAAAATATTATTGTAGGAGTCATTCAAGAAGTATGATTAAAGTGGAAGATGTGATTTTGACTCTTTAAACGTGCCATGCTCCGGGAGCCATTGGTGAAGCATGGTTAGAGATGCTCTAAACTGTTTATGATTTTTTATTGATCCAACTCAAACCATTTATCACGTGAATATATACGCTTGTATCCCTGTGTGTGATGGGGTTCAAGAAATAAAAAATATGGAAAGAAAATAACAACAAAAGAAGATGAAATCCTTATGTGTTTTTTTAACAAGTCTTTTTTTTAAAGGCCAGCTACAAATCCTCATTCAATACAAAATTGATCCAAATTTCCCTTTATCATTTTTCTTTTTTCAACCCGTTTTATCAATATAATGTAGTAGTTGAATAATGAAATTTATTTTATAGATCGATGACCAAACAATTAAAAAAATATAGATATCAACATGATATATATATATATATATATATATATATATATGCCGACGATTAAGTGCGGTGTGCGGTCGGTGCGGTGCGCGACGTGGGCCGTCCGATCGCGGGTCCATCGCATCCAACGGTCGACGTGAATCGCACCCGACCGTCCGATGCGATGGACCCGTGATCGACGGCCCGTGATCGCGCACCGCACCGACCGCACACCGCACGTAATCGGTTCCCTATATATATATATATATATATATATATATATATATATATATATATATATATATGGTCGTGATTACGTGCGGTGTGCGGTCGGTGCGGTTTACGACGTGGGCCGTTCGATCGCGGGTCCATCGCATCCAACGGTCGACGTGAATCGCACCCGACCGTCCGATGCGATGGACCCGTGATCGACGGCCCGTGATCGCGCACCGCACCGACCGCACACCGCACGTAATCAGATCCCTATATATATATATATATATATATATATATATATATTCGTGATATGGTGCGGTCGTGCGGATCCGACGTGCGTCGTCCGATCGCGGGTCCATCGCATCAGACGGTCGGGGGCGATTCACATCGACCGTTGGATGCGATGGACCCGCGATCGGACAACGCACGTTGGATCCGCACGACTGCACCGACCGCACGCTATCGCTCGACTATATATATATATATATATATATATATATATATATATATATATATATGGGAAGTGATTCGGTGCGGGAAAACGACGGTGCGGGAAGCGATCACAGGCCGTCGATCATGGGTCCATCGCATCGGACGGTCGGGTGCAATTCACATCGACCGTTGGATGCAATGGACCCGCGATCGAACGACCGACGTCGCTTCCCGCACCGCCGTTTTCCCACACCGAATCACTCGATATATATATATATATATATTTCCGATAATATGCGGTCGGTGCGGTCGTGCGGATTCGACGTGCGTCGTCCGATCGCGGGTCCATCGCATCCAACGGTCGACGTGAATCGCACCCGACCGTCCGATGTGATGGACCCGTGATCTACGGCCCGTGAATCGCGACCGCACGACTGCACGACCGTATAATATCACGACTATATATATATATTATATTTTGAGAAATCATAAAAATCAATCACTTCAATTTCTTTAAAATAGAGAAATCTTCATTCGTCAAAAAAATAAAATTTGTAATGATCGCCACTCAACTTCAGCATATCTGAAATGATTCGGTAAAACCGTTTTTTAAAATATTAATTTGCGAGATGAGCGGAATAGATGTATAGATATATTATTTATTTATTTTTATTAGTATTACGGGAAAGATCCATACAGTCTCTTTAAATCTGACTGAAATCTATATAAACAAAAACACATAGCAAATCCAAATAACCCTCTAAACAAAATTTTTGTAATATATAGATGATGAATATTTTATACATATTTCATTTAGTTAATCAAGACTGAAAACACCATATACTAAAAAAATCACTATAACGGAGTTAAAAATACGATAAAAATGACAATTTTACCTTCTCTGAATATATTATAAAATTCTATCCGAAGGTGTAAAATCGTCATTTATACAAGATTTTTTGCATTTTTAAAACATTGTAGGTTTTTTTTAGTATACACACTTTGTTTTTTATCAGGGTTAACCAAAACATAATATTTACAAAATATTCATCATATGTAAATATAAATTTTTGAATTTGGATTTAGAGGGTTATTTGGATTTACTAGGTGTTTTCTGGGGTTATATGGATTTTAAGAAAAATTAGGGGGTTATATGGATTTCAATCAGTTTACAGGGTGTTATATGGATTTTTCCCTATTATTATAGTAGTTTCGGTTGAACCTGTTTTTTTTTTTTCTTTCTAGAGAGTTATGCCCTATTTGGGACCATTTAACAAACCAATTTTGTTTTTTACAAAATCAATTTTGACACAGTAAATTCCAAATATTATTTTTGAATTTTGACTTTTGATACGCTCTAAATATTACTTTTATGTTATAAAAATCGATAAAATAACTTTTATGAAATAATTGATGGAGAATGACTTTTCCATAATTTTGATTAATTTACCCCCGTTTGGATTTGAGGAATTAAATTATTCTGGATAGATAACTACACCAGTATTGATAACAATTCCATATGAATAAGAGATTTTCTGTTTGGTTGTGTTTTTTATTATTCTCATTGGAAAACGTAAAAATAAATGTTGAGTTGTTTGATTGATAAAGAATAAAATATAAATAAAATATAAAAAGTTGATTTGACATGTGGGCATTTGATGTATAAGAGTTGTTGATAAGTGATTTGATTTGATAAGATGTAAAAAATTGATTTGACATGTGGGCCATGAGAATAGATAAACTGAGTATAACTTATCCTAGAATTGTTATACTCTCTTATACTCGTTTAAACTGGCTTAGTAATACCAAGTTATACTCTCCAAACAAACAATCATTTTCCCTATCCATTCTTATACCATCCTTATACCACCCTTATCCGAGCTTAATCCGTTACCCAAACGGGAGTTTAGAGTATAAACTATTTTTGTAATGTTTCAATTTGACCTTAGAATCGGCTATTATTCTGATTTTCTTTGTCTTTGATTCATTTCATACGAAATAATCATTAAGCTATTTTTTCGATGTAATATCTAAATCACTAGTGCGAGCGAGAAATACATGTACAATTTTTATATTTCGGATATATAAGTATTGAGAATTTTTTTTTAATTACAAAAAATATGGTAAATTATTCTAAAGATATCTATCTAGATAGGATTTTATAATCTATTCAAAGAGTTAAAATTGTTATTTACAAACGGTTTTTCATATTTTTAACACATTAGTATGAGAGTTTTATTATACTGTGTTTCAGTCAGAGGTAACCAAAACGGAATATTCGTATAATATTCTTCATATGTTAACAGAATTTTAACTTACAAGGTTATTAAGATTTACTTAGATGTTTTCAATAGGTTATATGGACTTCAAAAAACCTAGGGCGCACGTCATAAAAAAAAAAAGTTAGAGGTGTTGGTGGGGCGCACTCCAATTTTTTTGACACGTTAATATGGGACTTATTTTCTCTCTTTCAAATCTTTCAATCCGATCCATCACAAATTCAAAACCATTTATTTTCTTGGGTTATTCAGATTTTCTTGATCCATCTCAACAATTTTTTTTACATATAATAGGAAAGAAAAAGCAAATTAATTTTATTCATATCTAACTGTTTATGATATTTTGCCCTTCAGAAATTTTTGTATGTTTATTACTAGATAACGCAAACGTGCATTGCACGTGAATTATTTTTAAAAAACATTTGTAATAATTCATTTGTGTTGATTATTAAATTAAATGTTAAAATCATATATTTAATAAACATAAAATATATATAAATTCATACATTGCAGTAAATAATGCGTAATAATTAATAAACAATTTATAATTAAATTATATTGTAAAATTGGATTGCTAAATTTCACATATTATTTAAAAAATTCCAAATATATTTAAAAAAAAATTCATAATATAATCTCAAATAAAAATAATTTTATATATAATTTTGAACTTATACAACATTTTTTAAAATCATTTACATCAATTTTAATTTAATGTATCGATATATATATTTTGAAAAATATAAATCTAAGAAAATTCAAATAAAATCAATTATATTTTTAAAAAATAAATTCATTTCTCAGTATTTTATCAATTTTTAAATTTAATTTTTAAATATATCTTAATTTATTCATATGAAAAAATTAAAATTTGAAGCTTAATTTTCAATTTAATGTTAATTTAAATCTATTTAATATAGATAATATTAAAATTATCTATCAAAATTAAATTCTCTATTTCAACATACATATATTATCTATTTTAATTTAATTAGGAAATATTATCGTATAACATATTATTTATCCATAAGTTATCAGTTTTAAACTTTACCCATCTCTAATTGTTAATGATTTTTATCCTTCACAAACATTTTTTAATTTATTTATCCAACAAAAACATGTATTATATAATATTATTTTCTTAATAAAAAATGCATATCACGCCCTGAAATTGAGGATATTAAGATCCACCCCTCATTTTCTTAAATATTAAGGAATATGCTAGAAATATTCCATAATCTTAATTGTTGATTGAAATTGGATATACATAATATAACCCTATGATATTCTACAAAAATTTAAAATGATTATTCAAATGACTAAAATGTTCCTGTCACAATAATCACCAAATGTGCTTTTTCCTCCTCCCAACGGTTTTATTTTTCAAACTACTAAGATTTTTGTTGCTTTAAACAGCGATCAATTTTTGTTCAATTTCTCCATGTTTTTCCTTTTTCATTCCACTTAATATCGATCCGATTCTTCTTTTATGCATCCTTTATTGTGATTCAATAAGGGTTAATCCTTCATTCTCTTAAGTTTGTGGTCACAGTACTTTTGAAGCGACTTTGTGATTATGTTAGGAAGTGTAAGTGGTTAATCTTATGTGTTTCAATTGTTTGCTAAAGTTTGTGAGACACACCATATGAGAACAAATCCAATTCAAATAATATATATGTCTTTCAAAATCTTTCAGATAAGTATGTTTTATAATACAAACTTTTGAACATGAAATAATTTTTTTTAAAAAAATTAATACTGGTTTTGATCGAGAACATATATCTTTTTAGATAATTTACACGTATTTTCTAAACAATAAATGTGAAAGGCAAAATCACATTCTTGATTTAGTAGAATCTTCTTTACCACCAGCACATAATTTCCTTTTCTCCTGCTCTGCATGGAATTTCTTCTCCTGCTCTGCATGGAATTTCATAAATCCTCCACCACCATCACCCTGATGATCATGCACAAAATACAAAATGGTGTAAATAAAAATAATTAAACAAAATTTTCATTCATAGACCATATGTTTACAATAAGGAAAAATATTAAACTCAAGTTTTTTTTAAAATTATATATATGTTCTTATTTTTAAAAATATAATAAACATCATCTGTATATATTTTAATAAAAGTGTATATATATATTACTACATTTCGAATTCAATGAATTCATTTTTTCAGTAAATGTAACCGTTACTATAAATAAAAAAAAAACATATTTTTTTTTAAAAAAAACAAAGAAAGTGATCTTTCTATAAACAAATTTTATTAAGCTGTACTTTATATAAAATCAATATCTTTCAAAAGCGTTTCCAAAAGCAGCGCTTCAGCTCACCTCTGCCGCCGCCGCCGCAACGATAACCACAAGCTCTCTCCAAGTTTCCCCGTAGTCTTTCAATGGTGGGCGCTCGAAGTTGAAAAGTGTGGAGAGCTCCTTCAATGGTGCAGGATTCCCAAATGCAGTGGATGATTCAGTTGGTTGGTAGTTTTCATGCTGCTACTTGGTTGATAAGTTTGAATTATTAAAATTTGGAAACACTTTCCGCTTCAAATTAAGTAGACAACTAAAAAGGGTTGAAAAACGGATTCTAAAAAGCTGGTTTAATTAAAAAGTTATTTTCAGTTTTTAGTATAAAAAATTGATTTTTAAGAAGCGAAAAAAATCCAGGAATCAAGTCTATTTAAGTCACTTTATTCAAAATCTTATTATTCATACTTGTTTCCAAATTGATTTGGGTTTAAATTTTAAATTTATAATAAGTAGATATGGTTAATTGTTAAATTTATGCAAGGATAAACACGGAAATGAAAATTTAATTGGGTGACTTTCTCTTTTAATAATTAAGTGGTAGATATTAAAGAGTGCAAAGTTTTTATATAGTCCAAATAATCTAATTAGGTTGTGTTTAGATGTGAGGTTGAAATGTTAAGATTCTTACAACCTTGTGTTTCAAACTCAGTTTTTGAAAAATTCTTAGAATCTTATATTTCAAATTCAACTTTTTAAAAGTGTTGTTTTCTTTTAGTTTTTCAACCGTAAGATTTTTTGACTTAACAAAAAAAAGATGCTGGTTTGAAAAGCTAAACGTTGAAAATATGTTTTGATGAGAATTTTTAGCTTTTCAAACGTAGAATTTACATAAACACAGATCTAAATGGAGCCTAAGTTTGAGTAACTTTTCAGATCTATCTAAACTCAGATACAAACATGGCCTAAGGTAGCATAAGAAAACATGTACGTGTGAACATGATGTTTTTTTAAAAATATATATATAAAGAAACGTAAACGTGTTTTCAAACCCTTCCAAAAAAATATAAATTTAATGAAAAAATTTGGTTTCAATTTTTATTATAAGAAGTACAATTTTTTAAAAAAGCAAAGAAACTGAGTCTAAAGAGGAGAGTTATAAAGTGTTTCAGCTCACCTTGGCCGCCGCCTTTAATGTCTCCTCCAATGGTATCGGACTCTCAAATGCAATTGAAGAAGAGCCGCCGAAGGTTGGTTGGTGGTTTTCATAATAGCTAATTGGTTGGGCGTTTAATAAGAGCTGTTTATCATATGAAGTAATCAAACTGGTTGTGGTGTAATTAGATTAGATGAAATAACATAATTTTAGATGGGGCTTAGAATACCTGAGGTGTTGAAGGGGCCAACATCGGAGCGGGAGGAGGAGGTGGCACGGTGTCGCTGTGGTGGTGGTTGTTGTTGGGAGTTGGTGATGGGGGAGAAAGAGATGGGTGGTGGGGATGGAGATTTGGGAGTTCCAACCTTTCCTTCCTGGAGTTCTTGATTTCGTTATCAGTCCTTCCTGGCAGCTGTTTGTGACAGTAAAAATCAAATTTTTTAAAATTCTATGATTATGGTGGGACTTCAATTATTTATTTATGCAGAATATCACTACTCAATATTGTTATCCAGTTTCAGATGATGGATAATACAATAAAACATGCATATAGAAAATTTGAAATAAAGTTAGTAGGGTAATTAAGGACGTATATTATTCTGGGATTGATAATTAATCTAGTAGAATAAAGAATGAGTTATTTTTTGTTTTATGTGTTTTTATAATTGTTGAGAAACATAATATTAAAGTTTTTGTTATTTGGTCGACGATTGGTAAGTTGGGGATATAAAAATAAATAACATGTACGTAATAATTTATAAAATGTTAAAAAATTTGATCTCTTGACAGATTGATAGAGATACCATGTTTTCATCAAGGAATCCTGGGTTCGAATCTTGTTCCTGCTGATTAGAGAAGATTTGACCATTAAATAAAATAAAAAGTATATCCAACAAAAAAATAAATTATAAAAGCTTAAAAAAATGATTTGACATGTGCATATCTTATATTATTAAAATAAAATAAATTGGATGAAATAACACAATTTCATATAAGACCTGTAATACATGAGATGTTGAAGTGGCCAACATTGGAGGAGGAGGAGGCACAGTGTAGCTGCAGTGGTGGTGGTTGTTGTTGGGAGTTGGCGAAGTGGGAGGAAGAGATGAGTGGTGGTGATGGAGATTTGCGCGTTCCAGTTTTTTTTTCCTCGTGTTCCAGAAGTTCTTGATCTCATTATCAGTCCTTCCTTGCAGCTGTTTGTGATAATTCAAATCAAAATTTTAATTTTTTTTTATTATGTTGGGACTTCAAATCATTCCTCAAATCAAAATCAACTTCATTTTGGTAAATCCCTAAGTTATTTCTTGTTTTGAGATAAAGTTCATAAGGTTGCATTTGGTTGTACGATTAAGCAGTTTTTGCATTTGTAGAAACCTGCGTTTTACAATTGTGCAACCGAACTGAAAAACCATGACAGTTTCCTACAAATAGATTTTAGACAAATAGTACAAAAAAATTGTGTTTTTCAAAAGCTTGGGGGATCAACTTTTTGCAGAATCAGTTATAAAATCTAGTGTTTGCTAAAAATCAATTTTGCAATCGCGCAATCAAACGTGCCCTATGTAAAAGTTAAACCTTTTGGCATTTGCATTACTTTTATTGAGATAAAGTTACCTCGATAAAACTATAAATTTTCTAATAGAATTACAAAGGGGATACGAAATACCAATACCAGCTTACTCCCACATATCTATTCTTTACAAACGAACATTTTTTTAAAGTTTATTCACCCATCTCCACACTATTCTCCATCTATTCCATTATTCAAACATGAATATTATTTGTTTTTACCCTAGATTTTAGAATACACGATACCTTAATATATATTCTTATTTCTTTTTTGATATCCCAAAATATCTCTTGAATAATTATTCTCACTTTTTAGTGAGGAGCAGACATGTTTGAGACGAGTCCATCTCCCATTGTTAGTAATGTACAAAAACTAATAAAATAATTAATAAAGTCCAAATCGTGACTCAATTCTATCCTGATTTTTATTGTTGCAGAACTATGAATTTCTTTTATACATTAATTAAAGAGAAAATTAATTTCATGTCCTCTTGAGAACCCCTGAATTAATTTCAAGCCCCTAAAACATCTAGATTTATTTTTAAGTCCTCAAATTAATTAAAATACTTTTTTAGCCCTTCCATTAATGAGGGTTATCTTTTATCCATTTTTTCTAATTTTGCCCCTATATTTACACTTTTAACAATATACATAGATATGTTTACAGAATAACAGTGTACACAGACTTGCTAACAGTATATATAGACAGTAAATAATGAGGGATAAAAATACAAATAATAATAGTAGACTTAACAGTATTTAGATGGAGTGACTCAAAAATAATATAAAATAGGTCTGGAAGACCTCAAAATAAGTTCAGATGTTTTAGGAGAAAAATAATTCAGGGTTCCTCGAAAAGACATGGAACTAATTTCTCCTTCATTAAACATTCTAGTTACCCGTTATATTTTTTACACCAATATTGATTAAACTCACACTACCAAAAAAAAAAAAAAAAATGCAAGAGCTGAATAGAACCTGCTTAGCAATGGTGGCCCACTTGTTTCCGAGCTGTTGATGGAGATGAACAATCATCTCCTCCTCCACTTGAGATATCGGGGTCTTCTTCAGATTCTGTTTCAGATGGCATAAGAACCGAAACCGGCAGCTTTTGTTATCCCGGTTTAGCTTATTCCCCGCCTTATTCCACTTTTTTTCGCCGTGTTCTTTCACGTGGGCCTTCAGTTTTTCATCTTCCGCCGCCGTCCACGGCCCCTTCCTCAGCTTCTTCTCCTCATCATCTGAAGCCATTTTTTGTTTGTTTTTGGATTATCACTTGTGAGATGAATGGGTTTTTAAAATACGAGTTTTGGTTTGATTAAAAAAAAATTTGAATATCTGAAGGTGTTTTTTCAATTCGTTTGGTTTTCTTGTATCTGGGGTTGAGATTAGAATTTGTAGATAAATTAGTTGTGATTTTTTTATTATTATTGTTGTGATTCTCTTTTTGTGATTAGATAATACTAGTTTTATGCACGTGCATGTGGATAAAATAATCATAATGTTATGAATAAATATATATATAAATGTGCAGTTAAAAACTTATCACAACTAAATTATTGAGTTTGTTGTTAGTTTTAACTTGAAAAATATGTTATAATTAAAAATGTAAATGATTAGATAAGAATCGACGACTGAATCAGTTGTGATTTTTATTTTATTGTTGAGATTTTTAATCGAGTCTCTTCGTATGATTACACATGATTTTGTATCTATGCATGCATATGATTAGCTGTCAATGAAAATATGGGATGAAAGGGATTTTACCATCCGATTGTTTGTTTTTTTTTTGGGGGGGGGGGGTTGTTTAGTTTTAAGTTTATTTATGTAAACATACATATTTAGAAATCGATTACTCACTTCTTCACACTTTGGTTTTAATCTCAAAATTTAAAGGATATGTTCATTTTTAGTCCCTCCCAGGGATTAAAAAGAAAATTAAATAATTTAGGTATAGGTCCCTCCCAGGGATTAAAATAAAAAATATGGGGAAACCAAAATATGAAGAGGTGAGGGATCGATCACTAAATTCTATGGTTTATGGGGACTTAAAAATAAAAAACCCTTTTTTTATGTTTTTTATTGGTGGGTTTTTATTAGGAATTTATTGACATATCATATTATTTATTAATTTTTATTTTGGAAAATACCTAAATCAACCATTTTAAAAAATTATACTTAAAAAAGTTTTCTTTTACAATTTTAGAAAGTACAATTACTTAACTACCCCTATGTTGTTTAAACATCATCTCATATATTTAATTATTTAACACCCCAATTAAAAAAAATTAATAAAAAATAAAATATTTTTTTAATTTGTGCATGAAGTTTATTATTATGATTTATATATCTAAATACACCATTAAGATTTAAATTGTAAGAAATTGAAATATTTTGTTATAAAATATTTTTTAGATATTTTAAACTTTCTAAAGTCTTTTGATGCACTTATAGATGTTTAATATTATACAAAAAAATCCTTATACAATCCAAAAACCATTTCTAAAGTCTTTTGATGCACTTATATATGTTTAATATTGAAAAAAAACTTCAAAAGTTAGGAAAAATCCAAACACAATCTTATAAATTTATGAACGATAATTTTGATAATTTTAATATTATTGATAGCATACTTAAATAATTTAATAATGTGTAAAATCACTCTAAAATAAAAACTATTTCTTATATTAATATTATTTTTCAATTAGATGATGATTATGAAAGGTTTTAAATATGATGAGAGAGTTTAAAAATTACGTAAGAGTATGCTGGTATTTTTAATTTTCAAAATGGTGAAATGAGACTTTTTTATATAATTTTAAAAAGTGGTTGATTTGGGTATTTCTAACTTTTAAAAGATTTTTTTTTTTTTAGTATTTTCCCTTTTATTTTAACACTTATGCTATGCATGACACCACTTGCAATAATATCTTTGGACCATGCAATAATATATATGAAAATGATACATTAATTAAGCTCTGATAAGAACGTGTTTTTTTTTATCTTTAAAATATGTATACTTAGGTAATGGCGTATTGCACATACTCATACGGAAAGTTTTATGTATATATTTTTTTGTAGTAGAGTATATAATAATAAAATAATAGATTATATACATACATTGTTAAACGATTTTATACACTAATAAATGTTGTGATACACCCCTATTATTACTAACAAGATGTGGGTCAGCATGAGCCTAGAACAGGACGTGGATAAAAGGCCCGCAAATGCCTTTTAAATTAAGATAAGGAGATAAATGTGGGGGTGAGGGACAGAGAATTTATCTTGTTTGCTGTAAAAAATAATAGGAATAAAGTGCTAACAATTGTTTTTGAAAATCAGATTTTTTTTTTTTTTTTTGTTTCACTTAAAGGGTAGAACAACATTTACCTGTTGTCTTTATCCCAATTTTGATAAATATGGACAAGATGGATTCTTTCCTTTTAAATTAAGATAATCTATCTTCAAAATCTTATTCAATTGTTAAATTAGCTTTTGGGAAGAGCAATGTCAAATTAGCTACTTTAATTCAGACAAATGCATATAACGACAAAAGTGATTATTTTTTATTATCTAAAATTAAGATAATTTATTAAACTAGCCCCGAGAAAATGTATATATTCAATTCATTCAAATATTATATAATTCATTTTTTGTGAAAATATTTACTTTACTAAACAAATACCTATTTTCAATGGTCTAACAAAAACTTCCTAATGTTTTCAAAAATAAAAATACATCAGTCCCCATTTTAGTCCCCTTTTTTAACATTGGGGTACGTAACTTTATTTGAAAAGTGTACAGTTTTACATAGACCTCTTATATACATATAAATATAGATAATTTTTTGATATATACATTCAATTCATTCAAATATTATGTAATTCATTTTTAGTGAAAATATTTACTTTCACTTAACAAATATCTATTTTCAAAGGACTAACAAAAACTTCCTAATGTTTTCAAAGAATAAAAATACATCAACCCCCATTTTAGCCCTACGTTTAACATTGGGAGTATGTAACTTTATTTGAAAAGTGCGCAGTTTTACATAGACCTCTGTATATACATGTAAATATAGATACTTACATAAAAGTATAAAGCTAAAAGCGAGCATTAAATAAAAGAGTGTTGCTAAACAGTTTTTTTCAGTCACAATTACAGTCTCATATGTGTCAATAAAAAATTAACAGCGCATATATTTATATAAATGAGATACACGCTTTGATAATTTTTTTTTACATTTTCTATAAATGTATCCATACATGTCATTAAAATATATGCTTCATTTTTTATAAAAACATGCAACGCATTAGATAAGGTATACTATTTTTAAAAAATTTAAAATACATGTAAACTAGAATTATGGGTAAAAATGGAATGGTACATAACATTATTCTACATAAAACTGTTTTTCTCGACAAAAATAAAATAAAATAAAATAAAAGCATGCTAAATGGGTCCATTTGTATCAATTTAACTCATGGCCTGAAAATCAAGCTCGCCCATGCATTTTATCATATAGTTTTAAATCAATTATTAATGATAATGAACTTGAAAGCCTCGCAGCCCATTATCGTAACAAAGAGCGCTGATTTGGCTCTTTGTTACGATAATCCGGTGCTAAGCTCGACCAGAAGCAAGGCAGCCAAATCCGGTGCTAAGCCGGGTTTGGCTCTCTAGCAGATAAGTGCAAACCAATTCCCCCATTCCCATCTCTTTAATGGACTGTGTATTTTGGAATGTGCGTGGGCTCAATAGTAGTGTAAAGCAAAAGGATGTTATGAATTTTTTGCAAAAGGATGTTATGAATTTTTTTGCAGATTAACAAACCTCAATTCGTGTGTTTACTGGAGAATAAAGTTGCTTCATCAGACGCTGGTCTAGTTAAGAACCGAATCTCGGAAGGTACATAGCATCTTGGGATCACTTCCATGATGGCCTAGGAAGAATTTGGCTCTTCTGGCTGAAAGGAAAAATGGTGGTTCACATTCTCGCAGTCGCAACTCAAGTGGTGCACTGTTCTGTGCAACTCCCCAACTCAATTTGCTCGTTGCGGGTCTCAGTCGTGTACGGTTCCAATTCAGAGCATGAGCGCCTCCTCCTCTGACAAAATTTAGTAGATTCTGATCCAGGTCCCTCGATTCCTTGGCTCGTCGGTGGTGATTTCAACGAAGTGCGCTACTCGTCTGAGAAACAAGGTGGTCGATCCCCAAACCTTCGTCGACTCCACAATTCAATGCTTGTCTGGACACCTGTAATCTTCACGATCTGTTAGTGCTTGGCCAAAATTTTTCCTGGAGCAATAAACAATCCTCACATATTGCTTGCAGGCTGGATAGGCTAATGCGAAATTCTGCTTGGCTTTCTTCCTATCCTGAAGCTTATGCTCAACTCCTCCCAGAAAGTCTCTCCGACCATGCGGCCTTAAAACTCGTCGTGGAGCCTCCGCTCCAAAGCTATCCTAAACCTTTCAAATTCTTTAATGCTTGGCTTGGACATGAATCCTTCAAGTCCACCTTGGAAACCGCTTGGTCAGTCCATGTAGATGGCTCGTGCATGTTTCACCTTGCAAAAAAGCTGCAACACGTCAAGCAAGTCCTCAAGGTGTGGAATAGGGAGCAGTTTGGGGTGGTACAACTGAGCCTTAGTAAAGATCAAGGTGCCCTTCAGTCTTTGCAGGCTGTGCTGATTCTTGATCCCCTTAATCAGGGGCTGATTGAAGAGGAAAGAGGAGCAAGAAGTAAGTATGTGCAGTCCTTACTCAGAGAGGAAGAAGTGATGAAGCAGAAAGCAAGACTTAATTGGCTACACCTCGGGGATCGCTGTTCGAAATTTTTCTACGCACAATTTGCTGCGAGGAAATCTAATAACACTCTTCGGAAAGTAGTTTTGCCGAATGGGGAGGAAATCTTCAATGAAAGACAGGTCCATCACTATACTGTGGAGTTCTATAAACAATTGCTTAACAGGGAATCGTGTCAACCAGTCCCCACGATCACTTCATCCAAGATTCTAAGTGATGAACTCAAGGAATCTCTCTGTTTGGCTGTTACAGAGTATGAGATCTATCATACGCTGAATTCAATGCACGGTGATAGCAGTCCGGGCCCGGACGGTTTCATGTTGGGGTTCTTTCAAAAGTGTTGGGAGGTGGTGAAGGTCGATCTTATAGCGGTAGTGCAGGAATTCCAGTACGAGAAAGCTTTTGAGACAACTTAACACGTCCTTCATTGCTCTGATCCCAAAATGCTCAAATGCTAATTCCTTAGATCTTTTTTGACCCATCTCCCTCTGTTGCTCGGTGTACAAATTAATCACCAAGATCTTCGCGAATCGGCTTCAAAAAGTGCTCCATCTTCTTATCAACCCAAACCAAATGGCTTTTGTCAAGGGTCGTAAGATCGAACATGGTATCCTTCTAGCCCATGAAATGGTCAAATACCTCTCTATGAAGAATGGGAAAGGAAGGGCAGCCATCAAGATCGATCTTCGTAAGGCATTCGACTCCATAAGGTGGCCTTTCATCCAGGCAGCCTTAGAGGCAATGAACTTCAGTACTACATGGGTTCAATGGATCATGGCATGCATCCAGTCTCCCCGTTTCTCTATCCTCATCAATGGGTCACCCTTCTGCTTCTTTGAAAGTTCATTCGGACTGCGACAAGGGGATCCTCTTTCCCCTTTGCTTCTCGTGATTGGCATGGAGATCCTGTCGCAGAAACTAGATTATGAAATTACCCAGGGGAGACTCGGCACCTTTGCTAAACACTCTATAGCAATAAGTCATTTGCTTTGTGGATGACCTCCTTATCTTCGCTCCTATCACTGGTACATCAGGCAGAGGACTCCGTGTTATTCTATCGAACTTTGTCACTATTTCGAGGCTTAAATTAAACAGTGGCAAATCTACCATATTTTGTGGGGGACGTGAGGATCTACATGACCAGTTCATTGAGGAGCTGGATATTCAGCGGGGCTCGTTGCCAGTAACCTATCTGGGGCTGCCTCTTTTTACGGGTGCACTTACTTCTAACCTATATCTTCCACTAGTAGACAAGCTCCATAGGAGACTTCAAGGCTGGCATGGCCACATGCTTTCACTAGCAAAAACAGTATTGTCAAGTCTTCAGATTTACTGGACTTCGGCCTTTGCTCTTCCACTGGGAACCATAAAGGTGATGGAGAAGATCATCCGTGCATTCCTATGGGGAGGCCCCACGCTTAAACGTTCACTTCATCACGTGAACTGGAAAATGGTTTGCTTACCGAAAGAAGGGGGACTGGGCATCAGGCGTATTGGAGAATGATCGAAAGCGGCCCTAGGGGCCCGTTTCTAGGAAGTAGCAGGTGGTTCACAATCCTTATGGGCAACCTGGATCTCAAGAACGTACCTGAATAGACAAAGTATTTGGAAAATTAAACCTGCCACTTCCGGCTCATGGATCTGGCCGAAGATATTGGACGCGCGCTCATGGATCTCCTCTCAGGTACAATTCTTGATCTATTCCGGAGAGAAGATATCTGCTTGGGATGACCCTTGGCTCCAGGGGAACAGCCTGTCTGACTTGCTCTCGGTCACAGAGGTAGTTGGGGTCGCTGACCTTCCGGTAGCGGCGCTCATAGCCCAAGATCATTGGTGTAAACCTGTTTGGTGGGAACAATCTTGGGACCCTATCTAGATGCAAATCAGTGGGTTGGAATGTGGGGGGAAGGGAGTGGACACACTGATATGGCCTCACAGCAACTCAGGATCACTCTCTTCTACCCATGCATGGCAGTTTCTCAGAACAAATGGATATGGTAAAAATATCAGCCTCCCAAGTTCTCTACCTGTGCATGGCTTGCTCTCCATCGGAAAACCCCAACTTTGGAGCTCCTACAAGCCAAAGGCTTGGTGCGTGACACCCTTTGTCCTCTTTGTAAGGCCGGTTCTGAATCTTCAGCTCATCTTTTCTTGTCATGCTCATTCGCTGCCTTCTTGTGGACAGCGGTGCTAAAAAAATGAGTGTCAAGAGAGTTCGTCATCCTGACATTCACCTGTTTGTGGATTGGCTCGATCACACTTTCCCAGTGGGAGTCCCCATGGCACTAATGTAGGTGGTGTTTGTCGTGGTGCTGTGGTCTATCTGGAAGGAACGATGTCATTGACAATTCCGTGCCAAAGTAACACACAAGCAGCAAATTTTAGCTCAGATCATGCTCACTGTTCAGGGCATTTTTCAAGGCAAGGATCTCAAAGAAGTATGGGCTCCTGCTGTCCAGAAATTAATGGACAATTGGAACATCACAATTCGCCTGATCGAAAGCAAGCAACACTACGTTTCCTGGAGACCGCCTGATACGGGCTGGGTTAAATCCAACTCAGATGGAGCGTTTCCTGGAGACCGCCTGATACGGGCTGGGTTAAATCCAACTCAGATGGAGCGTAATCGGCGGACAGGGCTGGATTCGATGCTGTTTTGCGCAACCAAGCTGGGGCACTCCTAGGGGCGGCTGCAGTACAAGAAGAAAGTCTTCAGTCGATTAATGTTTTAGAATTCAAAGCAATTCTCCTTGGCTTGAAAATGGCTATAGCAAAAGGACTAACCAAGGTACATATGGAGAGTGATTCAAAGACAGCAATTGCATGGGTCCTTGGAAGAGGCTGCATTCCTTGGCGGGCCTTTCGAGCCCAATCTGACATTAGATTTCTGTTGCCGTCATTGGAAGCATGGAAAGCCTCGCATGTGTTCCGTGAAGGCAACCAGGTTGCTGATCACTTAGCATCATGGCGGACCTCTCCGGGCACAACCGTCATAGCTCCTCAGGACCTCTCCGGGCACAACCGTCATAGCTCCTCAGGAGCTGTGGAAAGAAATTCAGGACCTGGTTGTGCAAGACGCAGCAGGCATGATATTCACTAGAATGCGACAAACCTAACGCAAGACGTATCAGGCACGGAAAGAAAAGCCTGACAGGGTGGAAGAGTGGAAGCTACTTTTACTATTCCTTCTTAGTCAGAGTTAACTGGAGTTGTAAGCTTCGGCTAGTATGTAAATACACAAGTTTTTGTAACCCCCTATAGAAAGCTAATGAAATCATTTTTTTTATCCACAAAAAAAAAACAAAGAGCACTGATAAATCAATAATAATGGTTGTCAGGTTGTGTGGGCCAAAGCCACTAAGTGGGGTCCATTAAAATAAAAAAAACTAATAATAATGAAAAATGATACGTCCTGACCTCATGTGTAGTCTCAATTATAGTTCACACTGATTTTAAATTTTTTTTTATATCACACTTTCCCATTAAAGTTCATGTTGTTTTTGAAATGAAATATATACTGAGATACATTAATGCATTTTTTCCATGTTAAAAATATGATAAAATTTGCGCCATACATGACTATGATATCACAATATATATTACGGTATCATAATGTTTGAGGTTATAAAACGGACTGAGTGTATCAACGCCTAATAATAATACCCCACGTCCCCACTCCCCACATAGCAGGAAAAAAAAATTGTGTGCCATTGTGGTGTCATCTCTTGTGACATTTCGGACCCATCGGTACTACATGTGGTCATGTGTGTTTAATATTTTGTTTGAATGATACATATTTTGAATACTTGGTTTTGATTTTTTTTTCTTTATATTCGATCTGTATTTATTTTATGTTGGTAGATTTGACTTATTTTTGTTGATTGGATATGAGATTTGAAAATATTAAATTCATCTTCGATTCTTTGAATTTTTGTACTTGTAATATTTGTTTATTTTCTTTCCAACCCCAACTTTTGTCCTATATGCTTCGATAGAAAATCTATAGAGAATATACTCACATTCACAAGTAATATGTTTTGATAAATGTTTTTGTTAGGATTTATTTATTTATTTATTTTATTTAGATAGAATTATTTACTTATTTTATTGATTTTCAATTGAACTTTTAGGTCAATCATGAGCAATTTAAAACGATTGACTCATTCTTTAAAGAAAATTACTACAACCCGAAAAATGATTTATTTTTTTCTTCTAATACTAATCCACCTCTAGTTATTGAAATTCCTTCACCTAAACATCCAAGAACTATTAATTTTTGTGACTATTATCAAAAATATATATGAGATCTTCATCGGTGCATTGAATTATTAATGAAATACTGAATGATTTAAATTTTGATTTTTTCTTAAATTATCATATTTATATTTTATTTTGTTATAAAAAAAATTTCAAGTATATTGTTTGGTTACTGTCCCCCCCTATTTTAAATCCTAGGTCTGCACCTGTATATACTCACATTAACAAATTTATACCGCATTAGAAATTTTTTATATTTTTTTTATAAATTGAACCACGCAATTTAATAGAATATATGATTTATTTTTTAGGGAAAATTAATTCCCGGTTCTCCTGTGAACCCTTGAATTATTTTTAAGTCCCTGAACATCTGGACTTATTTTTAGGTCCTCAGATTACTTGTGGTATTATTTCTAGATTCTTCCATCCAATGGAGGTTATCTTTTATCCATATTTTTCAATTTTGTCAATGTCTTCACATTTTCTTTGTGCCCCCTTCCCTATCTAGACATACAACCCGATATTCTCCCCACGCATGCCAAATTTATTGACGAACATACCACAATCAACCTCAATAGCACAATAATTTTTATTATGTCATAATATAATGACAATCATAATAAGAAAATAAATAATGCACAAAACCTATCAACAAAGTAAAATAGTTTATCAGTGTACACATACTTATTAACATTGTACACAGATCTGTTAACAGTGTACATAGATAATTTAACATTGTACACTAATGTAGAAGGAGAGGTAAAAATGAAAAATATAATGATGGACTTTGTTGCACAGACGGAAGACGGAAGGACCCGAAAATAATATACAATAGAGTTTGGGGAACTAAAAATATAAGAAAAGATGTCACACAGACCTAAAAATAGTTTAGGGGTTCCCTGAAGGACTTGGAATTTATTTATTTTTATTTATAAAAGCATGTATCTTATTAGATGAGATATATAATTTTAAAAAAAATCAAAATTAGAAATGGAATTGAAAAATAAAAGTTGTACATAACATATTTCATAATGAAAAATGTCACTCACTTTTTTTCCACAATCCCATCAATGTCAAGATATGCCTCATTACCCCCCTCCACTCATTGTAATGGTGTATATACCTCATTATCTCTCTCCACTTATTGTAATGGTGTATATATCTCATTATCCTCCTCCACTCATTGTAATGGTGTATATATGTCGTTGAAATTTTTTCACATTTTTCATGAATAATATTATTCAATTAATTGAATATGTATTTTACCTTCATAAAAATATATATATCATTAAATAAAATATATAATTTAAATAATTGACAACATAGATGTACCGTGTTTTGAGACAGTAAAAAAAAAAAAAAAAGACTCCAGTGAAACAATTTTGAATAATTTATAAATCATACACCTTCGCTTCCTCATAAATTCAGGACATGACATTTTGCACCTTGACCCTGCAAAAGTGATACTTGCAATACACGCCTTGAGTGAGTGACACGGATAAGTGAGGTAGTAGTAATTAAAAAGTAGAGAGTTTAAAATGGCACATTTGCAAGCACAACTCAAACAAATATTTTTACATGATACATTAAGCCTCCATAAACACACATGATTCTCACTGACTACATATGATTGCTCTTAAGCTGAATACGCATCCTTGAAAGTTAACTTCTAAAAAGAATAGCTAGGATGGCAATATAAAACTCAGTTCATTGTTCATTCTTTTTTTTTTCTTCGATTGGAATACCGATAAAAATTATGTTTGAAAATCTACTTTTCTGTGTTCATTTCTGGATATCATAAATAAAATTCATCCTTCCACATAATCTGTCAGATTTAGATTATGGAAAGGGTGAACTTTTTTTCTTCTGCATCCTAAATCTTGAAATACATTAACAAAATAAGAAAAAGGAAGAGAGG
Organism: Acorus calamus; assembly: GCA_030737845.1. Lineage (NCBI taxonomy): Eukaryota > Viridiplantae > Streptophyta > Magnoliopsida > Acorales > Acoraceae > Acorus > Acorus calamus. Next base: position 10,660,614 of record CM060858.1, on the reverse strand, counting down.
AGGTTACCTCGAGGTAAATGATTTGCAAGGCTAATGAACAATGGCACGTGATATTGGCACGGCTCAATTAAAATGACAGAGCCTAGTTGATTGGGCACTACTTTCTAATTGAACCGCACCAATATCCCGTGCTAATTTCCTATTTATCCCATCGATTGCATCTCAATCATACTCTAAATCACATTTACCTACAAAGCAGCATATAAATAATATTAGAGCAAAACTCAAATCAGTTTCATTTGTCATTTCTAAATGCTGCATGCATCTACTACACAAAATAACATATTCAGAAAAGTAAATGTTTACCAAAAAATAAATTTCAGAGTGAATCTGGAAATTTACATTTCAGAAGTTAAAAAAAAATGCCATTTTTCAAAACTTAAAAAAAGTAAATATCTAAACATCATAAACCAAGACCTACAAACACTAAAACTATTTTTTTGAAAGAAAAAAAAAATCTGATCATGCAAAAACAAACCAACTCAAGAGCATGATTGCTAGCTGAAGTTTCACAAAATGAAACATGAAGTCTCTCTCTCTCTCTATCTATCTTATCAACAACTACTAAAACTACTCAAACATGCCTAACCTCAAGAAAAAGAAATGCAACCCAAACCTCCAATCACTCTCCATTCTTAGAGAGACAAGAGAGGAAGACTTGAGACAGAGAGAGAGAGATGTGTGGGTAGAGAAAGAGAGGGGATGGAGAGGAGGAAAATAAGAAGGAGAGTTGGTTGGGATTAGTTATAATGCAATAAAGAACTGCAACGACCAAACAACAAAGAGGAGGTTGGGAATATTTATTGAAAAAGTTGGAAACAAAGAGATGCCGGGAGAAGAATTCAATCGGGTTGGAGGGTTTCCTTCTTTTTAATTTATTATTTGAATTTCAGCATTTATGGGTGCTGTGAATAGGGGATGTTGGCCTCCTGCAGCCCTACTGTTCTCAAGGCTCCTCTTTCTCTTTTTTTTTCTTATATCTATGTAAATTCAAATAACCCATTAGTTAAACTTCTATTGACAAATGATGAATATTCTATTAATAGTCTCTTTGGTTAACCTTGATTGAAAATATATTATTTCAAAACCCCTTAAAAATGCTAAAATTCATCGTAAATAATGATTTTATCTATCTGAATAGATTATAAAACTCTATCTAGAGAGATAAAATTGTCGTTTACAGGGAATTTTTCACATTTTTAACACATTACAGATAATTTTTTGTATATTGTGTTTTCAGTCAGAGTTAATTAAACAGAATATACGCAAAATATTCTTCATCTGTCAATGAAAATTTAACTCATGAGACTATTTAAATCCAATTTACATAGGTGTGGACTTTAGAAAAAGTCAGGGGGGGGGGTATTATGGATTTCGGGTAGTTCATAGGGGGTTATATGAATTTTTTTTTAAATGGCATTGTGTTAGTTAGTTAGGGTGCGTTTGGTTGCGCGATTGCGCAGCGTTTGCGATTGCAGGAAGCTGCATTTGCAATCGTGCAACCAAACAGTTTTGCAATCGCAGTTTTACACCCAGCGATTGCATGCAAATAGTGTCCAAAAGCTACGATTTCAAAAAGCTGAGAAAGTGAGTTTCCTGCGAAATCAATTTTACAATCGCAGATTCCTGCAGAGTCAATTTTACAATCGTGCAACCAACGCACCCTTAAGTCATTGTTATGGTCACTTTTTTCATGATGCATATCATATATGTTTGGTATAAACGGGATATTATAGATTTTAACTTAAAATAAATTATATAATTGAGATTCTGAAAGTTGAATAAATGATGCTCTTCTCATATTTTTTTTGCTTATGGCGTGTTTTAAAAATAATTTTGATTTTGAACAAGATTGTCCTTAAATTTATTTTTTTAAAATAACAAATGTCATTTCATCTCTTCTCATATTCTCTCTCCTATAGTTTTAAAGGGGTATTTTTTCACTGTTACACAATAAAAAGTAGTTTCACATCTTATTTTTAACAGATATTTATTGCTACTTGTCCCCTGTTGTTTAACAAGTACAACAATGTTACCTTTTTTATGGGCGTGATTTTCTCTTCAGTTTCCTCTTGTTCCCTGTTTAAAAATGTTTAACAAGTATACATCTTATTTTAAACAAATGTTCATTGCTACTTGTTCCATGTTGTTAATTAACTGATGAAATCATTTTTAATACACATATAAAATAAAGTAAATAGAAAATTAATTTACTAGGTCTAACACACATAGGAATGAATTAACGTAAAGAGAAATCCTTCATCCATCAAACATTCCTCCAATTTTTATATTTATCAGAATTTTATTTTTCTTTGTCATAGGTCAAACACTTGAGGCATTCTATATTGAAAGAAATGATTTTCTTATTTCATATTATTCAAGAAAATATTTAAAAAAATAAAATTTTAGGTCATTCTATATTGAAAGAAATGATATAAGTATTCATTATAAAAAAAAAAGAATAATATTACACTCAGGGTTTGGAAGGAAACGGGTTTCGATAGTTTTTAAGTTTACAAGAAGCTGTTTTTCCTAAACCCGTTTTCAAACAGAAAAACTGGAATAAAAACTTACAGATAAATTTATGTTAAAAAGACAAAATAAGTTTACAATCGTGCAACTAAACACGCACAGCCTCATCAATCTTACGTGCAAACCATACTGTTTTTAAACTCTCTTTTTTTCTTAAAATACATTAAAAAAAAAGTAAGTCATATATTATAATATATTGAATAATGTATTCTTATATATAATAATAATAAATAAATAACTTATATTTCATATGATGAAGTGTATACCTGCTTTGAAAAATATGGGTGTAATTGGACTGCATATATATATAAGAACTGTGTGATATCACATCATCATTTAAAAATTAAGTATTAAAAATAGTTTGAAGAAAAAAATTTCAGGAAACACAAGATTCTCGAAATTTATTACAATGGTTTTGTAGGCCACATAGGATCTTCTATACAAGATAAAAGATATGGTCCGTGACCTAATTCATCAAGTCAAAGTGGGCAGGTAAAATGTACTCCGAAGTACATATTACATCTCTATATGGTAAAACTTCACCACAATGAACATAATAATACAATGATTTCACCGTTTGTGAATCCAATTGGAGCCCCCTTTTTATCTCATCCAAAATATTACATTCATGCATTATGCTTAAAACATTAAAATAAACTTACATAGATCATCCATATCTCTTAGCTAGGCTGGTGAATTGAAATGATGAGTTATATTATTTATATTTATTGGAAGATTTATTTTTATGTTCAAACTTGAGTGATAAACAGTCTCTTTTACAACCTGTTTTAAAATAAAGATACTCTATTAACAGGTAATATAGTTGGTTAGTGAAATTTATATATAATTGTTTATTCTTCTGTATATGAATTATTAAATGATTTATTTGAATATGTAATCATTGTAAATTAAGGTGACCACTTCATCAGATGAAATATATATCTTTAAAAATGTTAAAACAAAACATGTGGGGGGATCAATTTGTGTGCGAAACCATCTATATCAATGTCATGTAACATATAATGAAAACCAATTTCAGGCTTCACATCACTCCTAAACGGATTGGATAGAACTAACAAGTTTTATTCTTAGTTTTATTTCTCAACCCAATAAACATGCAATTATATTTCAGTACATTCTTTACTCCATGTAATTCCAAATAAATGCATGTATCTTTTTGGACTTTTAGGATGAGAAACAAGAGCAAAAAAAAGTCATAATCTCAAAGTCAACGAAATAAGAGTTTTAACTAGCAAGTAATTAAACTCAAAATTTTAAAAAAATTACTCACACCAATATCATTCCATCCTGAGCACAACTGTTTGCGGAGGTGGGGATAGTTAAAAAGGAATGACCCACAAAGAAAGAAAAAGAAGGGACAAAAGAAGATGTCACCTTTCTGTTTTTTTCCCCTTCAGTGTATTAAAAGCATGCAGCCCTTATTGCCTCATGGCAACATTTTCATCAGAGATTCTCTCTGTTGCATCAAAAGTTCATTTAAAATCTTTTCATTGAGGGCTCTACTGCATTCAATTCACTCTGCAAATGCTTTGGCTCATGTCAATGAATGCACCCCCTCCCTGTGGATTTTTGGAGATGCCCTTCTGTGGTGATGATATATGAGTCAGTCACAATATATACACTCGGCCTAACCATGTACAGGCTACAGAGCACATATAATTAATGGTGGGTGCACAGAATACACATGTATGCGGCCTTAAGGTTTACTGTACTTGTCCTGGACTTAGGTTTTACTTTTGTTGGAAACTTAGGTTTTGATAACCAAGCATACTTTGGAGTAAAATAATTTTAGGTTTTACTATTGTGTTCCTCTAGTCGAGGAGATGAACGTAGTATATTTACATTCTCAAAATCATTTCTGGGTAAATAAGAAAATTGAATTAAAAAAATCCAAAAAACATGGTGAAGTTTTTTTTTTAAGATTGATGCTTGAGGGCTTGATCCCTTGACTTTCTTTATGGAGAGGGAGGTACTAACCGACTTTTTCAAAGCTTAGTTTATGTATTTTGGGCATTTCCTTGCCTTGGGGTGTTGGTCGCAAACCCCTCTTATGATCCCAACCCATTATTTTACTTTGGTCCAGGTTGATTTTAACTTAAATAAGTTATTTTTAGTTTAAATAAGCTTCAATAAATTTAAATAAATTTATCACAAATGCTTATTTTAAACTATAAGATATAGTCTGGAATTATAAATTTTAACAAACATGTACGTAATACTGAAAAAAACTTAACTGCACTCGTATATAAATTATAAATACCCATTTATAACTTACCAATAAATACCATTTTTATATGGGGTAAACTTTAATTTATTCACCTTTCCTTCATATACATTCTGACCATTGGAAACTCGATCAGCCATTTAGGCCAAAATATGTGATATTCTAAATTAGATGATGGGGTGACAAGAGAACCGATTCCTTCAAAATATTGATAAATACTTTAACCTACACGATTATAATAATAATTTATATGTATACCATTTATATTGATATATCTTACATATATTGATGTACATGAAATTTAAAAATGTTCCTAAAAATATTTTGTCGTATCCTCAAGATGACTAGGCATGCTTAGTTTGTCGGCACATATAAATAAATAAAAGTATAAAATGGCCAATCCTTCCTATCCCTGTTCAACTTTGCTTTTAATTATAGAAGTTTAGGTATAATTATATTCATGTAGAAAGAAATGATATTGTGTTCGGTCTGCAAATTAAAAGTGGTTGTAAAGATGACTAGATAATGTTATTCATTCTTTATGAAAATGAGTAAGAAAAGAAAATGTACTTATGAAAACAAATACCACTTGAAATAATGAAAAATATAACACAATGAAATTGTTTAAAGGCTATCATTAAATAATCACAGTTTGAGTTTAGTCAGATTTAAATTCACCACTTTTCAATCTAAATCTCACTTAACTTTCTAATTGGGTTGTAACTTGGCATGTTAGGCCAGGTTGGAATTTAACCCAAATTTAACTTGGTATTGGAGGCGAACAATGAATATGAAAGCATGATAAATTCCTTGAGTAAAAACAAAATCGACAATTCAAATTTGTATTATAGATTATAAAATATAACATGAACATTTAAAATCTACCATCCATCACATTGAGTTGGATTGAACACGAAGAACCTGACAAATTCAATATATCAGAATTAGATTCAGATTTGTGTAAGTTTAAATCCAAGTTGAATAAGGGAGGAGGGTAGTATTGGGTGGGTCGGGCTTTAGCTTGGATCAAATTTGTAATTTTATTTATATATTACAACATAAATTATAACATTTGTATTGTATATTATATAAGTTATCACTTTTTATATAAAAATCCTAAATCCATATATTCCACTCCTATCCATAGGTTGAAATAATTTTTAATACAAAAATATTACATTTAATGTACTTGATGTGTCGATGTATTCATTATAACTGATTTTTAATTTGTTAAGCTAAATTGAAGATTTACATTAGCGAATTTGGGCTCCTTATTCTATTATATGGCTTAAATATTATTTCATTTATACAATTTGTTTCTCTCTTATAGACATACGTGAGAGGATAAAATAACAAGTTCTCTGTGAACACCACATATCTTTGATGAACAATATGTTTTGGTTCTTTTGGGCTCCACTAAATCGAGATAGTGGAGAATAGTCCTTTAAAGCGACCCTCGTGGATAAAGAATAATTTTCCTTACGACCTGAAGTTGTTACGGATCACTGTCAAGATAAGCCATGTAGTGACCAGTCATTGGCTTTTGCTTTACATGTAAATTAAGCATAAACATTTCACAGGAAATGTATGAACATTCTTCGTTATCAAAGTATCTTTATTGGCTAAAGAGACATTTCTAAATTGAGCGTTGAAGACTCTTTGATATGTATCACACTAGTGTCCTAATTCAGATCATTTTTTGTGCATTCTCAGTCCAATCTGGTGGAACATCCAAAAGTATACTTGTCACCATCCTCATTGTAGAGATTCTCATGCTTCACATGTTTTTAAAAAATAAGCTTTTATATATTTTAAATATGAACTAATTTTTCTTTGTATGAAAAAAATTCCAAAAAAATTAATTGAACCTACTAGTCATTGAAATTCTTAACCATTAGGGCTGGTTCAAACCAGTCTCACTGTCATTAAATGATGTGTTTCTATTGGTGCAACCATTTACATCATCAAATTATAAACAAAAAAAAATTTTATTTCATCAAAGACCTTCTCGAACACATTGACCCATTGTTTCTATCCACTCTCTTCAGTCTTCGGTCTTCTCCACCTAATTTTCATTTTTTTTATTATAAATTTTGGAAAGCCCATTCATTACCTCGTTATCAAAAAAAATAAAAAAAAGGGAGAAATCCATATAACCCCCTACAAACATATGAAAATTCATATAGCCCCCTACATTTTTCCTAAATCCAAATAACCCCTGGTAAGCACAAACAAAATACCAAAACCCCCTTCCGTCAGTTAAGTAAACCTATCTTTAACCTAGGTTTAACCAGTGTAAAGTTACCATAGTACCCCTTCCCCCAACAATACCCTAACCTTGCCAATTTCATCCATGCCATCGCTGGCGGCATCCCCTCATTTCATCGTTGACAGCCGATGTTCCCCGTCATCTCATTCTTGCCGTCGATGGCATACAAAAACACGTCAAGCCGGCGGCGACCAGGAGGCGAATGAGGATGTGGAAGGTCCGAGGCGAGGGGGGAAGGCCGCAGCGGTCCATGTCGGCGATGAGGGACCACGCGGCGCCGAATTGGCGGACATGGGCAAGGGAGTCGATGATGAGGTCATACACGTCGAGGTTCGGGGGGAGGCGGAGGTGGTCGTAAGCGAAGATGGAGAGCGCGATTTTCGAGGAGTGGCGGAGGCGGAGGTGGTCGTAAGCGAAGATGGAGAGCGCGATTTTCGAGGAGTGGCGGAGGCGGAGGAGGGTTTGGGTGACTGTGACAGGTGACGATGGGGAGGGAGAGGCCGAGGAATTGGACGGGGAACTCAAAGGTGAGGAAGGGAGCTGTGGTGGTCGATGAGGAGGTGGGGGGTGGCGTTGGTGATGGGGGAGGGACGGAGGTCGGGGAGGGAAGGGAACCCGTATCGGCAACTCCGCAGGTTTTTGCAATGTATTCAGTTGGTTAACAAGATCTAAAGCAATGTATGCAGTTTTTTTTACAATGTATGCAATTTTTCAGACATTTTTTAAAGGGTTTTTGTGATGTATGCAAAGGTTCAAATAGGCTTGTATAACAATGAATGCATTTCAGGTTTGTATTCATTTGCAGTTCCACATTGCATGTTGCAATTCCAGATTGTATTGACTGTTCTAGTTTCTGGTCCACTTCCGGGATCCAATTTCTTGATGAAGTTTTCCAAATTTTCAATGAATGCAATTCCAGTATTCAATATATGCAGGTCTCTATCCAATTTCTACCAGATCCAATTTTCCAAAACTCCTATATGCTTGTCCTGTTTTCCAAGCCCAATTTTCATTGTCTAGTATGCAATGTACCCTGATTTCATTGTAGTGTATCCAGTTTCTAGTCATTGCAGAGGTCCAATTTTTCCAAGTCATATACTTATATATATATATATATATTTAAAAATATAGGTACAATGATTATAAAATGTATAAATTACTCATATACTTAAAAGACCAAAGAAACAATTGGTTAAGATATTTTATCAAACATATCAAATGCATAAAACAAAAGGCCTCACCATTTGAGGATCAATGGACTCAGAAGAGATCAGAATTGATTAGTGAGGATGGATTAGAGTAAAAAACACAAATGAATAACCAAATGGGTGTGGTTGAGTGAGTATTTATAAGCACATATGAAACCACTGAGTGGGCAATGGAATGGGTGGAGAGGGTATCAATGGTTGAGGGACAGAGGGATTCATCGGTGTGGAGGAAGGAGGAGGCTGGTCTAGAGGAAGAAGGAGGCTGTCCATGGTCAAATATCTAACGGCCAATTTCTCCAATGATCGGATGACGAGAATCGCAGAAAGAAGAAGTATTATATCACAGGAGGGGTGAAAATGTAATTCATAGAGGGGTATTTGTATTTTTTAAAGTTTGTAGGGACTTATTTAAATTATTTCAATTTGCCAATAGTATAACAGAATATTCCTCGAATATTTCAATTGTTAATTAACTCAGGGGTTGATTTGGATTTTGACTGTGTTTTCAGGGGGTTATTTGGATTTTGGAGAAATGCAGGGGGTTATCTGGATTTTGATAAGTTTACGGTGGTTTATATGCATTTATCCCTAAAAAAAACATTCTTCGTATAATCAGATACTGCTCCGGTAAACATAACCTCTCTTCTCTCCCCCACTCACTCCACAATCAGACCCGCCAAATCATCCTCCGATTAGATCTGGACCATCCATTTCTGACGCTACGAATCATTTCAAACTATTAAAATAATAACCGCTCTTCAAATCACCTCCCACCTGGTACGTCTTGGTGAGATCGCGACAATCCTCAAAAACAAATAAATAAAAAATAAAAAAATAAATTTCCACCGTAAGATCTTCTTGATTCTCTCATCTGAACCGTTAAAAATCAAAATTGATATAACAAGTGTAAGAAAAAAAAAAGACGTGCCTCCAACGATCCGCTCACCTACTCTTCACCAGATACGGTGACCGCCCCCACCAGCCGTTCGTTCCGACTCCGCAATCAACAGCGACCGTCCATCTCGTGATCCCAAACCCTAGAGAGAGACTGACGGAGTCATAGAGGGAACTGGAACTTCCATGGCTTTGAGGGCGGCGTGGACGTCCTCTGCCTACCCGTCGAGGACGACTGGGAGGACCGCCGCACGATCACGTCATCGTGCGGCGGAGGTCCTCGCGATCGGACGGTGGGGATTCGATGCCGCCACCGTCGATGACGAGGACAAATCCTCGTCGTCGGCGTCTTCTTCGGTTGAGCTGCGGAGGGTCCCCGGTGCCGTGGAGGAGGTCGACGAGTCGTCGAAGAAGGTTCAGAGGGATCTGAGTTCTCTCCCTAGTGAGTCTTCTCTCTTGATGTTTTTGGTTACCTTTCTTTGGTTGGTTGGTTTCTCTGTTTTGGGGTCTGAAAGATCAAGAAATGATTTGATTTGGTTCTTGTTTGGTTTTCTTGGTGTTGAATTTTGGGGATTGATTAAATGGGGGAATTGAATTGGCATTTCTGTTTTTCTGTGTTTTTTATTTAATGTGTCTGAATTTGAGTCATGAGATGGTGTTTTTAGTTTCTGGCACTGTATGTCTGATAGGAGATTGATTGAATCTGTGGTTTGGACAAAAAGGCTGAGAATTCCAAATTATTTCATGAAGAATAGTGATTATATGTTGGAAACTAATTGAGGAGAGTGCGTTTCGATGGGTAAAAATGCAAATTCATCCAACACCTCACAGAACATTTGGGAATACTACTTGGATGATTAATATATTTTGGTTCAGCTTCAGATTAGGAAGCGATGATAATAATGGGAGAAAAGTAGCGAAACTGAATTCAGATGATCTACTCATTAACAGATAACAAGCATAACATAGTGTAAGTCTTCTTAAAAATAAGATGGTTGAAAGACGAAAATTAGCTAGGTCTTTCAGATGATTTGGTGATGAACATAGGGAGTATGATATCTGCTTTCAGGACTAGGCTTAACCCATGGTTTTTTATGTAAAATGTATGCTCATATTGTTTTCCAAAGGTTGGGCATTCCACCCTCCTCAATTTTTTTTAGTGTACCGTTGCTCTTTAATATAAGTACCTCCTATTAAGAAAAAGAGAGAAAATAGATATAAATGTGCTGAACTTTAAAAAAAAATTGTGAGCCTGAACTTCTGTGATTTGAATAGAATCAGCTAGCTCTTTACCTCATTGGATTTATGTGCACTTTAACCTCATTGGATAACCCCATATTTTATCTTCTACATATAGTTGCACATTTTACATTTTTAACCTCATCCGTATACTGCAATCATTGATCACATTGTGAAGCTTCTTGGTGTAGTATTTTTTATTTTTTTTGTTGACAAGAAGCATTTTTCAATTATTTCACTGGTGTTTGTTTGGACATTCCGTGATATGAATCTTTTTTGAACTGCAGAACCACTATCTGTAACTGATTTATCTGCATGTCCAAGCCATGGTTCCAATGTCCGTGTTGCATATCAGGTTTTTTTTTATACCTTGTGATGTTATGCTAGTTTTTTTATTACATTATGCTGTTTTTTATTACATGATTATGCTTATCATTTTTCTCAAAAAAAAAGAAGAAGATTATGCTTATCATAGCGTTTATTGATTTTTATAACTGTGCTAGGGTGTACCAGGAGCATTCAGCGAGGCTGCTGCCCTCAAAGCATACCCTCAATGCGAGGCTGTCCCATGTGATCAGTTTGAAGCTGCTTTTAAGGTTCAAATTAATGTTAGTTGATGTATGTATAAATATTCAAATGTTTTGCCAACTATGGGTTTGCTTTTATCTTACAGGCTGTTGAACTGTGGCTGGTTGACAAAGCAGTTCTCCCAATTGAAAATTCTTTAGGTGGAAGCATACATCGAAATTATGATTTGCTCCTTCGCCACAGGTTGCACATCGTGGGAGAGGTACAGTTGGCTGTAAATCACTGTCTTCTGGGATTGCCTGGCGTGAGAAAGGAGGAGCTACAGCGGGTGTTAAGCCATCCCCAGGTTACTAGTGAAATCACCTGTTTATATATGTAGACTTGTCCACCATCACCTTGAAGTTCACCATTTTCTCTTGCAGGCACTTTCTCAGTGTGAGAATACGTTGGCCAAGTTGGGGGTTATAAGAGAAAGTGTGGATGATACTGCTGGTGCAGCTCAGGTGATTTAGTAATGCATCTTCTGCATGCATAAGATAGTTCATTGAATATACCCTACATAATCTTGAAATCCTTGACCAGTTTGTAGCTGCAAATGGCTTACGGGATGCTGGAGCTGTTGCAAGTGCTCGTGCTGCAGAAATATATGGACTAAATATACTAGCAGAAGGAATCCAGGCAAGGACTCAGATTATTTTTTGTTTGCTTGCTAAGCCATGTAATTTTAAGTTTGTGTACCAATCCACTATGGAATATTTCTTTCATCCCTTAATTGAAGACAGGTAATTAATGTAATCTTTTTCAATATGAGTTATCTTTATTTATATGCTCATTCTGTTTTCACAGGATGACTCAGACAACATCACTCGATTCCTGATATTGGCCAGGGAACCCATAATCCCACGAACGGATAGGCCCTTTAAGGTTCAATTCCAATTTTTTCCCCTTTATTGGATCCTCTTTGTGGATTAGATTCAGAATCAAAATTTTTAACATGGTTCTTCTCATTTTTTTCTCAGACGAGCATTGTCTTCACTCTTGAAGAAGGTCCTGGAGTTATATTCAAAGCTTTGGCAGTCTTTGCTTTGAGAGAGATAAATTTGACAAAGGTACCATGAGGATCTTATGATTGCCATTTTCTCTTTCTCATTTATGAGAGCAACTCAGCTTGTTAATGTTGATTCTAATGATGCATTTTTTATGCGTGCAGATTGAAAGCAGACCCCAGAGAAAGCGACCATTAAGGGTTGTTGATGACTCTAATAGTGGAAGTGCCAAGTGAGGGAAATTTTCCTTTTGTCCTGCCAATTACATTTACAACACATTTAATAAAAAAAAAAAAGGAATACTGTTACACACTTATACTTAATGGCATTTTTCAGATATTTGTTTCTTAAATGCAAAAGCTTCTTCATATATAGTTTATTTATTTATTGAGATACAGAATCTAATGGACATCTGGATGTAGGTACTTTGACTATCTTTTCTATATTGATTTTGAAGCGTCTATGGCTGACACTCGTGCACAAAATGCTTTGTCCCATTTACAGGTCTGTTCTTCATCATTTGTGATCCATGAACTGTGCATTGATGGTTTTCTTCTAGAATTTTATAATGTTCTCAAGTTGTCATTTGACACCACTCCATAAAGGCTTCTAAAAAGTTAATTATTACATTAGGCATTTCTATATCACGATACTTTAACAAATTTTGTTTGATGCATTCTAGTCTATTATATAAATAATCTTGAATCAGAAAACAATATGGCTCTTAATAACATGAGGAGCTGGCTGTTGAGTTTCAAAATGGATGATCTTAAATTTCTTATTGTATAATGTACAGTAAGGCAAAACCCTCAAATGGGGCTTCTTTACTTATAGTGGAGGCTTTTCTTAATGAAGTGAACACTGCTGAACACACGTAATCTGACACTGGAAATTAGGTATTGACAATCTCCATACTATGAAATGTTTTCCTCAAGGTGACATGAACTTATCAAGTCAATGCAACTGTTCACAAAAATTAATAAAACAATACATCTCCTCTGGAAGATGGGGATTTAACAATGCTTATGAGAAACTGATATGACCTTCATGTTCCCCAAATTTATTGTGGAAGTTACCTCTGCATTGTAAACAGGAAAAGAATACAGAACATCATTATGGCTAAGGATAGAATAGAAATAAGCTTTGTGCAACCAAACAGAATTGTTTGAAAACTGCATTCTGTGTTGAGGCAGAAAGGTTTCAGAAAGGTACTTTTGACTCCTTACTATGAATGTGGGAGTTTTTCGATGCCCCTTTAAGAAGGGATATGACTAAAATAGTTCGTTTACGGAATGATATGTTGGGGCATTTTTCAAAACTGAAATTAGAGCAGACTTTATTGAGAACATATGGGATAGCATTTTGGGCTTCTTAAGTGTGGGGACAACACATTTTGCGAGCATGTGTGTTGCGTCTAGGACTCTAGGTAGATATGGGAGGTTTTTTTTATTATTGAACAAGGAGGGATCTAAGGTTTGTTCGAGTTGGAGGAAGCTCCCAGGCAAGTTGTAGGGAAGCTGGTTGCAATGAGAGGGGAGAGCATTCTGTCTCTCCTTTATCAATATATAATGAATTGGGTAGACAACCTATCCTTCATTAAAAAATTGACATGTATTTCGACTTCTGAAAAAAAAAATTCAACTAATCTCTGCCTTTGCAACTGAATTCAGATTTGAAAACTGTACCAATAGAACCAAAAAAATTTCCCTTATTTAAATTTTTTTACTTTTTTTGTTGGGGGGGGGTAGGAGTCGGGGGGTGGTTTGTTATTCCATTCCAAGAATTTTTTTCTCGAGTGGGATTAGTTTACTACTTTACTGCTATGTGGTTAAGGTAGTCTTATATGATCATCTTTGTATGTAAAGATATGAATTCTTTCTGAAACTTGACTTGGAACAAAACTATCTTCAATCTGTCATTTTTTGTTGTCGAATTATATCTGAAATATCTCTGGTATTGCTACTGAACTTCAATTTGTACATAAATACCCCATGAATGTCCTGATTGTTTGTGCCACAAGTGTATGAAAACCCTGGGGTAAAATACTATTTCTTTTAGTATATGTAACGATTTCTTGTAAGGTCCTTTAAAAAAAATTACCAAAGGGCCCCCAGAAAAATATTTATTTGTACACAGTCTGCATAGCACATGCATCCCTTTGGTAGATCTCACTTGCATGCGTTCAGAACCCTATGCAAAAAGGAAACATTGCCATGGAAACGCTAGATCATCCCTGTTTATCATTTCATCTGTATTAACTTCTAGAATGCAACACGGATTTTGATAGTTTGGAAGATGCATTACACATGGATAAACACCAAGTGGACAAAGTTATGAATGGGAAAACAGGTCAATGGTGCATCACACAGTTTCCCATTAGGCTTTATAAGGAATTGCAACATATATGCATGCATCATGTAGCTGCCTGATACATATGAATTCCTCATGGCTTTTTGTTTCATGTTAATATATGCTGCATGGAAAAACTTGCACATAATGTTGACCTACTTCTTCTTTTCTTCGTCTCTTGAAAACTAGACAGTTAAAGAATATTCCATTCTTCTGCAGGAATTCGCAACATTTCTCCGAGTCCTTGGTTGTTATCCCATGGATTCGGCTTAGTCATCCTTGAATCATCTATTCCTAGTTTGAAGTCTACAAGGATTATGTGAGAAAGATGTGTCATCATCGTGTGTTGTAGATCCTCCCCTCGGATTTATTAGCTGATTAAGATAGACTTCGACTTTTGGGCTGAATTCTTTCGTCACGCTTCCAGTTGGTTCAGATAGCTATACAAAGGAATGTCATATATTGACCAGATGATGCATGGTTATCGTCGCCACATCAATGTGGGGAGGTAACAGAGAGTTCGGACAGCTATACAACTGGCATATTGCATTGATAGTCATTCCTTAATTTTAAAAGCAGCTCCAAAAGCTCATGGTATATGTCAAACATACAATGTGTTTATTTATTTGTTGAATTATTATCATTGATTACTTTGCCCCTCACAAAAGGAAGCTGACAAGGTGAGGTTGTTATTGTTGTTTTTTTTATAGATCTAGAACATTATATGATCTAGAACATTAGATTTGTATTCATGAAAACAACAGCATGATTTGTTTGATTTCCGATTTGTTATTTTCTTATAGAGGTCAATATCTGTGGCTGTTAATATTTGTTTTGTTTCTGTTGATTGAACGTTTGAAACAGGAACCACATATGGTATGGATTGTTATGTAAGCACAAGGTGTTTTATATGCTATTGATTTGAAATTCTGCCTAACTCTGCTTTCCCCCTATCAATTGTTGGTTGAAACCACTAGAAACCAAAATTTTAAGACATTTTATTTTATGTGGAAATGGCAATTTTAAACACTGGCTTTTGAATTTGACACGATTACACGAATTAGGGAATTGGACTGGAGATTTCTGGAATAATGTTCTAATCAGTCTCGTTTTATGTTTATTTTACTTTTGTATTAAAAGATAACAGAAATATATGCATTCATTTAAGAGGTATATTTATATACATACTTTATAATTGACATGTATACGACTGTTTTGACCGAGAAATAGACAACTAGTAAATTTTCTGTAATGAAGTAGGGAAATGTTGGATTAAACCCTATTTGCAGTTCCAAATATATGCATTAATTTAATAGGTATATTACTTTGTGTATTTTTTTAATAAATGAAGTGTGAGCTTAACAATTTTCAAACAACTATGCATATAGTTTTCCAAGGTCATGTTAAATTGAGGTTATTTATGCATTCAATTAAAAAGTACATAAAATGTTTAATTCCACTTTTAGTATCTGGGGTATATAAATATGTCATACCATACCTCAAATTCTTTACCCTTTTATCTATCAGTAGACCCTTCCATGCGTATTCAAGATGCATAGATACATAAGCTTAGGAGAACATCAAGGTTACATAAAAAAGGCAGCTCCAATCACCAGTGACCAGAGACTTAAGTGCCATCACAAATATATGTTTGGCTTATTAAACATACTGAAACGGAAAAAGGAGAAGAGTCCTGAGACATGGCGAAACTATGTCTCATCGAGTACTATACATATCATACTTATAGTACGTCGCACGCATAGCATACTTCGCCACTTGTTTATGATGATGATGATGATTCTTGCAGCTCCTTCATAAAGTCTTCATGATCGACCAATACCTGAGAAAAAAGAAAAAAGAAAAAAGAAAAAAGAAAAAAAGGAGGAATATTGATTGATCACAATGTTATGGAGTGTTCATGCGAAATCAATAAATATATGATGGGAATAATCACCGACTGGGAAACTTCAATTCCCATCCATCGTCCGAATTACGTGTGTTATATGAACATGTAGTCTAATTGACAAAATCATTTAACAATTAGCGCTTGAACTTTTCACAGAAAATAAACTACTTACCACTTTCCAGCCATCAGGATCAAGGAAAGAGGTGATCTTTGTGTTGAGTCCTGGAATAGGTCCAGGCTGACGAGTGATCTTCCCTCCTAGCTCTCGAGTTACTAGGTTAACAGCCTCTGCACTTTTATATACGTCTTGGGTACTAATTGCCACCTAAAAAATGACGTGCATCAGATGAATAATTACTTGGAATTTGAAAACGATGCACCAGATGATTGAGGTTATCATCCAACCTGTGCGTATGCATTTCCTTTCGTGTACTCAGTCACGCCATAATTGTATGTCAATTCGAGAACAGTGGTCTTATCTTCATCAGCATAACCCATCATGGCAATTGTATACTGTACATTTCAAGAAGCAGACTAGACGGTAAGTAGACAATAATAAAGTCCCAACACAATGAAACCGGTGACACATTATATAAGATGCTATCTTGCTGGTTGTTTTACAAATTCCAATCTACAGTGTGTTTTATCCATTCACATCAATTGCTACATCAGATAATATCCATACCCAACATAATCAAGAACAAAAGCAGATATTCTGAAATATTTACATTAATATAGTGGAATTCTGTTAACCCACATTGGTACACCATGGAACTCATAAGGCAGAGCATTTACTATATGTAAGTCAGCCTTCCCAACTAGTTTTGATGAATATGCATTGCAGACTTTATTGTCACAATGCAAGGAAAAATTATCCTATATTCAAATGAACAATGATTTATAAAAGTTCAACATGAGAGGAGAAAAGTTTACCTTATATGCAGGATTATCTTTTGTCCTCAGACATTTCATCCCACAAGCCTGCAAGGAGCTTTAGGATGTGAGAGATTTTTAAAATAAAAAACACATGGGTAAGTCAACTCATGCTCAAGACTATGAGATAGATGCAAGCAACACAAACTGGCATGCACAACGGACATGGCATAGAAAAGATGAGTGAAATTCAAAAAACCCATGAATGCCAAAATTGTGATTTGCAGCATCTGCAAGGGCAAAGTATGCAATATAATTCAACATATACCACAACAAAAATGTGTAGCCTTTCAGAAAAAAGAATATGAGAAAGGGCATGATATAAAATTCACTATCCAAGTAGAAAAGCGCGAGATATGAACTCAAATTAAAGTTTATAACCAATGAATTTCATATTATTGATTGTTACATTATCAGTGGATGAGCAGAATTCAGCCATTCAGCAATTGCTTTAGCAAGTTGTCATCATAATGCAATGAGCATTTTGGGCATAATACAGTGTCCCTCAAACATTAAAAAATAGGGAAAAATATTCTTAACTCTCTCAAATCTTCTTAAAATCATAAAAAGTCCCTCAAAACTCAAAAAATCGTCCTAGGTCCCCATAAAATGTATATGGTTAATGAATTTAGTCCCCTGGTCAAAAATATATCGCAATAAGTCCTCAGAAACTTATTAAAATCGGATTTAGTTCCTAGAAACTTTATAAAATTAGATTTGCTCTTTTTGTATAACAAAAATACCCCCGTCAATTTTCAACATTTTCATCTCCTAAAATGTCATCCTTAACTGTAAAAAAAAATAACTATCGAAACTCATTTGATCTACAAAATCGAGTCATTTTTTAATATTTTCACTTTCTCAATCTCATCACAGAGACCGAATAAAAAATTACAGCTTCATTAACTCCATTACAAAATAAGAGAAAACAAATTAAAAACCAAATCAAAATTCTGTAATAGATTTTCAACTCAAAATTACTAGCAACAAAAAGCATAACACCTTGATCATAAAACTATAATTTGTTTAATAAAATTTAAATAAATTAATATATACTTTCAGATAATCACAACGATTATTTGTGATTTTAAGAAGATTTTAGGGAGTTAAGATGTTTTTTTTTATTTTACAAGAATTTTTTTCGATTTTCATGAGTTTTCAAGGAGTTATATCGATTTTTTCAACAAAGAAAATAAATTTTAAAAGAGTATAACAATAATTTATCATATATGGTTAGGGTTACCCACACATCTGGTTAGTTATAGGGACTAAAATAAATATTTTCTAATAAGATGGGGACCTAAGAAGATTTATCAATTTTACAGGGACTTTTTCTGATTTTCATAAATTTTCAGGGAGCTACATCGATTTTTCCCTAAAAATAACACCACTCTTTGGTAATTGACCTTTATTATGCCAATTGAAACGGATCCCAACTCTCAAAAAACACATTGCGAATTCAGAATCCCTCAACTATTTATCCTAGATGAGCTACAGATATATCCTAAAGAAATATTATTAGGCTCGAAAGCACGGACATGGCTGAGGGGTCCCGTGCCCGTGTCCGACACGTGTCGGACACGGCAAGGACACGTGTCGGACACGCCTCCAGCCGTGTCTGCTGAAATGGGTTGCATTTTTAGTCTGGACACGGCCCAGGACACGCCGGGGACACGGCCCAGGACACGCCGGGGGACACGGCAGGACACGGCGCAGCCCAGTTTCAACCCAAAAAGGAAAAAAAAAAAAACTAATTGGACTCTCCTCACCTACTGTGCGGCGCCCCCATCTCAGCCTCTTCTTCTTCTTCAGTCTTTGCTTCTGCTGCTTCTTCTTCTTCTTCGTCTTCATCGTTTTCTTCTTCAGCTTTCTTCTTCTGCTTTCTTCTTTTGTTTTCTTCTTCTGCTTCTGCTTCCTTTTCTTCTGCTGCTTTCTTCTTCTTCTTCTTCGTCTTCATCGTTTTCTTTTGCTTCTGCTTCTGCTTTGTTTTGTTTTCTGTTTGTTCGTTTTTGCAGGGGAGGTGGGAGGGGAAGAGATATGGGAGGCGGACTTGAAACTAGATTTAAATCTGTTGTGTTTTTTTTATTATAATTTTATATTTATTCTTTATTACATAGTGGAATAAATTGTCATGTTTATATGTTTACACCCCAACAATCACACACACACTGATGATGAATAATGTTACATCACGACTATTTTTCAGTCCTAAATTCAATCTACAATTGTTTTAAATTTTATAAAAACATGTACTTTATCTCGTCTATGAGATACATGTTTTCATATAAAAGGAAGTATATACTCCACTGAATTATAGATATAACATGGAATATTTTAATGTTTTTATATCATGTTTTATAGATATAACATTGAGTTTTTTAGAACATTGGCCCAAACCCATTTAAAACAGTCAACAAGTTATCAACCCATTTAAAATGACCCAAAACAATCCATTTAAAACATGGTGGTGTATGAAAAACATTTAACTTCATATGGATATACAATATATATTTATTGTATTAATTTATTTGTTGCCGTGTTCTAGCCGTACCCGTGTCCTATTTTTTCAAAAATTGCCGTGTCGCCGTGTTCGTGTCCCTGTGTCCCCGTGTCCCGTGTCCGTGTCCGTGTCCGTGCTTCATAGTTATTAGGGTACTTGCACGACCTCTGAAATAGCTGACTTATTTAGATTTTCAATAAATTTACAATTTCTCCTACTTCACTGTAATATGAATAATGTCATTTTCAACAACTACAAGAATACTCCCTTTATGTTCCACCTGAATTTCCATGAGTAAGGATAGAAAAAGGGAATAAAATTCAAAGCAATTCTCTTAAGAGCATGCAAATTTTAGACACAAGCATAAAGTTAATCCTCAGTATCATGGGAATCCTTATTCACTGACCACCCCCAAAACCATTTACAAGGAGATTATTAGAAATGTATTAGGCAGACCTATAGATAGATAATGGTTTGTGATCAGTAACACATTAGGAATGGTTAGTGAGCAGTAGATCACCAACAGATGCAGGTTTGTGGTAAATATTAGCAGCTATAGCAACACAAGCACAACTGAGAAGATTCAACAACTGACATGCGGAAAAGGAAAAATAGTGAAATTGATAGAGACATGAGCCACATAAGTAGATACTTTCAACTGCAATCAATGGCCAATGCAAGAACTATAAATTCAGACAGCCATACAATGCTTACCTTTTCATAGAACTTGATAGACCGATCCAGGTCACCCACACGAAGCATAACTTGGCAGAATGGTTCTGGTGTGGGGCCCCTCTGAATAAGCTCAAAGAGGTAACCATCTGGGTCCTCCACAAAAGCAATCACCGTCGTTCCTCCTTTAACTGGACCAGGCTCACGTGTAATCTTACCGCCCTTGGCGCGTATGTCCTCAACTAATTTATAAACCTAATGATTTAGGAAACTGATTAGAAAATAGAGGGCCCATGTCAGCAACAGAGATTCATAATATAGCACTTACATCTTCACTAGCAATAGCGAAATGCCCAAAGCCTGTGCCGATATCATACTTATCCACTCCATAGTCTGTCAGAAGAACAGAAGATCATAAGTCTTGTCTGACGCAGCACAAACAGCAAACTAACATAAAATTTTACTTTGTTATTGAGAGAAGTAAAAGCAGAACACCAGTAAATTTATTAATCACATAAAAATTTCCAAACACAGGGGCACATTAAGGCCTTACCCCAATGGAGATGAAGAAATAATACAAAAAACAGAGGAGAAAACAACCCACCACTTTTTAAGTGATAATAAAAAAAAATTCCCTACCCATCTCCAGAGAAATCATATTAGCCCCAAAGATGTTTACCCCCAACCGTGCAAAAATTTTGAGGTACCACACCTTGTGTTTAAAACCACTTTTTCTCAAAGAAAGATTTTTTCAGATTTTCTCATTTCTCATTAGCCTAAATGGCCAACAAACGGCGCAGACATAAAATCGTACAACAAAAACACATTTAAACACCAACAGGTAACCTTCTTGCAATGTTAAGGAAATTCAATGAATTGACCTAGCATGGCATCATAAAACGCAAATGGGAATATGACCACAAGTCCATCCACAAAACACAAACGCGCACACAAACAATTACCGGTATGCACAATTGAACAAATTTCAAATAAGCAATAATTTGAGAAGATTACACAAAGTGAGACAAATAACATGTAAAGCAAATGAATTTTATAGTACCGAAGATGCAACCAAGACAGTAGTCCCTTTTGTGTGTGTGTGTGTGTGTGTGTGTTTATGAGTCCAATCCCCAGTAGTCCGCATGTTTTGCGAATAAGCAAGTGAATAAAGGAAGAAAGTGGATAAGCTGAATAGTAACGCCTAATAACTATTCCTAGAGAATATTTTATTCTGTGTAACACAAAATACTAAATTTTACCCAAACCGATTAAAAGAAAACAACCTAACAGAAGATCATCTAATTCTCCTCTATACCAATATAGCTCACATGAACCACAAACAGAGTTTTCCAAATTACCACACAATGACACAATCAACGAAACAATAGCACAAATTCTCAAAACGAACATACTATAAGTCAGCTCCACCACGAAATGGGACGCCTCCGGCCCGAACCCTAAAAAGGCGTTCGAGTACTTCTCCTCCGGTATGTCCCTCTGCCTCAACAACTTCATCCCGAGACACTCCGTATAGAATCTACACAAAACAACAACCACCACCACCGATGAAATCACACTCTTGTACAAGAATCACCAAAAAACAAAGATCCAGTTCAAACACAACATGAAGAGAGAAAGAGAGAGAGAGAGACACACTTGATCGTCCGATCTAGATTCCCCACCCGATACACGGCGTGCAACATCTTCCGCTTGTCCGTATGCACCCACTCCAATGCGTTCTCGACCGCCTCGGTCGCCATTGCTTCCGATCTCTG
Organism: Acorus calamus; assembly: GCA_030737845.1. Classification (NCBI taxonomy): domain Eukaryota; kingdom Viridiplantae; phylum Streptophyta; class Magnoliopsida; order Acorales; family Acoraceae; genus Acorus; species Acorus calamus. The sequence continues at coordinate 10,638,518 of CM060858.1, read as the reverse complement.
GTTCCTGCGAAGTTTTATCAAACACAGAAAATTAGGGATTGAGTGGAGGATAAGAGGAGTGGGCAAAGAATATCATCACTCGCCGAGCTGATGCTGAAGGCGTTATTTCAGTGCGTGTGAGAGTGAGGACTATTTGTAGGACCTCGAGATTCGGAAAATCGGATGTTTGGGGACCATTGGATGGGTGGGACAGGGACACCGCGAAGGGTCTGTTTGTGTCGGTTCTCTGATGGACGGGTTCAGATCATTTTTGCTTTATGAGATGAGAACGGACGGTGGAGAGTGGAGGATTTTTAGTCCCCGTTTGGATACAGAATATGATTTATTATTGGGTATTTATTTATCCGAGTATAAGTGAGTATAAATAATGATAAAATGATTTTGTGTTTAGTTGTGTTTTGAATTATTCTCGTTGAAAATCGTAAGAATAAATATTTTATTGTTTGAATAAAATATGAATAAAGTATGAATAAGAATTTATAAAAGGTAAAAAAGTAATGATCGTTGATTTGACATGTGACTTATAAGAGGTGGTGACAGTTGATTTGACAGTGGACTCATTATTCTTTGGGTGAAATAATATATGATAATTTTTATTTTATGAGTTGATTGGAATCCACTTTATACCAATTTATTCTAACACACTTTATCCGGAGTTATTCGAACTTTTCAAACGGAACTTAAATTTTATTCGGGGTTATCCAAAGTTATCCAGAGTTTATTCGGCATCCAAACAGGGGCTTAAAGAAGGGGGATATTCTCTGCGCACTCTCACCCGCCACGTTTTCCACGTGGTCGCGGTCCCCGTGCATCGTGGAGGTTCGTAATGTCACACGTCGGATTTGTGACACGTGTGGATGACATTAGATAGGATTAGAGATTATTATATAGATTTTTAGACAGGTCATCGCTCTAGTTTTTTTTTTTAATTTTGTACAGGTTTTATATAAATTTTTAAAATATACATATTATTTATTTTTATATTACTGTAGATAAAAAAATTTGTTTCTGATTAAAATTTTTTTAATAAAAATAAGTGTTATTCTATCACATGTTATATACAAATCCCTGAAATTAAATTATATTTAACAATTTATATGACGATCTTTCAATAACAATAATAATATAAATGTTTGATCATTATGTGTTAGGATAAAAAGTTAAATACCATCAATTATGATTCTTCTTAATTGATCCAGACTAGTAATTGTCATCCTGTTTTTGCATTTGAATCATTTACTCTATCATAGAAAGCCACAGATAACTCTCGATCAATTGTCCTTGATGATTGGAACTATATAAACTTCATATTAAAAAACATCTGATTCCATACAACTAATCAAATATGATTGACACACTGAAAAACTTGTACAAGTTCTTTTACACGTATACCATGTATAACATATTTAATGTATTTAAAGGTGATCCTATATCATAAAAAACATAAGTTACATCGATCCCTCCTAAATTTTCTAATTATATAAAACGATAGGCATGAGTCTCAATTTTATTAATTAAGGAAACATGCATGCTCAAGACTGAAAACAAAACATAATCCTAGAGTTGTTAAAGTCCGACGAGCTGGCGAATGTTGATCGGGTCAACGGACGGCGGTGATCCATCGAAGGCGGTGTCACTGAGCATGCGAGAGACGGTCTCCGTCGGATGGTAGAAGTCCCAGAAGAGGTGGTCCTTCCTGTTGGGGCAGTAGGTTGAGATTGGAGTGCATGCAATCTTTGCATTCAAATGCCCAAGCCCACAACATGCAGCCTTAACTTCAGCAAACCCTGTTAACACAATAGTTTCATGAAAATGTTATACTTAGCAAGTCAAGATGCTGACTCATTCAAAGAGAGATTTAAGGCAATCACATTGATCTATGTTTTGATAAAAGTTGTTGAACAAGATGAGATTTATTGAGATCCTTTGTAATCCAAAATATTTTATATTAGTATTATCAATACTTAACCACTCAAACTTGAGATGACATTACTGATTTTACAAAATCATTCTGCACTGTTTCTCTACCGTCACTTTTGCATATCTTATATGTTTTGATTTTTTTATGTACATGCTTAACTAATGAAGTACATTATTTTATGAAAAATTATATATACTTGCAGTGGTGGAATCAAGATTTTACGTTATCCTAGTGACGGCGAATTTTAACTATAACTTCTAAAATTTGTCATAGATTATATTCTTTTCAATACAAATGTTCATTTCATTAAAAAATAAATAAAAGAGGGTCAACTGTGAGGTATTATTTACAGTTTTATGGAAATAAAAGAGAAAATATGACAAGATCGACCAACACAAATTATGAAAATTTATCCAAACAAATAAAAGAACATTAGTTACACATAGTGTTATCTAATTCTCCTCTATTCCTTATATAAGTAAATTAAACGTGACTAAAAAAACTAAAAATGGAATATCACACTATTCTCATAAATATCAATGTCTCAAAATTTAACCAACCATTAAAGTTAACATCAAACCATCTTAATTAACTAGCTATGATCTACCAAACCAAATCACACCAATGGATTCAAAAACAAAAAAAAAAAACCAGTGGAGTATATACTGTACTTGTTACTTTGTTAGTGTATAAGCTCCCAGAATTCAAAATAAAAAACTCTGCTTTCACATCACACGAACACATAGAAGTAATGCAATGAAGATTAAAGGTGTACCATATTTAGATGGGTTTTGAATGTATTCAAGATCAGCTACGTAGGTGTCGAAGAAGGAGTAGCTCATGTCGGGGAGGTCTGTTTTCATGGAAGACAACAAGGATTTGACGGCCTCGTTGTACATGGTGCACACGCTGTTTATGTCTTCTTCACACTCTCCGGCTGAGTTTTCGTTCCTCTTCGCCGGACTGCAACCGATCGGTCCGACACCGACGAAGGCGAATTTTCGCCCGCCGAGGTTGTATATGGTCTGCAAGGGGAAAGCCAAACAAGAAATGAAAAGATTGATATAATGTCTGATCATCTTCTGTTTGTGGAGCATTTTTTGGTGGAGGAGGGAGTGTTTGCCTTGAGTTGAATAATTTGTTAATTGAACTGAATCATTCATGAATCGAAAATCATTCATGGATCGAACTGAACAATTCATTAATCTAATTTTAAAAGGTGGTATTCTGGTATCCATGAACAATGTAGTTGAGCCATGTTTTAAGATTAAACTTTTCTGTTTTGGTTTTTTTTTGTGTGTGTACTGGGGTTAAATGAGTTGGGACTAAAATGAGGTGGATTGGGGGATATTTAAAGTTGGAAAATCTTACATTCAATCTCATTTGCAATTTTGTTTGCAACCCTAAATACTTAGCTAATTAAATACATTTTAAATATAATATGAATTGAATTCATGTATTTCAACATTTTTCATAATAGAAAGTATATTGAGATATTGAAAAGCAAATTTTAAACATTGTTGATGTGGTTGCAAATGGAATTGTAAAATTGATTGAGTGTTGTATCAGTGTTTATATAAATTTTTGAGATTTGAAGTTAGATTCTTTTTTTATTTTTTTTTTTAGAAAAGCTTCATTTTTAAGAGGTTTTCCATCTCTAATTTTCAAGGTTAAAAAATCACAATTTTGAATTTTTAGTGATTTTTTATTTTCTTTTTATTTTTCGTTAGGACTCTCTTAGATTTTTTTTAAGTTAGATTTTAAAATCCCCTCTTAAAATGCTTAGAATATATCCTTGTATATCTGTGACTAGTTGTTTTCTATATATTTATTTTTTAATATTTTTAAAATTCCTTTTTTTGTGATGAGAAATAATGAGATTTTAAAAAATTCTAGATTTTCAATATGAAAAAAAAAAAAAAAACTTTCTAATCATCCATCACTTCAAAGACACCATTATCCAAAAATTTTAATTACTTTAAATTATCAAACATTAATTTTATTTTATAAATAATTTTTTATTTTCTTTAAACCTCTTGGCCCCTCGGTCCACTTTATTCTTGATAAATTGAACCATTTATGCATCGAATTGAAAAACCACATGAATCAAACTGAACGATTCATTAATATAATCAAACTAAACAAGGTGATATAGGTAGCCATGTAGAACAGTTGTTGTGTTACCTTCATTTGATCCTGCAATGTGAGAACCAGTGAATTGACAAACTGTTGAGGCGTGGTGACCTTGTTCTGCGAACCGAAGTACCCGAGTATGTCGTTGCTTCCGATCACCACCGCGAAGAGAGACCTCGATAGGTACTGCTGAGCACCAGCACTCCCCATCAATTGCACCAGATTACTGTAAACCACTGTGTGGTACTCAATCTGCTTGTTGAGTGAAAGGCACTGCATGCAAGCATTCACACACACCACATAAAAACAGATTAACAATGCTTATTTGAATTCAATTTTATGTGCATTTTAGTGTAATTGTTCAGCTTAATTAAGAATGAGATAGTGATCCAGTTTTTATTTCAGTTCCCAACGAGGGATTCACAAAATGTTACATGTTAAATATTTAAGGAAAAATGTGAGGTTTTTTTCACTCACCTTGCCCTTGTTGGTGGTGTCAAGGATTCCGCCGCCCCCCGAAGCGAAGCTGACGCCACCAAGGAACGCGTTGCTTTTGTTAGTGGCGGATGTGAGGGAGAGGTACGGTGGGGAGGTTGGTATTCCAAGCTTATCAGCTGTCATTATTAGAATTTTCTTTTGTCATCAAAATGTTGTCAATGTATTGATGGGGAAATAACAAACTAACACAATTTTGCATTATGGGTACAATGAAGTGTTGGGATAAAATTAGTGTTATTCCATCAACTCTCGACAATCATCAAGACTGACACATGTTTAACATTTGAGTTTTATGATAATTGGGTACGTCTATCCCCACACACCGTTCCCCTATTATCACCAACCAAAACAATAAAAAAATTTATTTAAATTAAATTTGAACATCATTATTTTCACCAACTATTCGACGGTTGATCTGTCAACCTTACTTTATAATCTTCGACAGTTTCTCTATCAACTTTCCTTTACAAACTTTGACAATAGCTCCATCAACTTTCATTTACAACATTCGACAGTTGGTATGTCGACCTAGGAGGGTGTGCTCGACCGTAACAGTGTCGAACTGAATATTTTTCAAATGAAGACATTAGACACATTCGATCACATTTAACATTCAACGTACATCAAAATGTTAACACATTCGCGTTACATTCAATACTCACATTACAATCACCACATTTCAATAAAAATACTTGAACTAGAAGCAATAGTTAATTTTTTTAACCTCGTTGCATTTACATACAAAACTATTGAAGAAAATCAAAATCAATTAATTTAATCTGCATGCTATAATTTAAAACCAAAATCTCACATTGAATAAATATTTTTAAAAAACTATATCTATCTCAAAATCTTCACATTTTTAAAACTATTCGACACTGCTAAGGTTGAAGGTCATAAAGGAAGGTTGACAGAGATTCTGTCGAATGTCGTAAAGGAAGGTTGACAGAGATTCTGTCGAATGTCATAAAATAATGTTGACAGAGAGACTGTCGAATGTTGTAAATGAAGGTTGACAGATCGACTGTCAAATGGTTGGTGAGAATAGTGATGTTAAAATTAAATTTAAATTTATATTTTTTTATGTTTTGGTTGGTGTGAATAGATAAGTGGTTGGTGGGTGTAGACGTATCATGATAATTTAGTCACGTGTCAATTTTTCATTAAAGTTTGATGAGAACTGATGAAATCTAATATCTTTTCACTTAAGTGAAAAATAGTCTTATTTTGTATAATTCATATTTCACACGTGAAGCGAAACCAACAAGAAACCCAATATCAAAACAAGAACATACCATCATTAGAAAAGTAACAAATTTATGAGGTTTGATCTTAACCCAATTCACGTGACAAATTCAGAGAGAATCCACTACATTGCATGTGAGATACAAGACATGCAACTTAATTATAAGAGACAAACTCTCACAGTGTCTACTTTTCTAAGCTATCCCTCTCACTCCCAGTACACATCATCTCATCCCATCAAATCTAACCAACAATCTCTCTCGTCTCAACAAATTGTTAAACTAACAATAGTTATTTACAACACTTCATATAATAAGACAATTAAAGATAAACTTTATCCAAGAAGTTCCAAAATATAAAAAAAAATCTTAACTAACCCAGTCAACAGTGTACAAGTACACTATTTAACAATATTGTCAGGTTTAGAGACTCTCTAATAAAGAAATAGAATTTATCTTTAATAAGAATTCAATTATTATAAATTCCATGAAAAGTAAAATTTGCCAAAAATATGTCCAACGAACATAACTTAATCCTAGGGTGGGTTGAACTAAAGTTTCTTAGAAAAAAAATACTCTTTAAAAATAATGTTTAATAATAAAATTTTGTATAAGAAAATAAGTTTATATTCAAAATTAATATTAAATAGGAGAAATTAATACCATTTTTTTAATGATTTTTTTTTTCAAATCTTTCAATTATTTTGTCATATTAAAATAAACACCTCCATGGTGACGGTTATATATATATTTTAGATATTCTGTCCAATGTCATTTGTATATACCAGTTGACTATTTCGAAAAGGAGACGTAATCCTTAAAAAAAAAATGTAACAACTTAAGAATGTTTTAGTACGTTGAAAAGTCAAAGAATCTAAAAAATAAGTGGTTAAAAAATGCTTAGAATTAGTTTGTCCAAGTAAATGTTGAATATTAGATTAAAAAATAACAAAAATGACATATATATATATATATATATATATATATATATATATATATATATAGTCGTGATTACGTGCGGTGTGCGGTCGGTGCGGTTTACGACGTGGGCCGTTCGATCGCGGGTCCATCGCATCCAACGGTCGACGTGAATCGCACCCGACCGTCCGATGCGATGGACCCGTGATCGCGCACCGCACCGACCGCACACCGCACGTAATCGGATCCCTATATATATATATATATATATATATATATATATAGATATATATAGTCATTGTAGAATCATAGGATGATATACAGAACTAAGTTGTTAACAATGTAAAAAATTTAACAAATCACGGTCATTTAAAATGGGATATTTTTGCACAAATCAAACCTTTATGTTTTTATCTATTTTTAAATTTATCACGTTTTTTTATTGCTTCCAATATATTTTCTTTCTTTGGATTCTTTGTTAGGGTGCCTTATTTCTTCCTAAATATTTTCTCTATTGATTCCTTGTTAGGGACCAAGGTGTTCAGTGGGTTGATTTTTCCACTCATATCATTATTCGGTCACTATATATATAAAATAAATAATGCTAAATTTCGGCCGGGTTACCCAGCCTAGTCCACCGATAAATCCGCCTGTGCACATGAATGAATGATATCAAATATAATTTTTTTGGGTATTCAAGTAAGAAGGTGAATGAAAATGAATCTTAAATTGATCATATTTGTATCTGAAATAAATATATCTAAAAAAATATCTATATTCAATATCTGAATGATATTTAAATTAAATATCCATATGCAATCCGAAAATCCGAATTTAAATTCAAATAATTATTCAAAATATCTCAAAAATAAAAATAATATATCTAATATATGAAATATATAAAATATCTAATAAATTAACTAATATAAAACATAAAATTATAAAAATTATAAGTATATACATGGTTTAAAGTATAATAAAAAAATCATACTATTTCTAAAATTATAAATATATGAATATAATAAATAACAATATAAATTAAATTTCAAATACGGATATTTTTTGAATCTTATACCATCATATCCATATTTGATCCGAAATATTTTCAGATTCAGATACAGATTTTCAGATATCAAATAATTTTTTAAATTTTCATATACGAATTCAAATCGGATTTTTTTTAGATATTTGCCAGGCTTACTTAAAACCTAGAATAAAGACAATTTTTGTTGGATTTACTCAGATTTACTGTCATTGTAAACCCGTGTTAAAAATCACCCGTGCAAGTTAAAAACAGAAACAGAGCAGACTTTAAAAACCAATACGAATGGCCCCCTCCAATGTACACACACACAGAAAAAATTGATCTCTCTGTCTCTTTATATAAAAATAAAAAATAACCATCACAGACCCAACATTCTTTTATGTGAACTGAGTTTTGGAATAGCTTTAAATGATAATCAAGAATTAAATCCTGGGGCACAAATATTTACCGAATCTCTCTTATCTGTTCTTTAGTGAGGGGATTTGGATTCGACTTGCGAGAAGATTTGACTAAAGAAAAAAAAAGTCACCCATTGAAAAGCACGTACCGATGAAGTCGGCGGCGTTCCTTCCATTGCTGAACCGGCCGGTGGACTTCCTCCCTGGGTAGTCGACGCCGTTGTGGGGGAAGTCGGCTTTGAGGAGGGAGAGAGGGAGGTGGTTGTTGTTTCCGACGTCGACGAGGGAGTCGCCGAACATGAACAGAGCAGGAACTGTTTGAGCAGATGAAGAAGAGACCAAGATACAAGAAGTGGTCGTGATCAGTGTGAGAAGAAACACTGAAAGGCCATTGCAAGAAGCCATTATTGAAGTAATAAAAGTGGTTGAATGTGTGTGTGTTTTTTGGGGGTTTATATAGTGGGAAGGGGAAGTGTTGGAGATGGAGACCTTGGGTTTGACTGTTTGTGTGAGAAGAATGTCTTTTGCAGGGGAAGAGGAAGCCATGGAAGAAAATCTTGTATGCGTGTGGGGCTCCTTAATTTGATTCTTTCACATTTGTGTTTCTTCACTTCTTCCATTTCAATGGTCTTCCGCTGTCCCGCAGGATAACCTGTTTCGCAGTCAAGGACTTTTGGGATGTGTTGAAGAGGTCCATTGATTGGTCTTTTTTATTTCAAATTACTCCCCTAAACATATTGGCCAATCGATTGGCCTTTTTAAATTCAAATTACTCCCCTAAACATGTATTGGCCAATTGAATTCAAAAGATTAGCTTAGCGTGTTTGAAAGTCTCCAGATCTGTAGAAAATATTCGAATATTTAGAGTGCGGATATGAATCAGATCTGAAAAATATTTCAGTTTGATATATATTATAAAATTATATATATTTGTACAATATATATTATTCAAATTTGTTATTTTTATATATATGATTAATCACAATCATAGTATTTTATTTAACTGTTAAATTATCTATATATATGGACATTTGGAATAGAGAATAAGTCTTGAAATCCAAATTTTACTTTCGCATATCTCTTTTATATATCAATTGATTACCTAAATTAGTGTTCCATATTAAACATATAAATTATCCTGAGAAATATCAGTATCTGAAGAAATTTGAGTCCAAAAATTAATATCATATCCGAATGACTAAATTATGACACATATATTAAGGTATGTGATCCGTATCTGATCCGTTGACAGACTTAGCTTTTGCATCTCAGTCTCACATTTGAGTGTGCGTTTACAAAATCGTCAAATAATGCTTTTGAAAAGCTGATAGATTTTTTCAAAAAATGTAAAATTTATATGTCTGACCCAATGAGATATATATCATTGAATAACTATGAAGCATAGAAGACTCCAAGAAGGATTGTATTAAAAAAATTTAAAAAGCATTGTTACACTTAATTTTTTTTATAATATCAAATGTTGTAACGAGGACTATAGGCTGTTGAAATTTCTCACATTTTATATCATGCAATTCGTTGATGCCCCATTTGGGAAGCGGAATATGCGGGTGTAAGGGTAATATAAGGGTGGTATAAGAATGAATAAGAAAAATGGTTGTTTGTTTGCAGAGTATAACTTGGTATTACTAAGTCAGTTTAAACAAGTATAAAACAGTATAACAATTCTAAGTAACCCCTAGGATAAGCTATACTCACTTTATTTATTCTCATGTGCCCACATGTCAAATCAACTTTTTTACACTTTATTTATATTTTATTCTTTATCAATTAAACAACTCAACCTTTATTCTTACGTTTTCCAATGAGAATAAAAAAAATACAACCAAACAGAAAAATCTCTTATTCATGTAGATTTGTTATCTATACTAACATAAAATTATCTATCTAAAATAACTTAATTCTGCTATCTAAACGGGGACTGAGTGTATACATCATAATTATAAAAATATATAACTCGTTCAATAAAAAATGATAACATACATGGATGTTCAATTTTTCATTATGAATGTACAGACTGGATGAGCTTAACTTGAGCCGCGGTCCTCCGTAAGACCGACTGTTAAAGGATTACAAAAAAAAAAAAAAAAGAAAAAAAAGAAAGAAGACTCCTTTTCGGAAAGTGATTTTGACATGGACTCCACTCCAATTCCATCGATTTACAACCGTCCGATGTTCATCGAACGGCCCTCGGATGGGACACAGAAAAGGAAGGAATAAATGTGCGCACCTGCCGACCCTTGTGCGGAGTGGCAAATGCTTCCACGCAAGCCATTTAACGGATCAGATACGTTAATGTTTAGGGTTAAAGACATCTGATCTCTACAAACATGAAAAATTCATATAAGTCTCTACTAAAATTGGGACAGATATAGTCTCTGAAAACTCACAAAAACTTAACAGAATATTCTCATAATATTCCATCATATATAATTATGTAGACATCAGTTCCTATAAAAGATAAAATTGTTCTTTAAAAACTTTTACATTAAATTGTGTGTACATATTGTAGTCCATATAAACAATCATAAAAACAAATTACCCCTGCAAAAGATAAAATTGCCCTCAAAGGTTTTTACATTTAATTGGATAGACATTACAGTCTGTATAAACAATCGTAAAAATAAATTGATCCCCGTAAAATACAAAAATGCCCATGAAGGATTTTTACATTTAATTATGTAGACATTACATTCTTTATAAACAATCATAAAGACAAATAATATAATCCCTGAAACAAAATTAAATGTAAAAGTTCTTCAAGGGCATTTTTATCTTTTACAAGGATCAATTGGTCTTTACGATTATTTATAAACACTGTAATATCTATCCAATTAGATGTAAGTCTTTCAGGGGCAATTTTATCTTTTGCAGGGATTAATTTGTCTTTATGATTGTTTATAGGGACTCCAATGTTTATACAATTTAATGTAAAAAATTTTCAGGGGCAATTTTATATTTTGCAGTAATTAATTTGTTTTTATGATTGTTTAAAGGGACTGCAATATGTATACAATTTAATGTAAAAAAATTTCAGGGGCAATTTTGTATTTTGCAGAGACTAATTGTCTTTATAACTTTTTATTGGGACTTCAATGTCTACATAATTATATGTGATGAAATATTCTGATAATATTCCGTTTTTGGATATATAGAAATTTGTCTTTAACTCAGGGATGATAATTGGGTTTTTGTGAGTTTTCAAAGATTTGTATATCTGTCACAATTTTAGTAGGGACTTATATAGGTTTTTCCATGTTTGTAGGGACTTAGATGTCTTTAAGTCTAATATTTATATATTTTAATCATTCAAATACACACATTAATTTTCTGATTCAGATCTCTTTAAATACATATTAAACACAAATATTTTTTAAATAATTGACATGTTTAACCGAATGTTGTATTAAAAATATATGAGTTTAAAATTGAGATTTTATGGTTTATTTTTTCTTTCAAATAACATGTATAAAACATTAAATAGTAATATATAATATCATAACAATAATTAATCATACAAGATAACAAATATAAACGATATATAATACAAATATTCTAGATTCTGATATTTTTTGGATCAACAGTTTCATATACGAATTCAGAGCGGATGCAGATTTTTTAACGATAATTGATAGACTTACTTCCATGCGTACGTCCACACTGATCGATCAAACTTCTCTTTAAAAACCCTTTTATGTTGCTATCATTCCTGTGTAAACCCTAAAAGAAGGCAAGACCTCCAAATTGGACTCTTATTTGGACCTCTTTAGTAGACCTTTTTTTGGCTACATTGTATTTGTGGAGTGTCTACAAACCCTATCATTGGTAGTTGCGAGAATACTGCATGTGGAATGCCCTGGACGGCTGGACATGCAAGTTGTTATTGGGTGAAAAATATCTAGCTAGTTTCCATAATAGTGTGGATGTTGTTGTTCACTTCTCATTCCACGTATCACGTATATGTGAGTTTTGTTCATGATGACTTATTGACTTGAAATGGAGACACGAAACAGCTAGAGAAGAGCTAGATAGACATGGCATACGTCCACACAATCAGACATGACATGCATCCACACTGATTGTGATGCAGAGCTGATCGCCGACACATTCATGTGAAAATCAAAGGGTTAAAGATATCCAAGTCCTCACAAGCATGAATAATTTCATATTAGTCCTTATCAAAGTTAGGACAATTGTGCAAATCCTTGAAAACTCATAAAAACTCATATGCATCATTGATTTCAATAAAAATTAATCATAACATAATCTACCCTACTTAACTTTAACCTATAACCATGAAATGATTAAACTATCATCACATTTTTAACCATTTTTAATCAATACCTCAATGAAAATGAAGAAACATAAAAAGTCTTACAAGAATAATTTGATATTTGCATAGACTGTTTTTATGATTATTTATGTAGACTATGATGTCTACACAACTACATGGTGATAAAATATTTTGTTAAATTTGAATGAAAATTTAACCCGATGATGATAATTAAGTTTTTATGAGTTTTCAGAGACTCATGTGTCTACCCTAACTTTCACATGGACTTATATAAGATTACTCATGCTTGCAGAGATGCAGATGTCTTTAACCCAAAATTAAAGTTTAAAATTTATTATCTCTTTTAGATATCATATATTTAGATATCATATATTGAAAATTTAAAAGTAATATAGCATATATGATTGTGATTAGTCGTATAAAATAACGAATGTGAACAATATATAATAAATATATATATTTTATAATATATGTTCGGATATTTTTTTGGATCAGATATACTGATGATATCCATATTCGCACTTCGGATATTTGAAAATCAAATATTTTTTATTTTTCGGATACGGATTTGGATTTTTTTTTGTTAATTGATATGCATATTCCAAGAGCGATGGGACCACCAAAGAATTCCACCAAATAATTATGAAAATATCAGATAGTAGAAATCAAAGGCTCCGATCTCGGAATCATACAAAATTTTACGTTGAGATAAATATCAAGGAGATCTTCAAGAATATCGATATGCCACAACAAATCCTCCATTTTCAAAAATTCCTTTTTTTAAGCCTTCAAATTAGTGACTTAATTTGCTATTTTTCGTCATTTTTAGAATTGCAATTTTTCTTTGCTAATAAGTCGGAATTGATTTCTATCAATTCTGATTATCATCTAGGATCTCTTAGAGGAATAACTGTTATCCTGAGTTTTCTATTTTTAATAAACTTTTAATTTTCTATAATTAGTTTAAAAGGGAATTTGTAACCTAAGGTAGAATAGTTTTTTTTCATAATATTTTTGAGTTTACTCTCTTTTTATATTTGTGATAATTGTGTTTAAGAATCTCAATGTTGATTGGATCATTTCTATGTTTCACGCTAAGTTAGATTGATTAACTTCTCATAATCTCTTTAAAAAAAAAACTTTATGTTGCTATCATTCATGTGTAAAGCCTAGAAGAAGTAAGACCTCCAAAGTAAACTCTTATTTGGACCTTAGTAGACTCCTTTTTTTTACCATATTGGATTTGTGGAGACTTTGGATTTGTGGAGACTACGTACCCCTATCAGTAGTAGCTGTGAGAAGACTGCATGTGGGATGCCTTGGACTGCAAGTAGTTATTTTTGTCAACAGTACTCATTGGGGGGTAAAAATCAGTCCAATATATAGTGTAGAACTGTGGATGTTGTTGTTCACTTCCCATTCTACTGTTATGTGAGTTTCATTCACGATAACTTGGAATAGTGGAGACAAGACAGAGGAGTCCGGATCCGATCAGGATCGGCTTCTATCAGTCATGTCAATATTGAACTGCACAACTCATTAATCAAACTACACAACCTATAAATTGAAATGCACAGTTAATTGTTGTGTACATGTGCTACTCTTTTATTACATCTAGTCAGCGAATGGATAAAATATGGATTTTTAAGTACCATCAATATCTAATAGGAGAGTGAATACATACTCAACAATTGACTGTGCAGTTCGATTTATAAAGGCTGTGTAATTTGATTAATGAGTTGTACAGTTCGATACTGACCGAAGTCTAGTCCTGACTAGATCCGGACTCAAGACAGAGCTAGAGAACTGCAATTATGATAGACCGTCAAATCAATCACCACAAGTTTATGAGAGGAAAACCCAATAAATTAATAAATTAATTAATTAATTAATTAATATTTAATTAACTGTGAATGAAAGTATATTGTTGTAATGATTCAATTTATTGAGATATTAATATAAGTCAAATTATTGAGTTATCTTGAACCTAGAATTTTTTTATTGAAAATTTAATATTTTGATTAATGAATATTCGAATGCCTATTCATCTATGTATGAAAGATTCAAAGTGTATATTTCAATGTGCATATTGGATTCAAGGTGCAATTTACTATATATTTAATTCATGGACATAATTAAATACAATATATTAATTATTTGTTTATTATTGATTCATGCATATGGTTATTCATGCATGAAATAAGTATAGTGATATCAAAACATGCTTACATGCATACCAGTGTTGAACCATGAGACTGTTTTTTTTTTATATTTAAAAAAGTTAAAAATTGCTACCATCATTTTTATATCAAAGAGTGGTTACGATGAGACTAATTAATTGAGAGGATGAATTAATCTCAAGTATGGATTAGCCCTGTCAACGGGTCGGGTCGGGGTGGACCCGGACCCGACCCGTGGCAAGACCCGACATCTAGGACCCGGCGGGTCCTGTGGACCCGGACCCGGACCCGTCGGGTCCGGGTCGGGTCCGGGTCCGACCCGACCCGGATGGTTGGCAAAAAAAAAAAAAAGGAAGATCTCATATATTTGTTTGCTTTATCATTCTATTTGAAATTTTTTTGTATAAAACATTATTATTAATGAGACTATGTTTGAACATAATCTTATACAATTCAAAAAAATAAATGAATTATTAAACAATATCCAAAACAATAATCACTAACATAAAAAACATATTAACCTAAACAATAAAGATAACTAATTATACAAACATTCAAAACAATATTAACCTAAACAATATTCAAAACAATAAACACTAACATATTTAAAATAATAAACATTCATTACTAATTAATTATACAAATTCAAAAGCTAATAAGTTAATTGTCCAAAACAAACCGATGACAATACATTACCATATTAAACAATCAAATTCTTGCAAGTTGCAACATCAACACAACAAAAAAAATGATGTGGAACTTATGGATACATAAGTTAAGTAAGAAATAAAATTATGTATCAACTAATACTAATAATCTTATAATATATGAGCATATATTAATAAAACAATCGGGTCTCGGGTCCAACGGGTCGGGGCGGGGTGGACCCGGACCCGACCCGTTTGTTTGTTCAGGTCCGCCGGGTCGGGTCCACCTCGGGTCGGGTCCAAATCGGGTCGGGTATATTACACGTGTAATCGGGTCCGGGTCGGGTCGGGTCCGGGTTGGACCCGACCTGTCACCCGACCCGTTGACAGGCCTAGTATGGATACATACAATTGTGCATACGATGAATGAATCACATTAAAATGATTTCTTGGTGTTTTAAAATGGTGCTTTGGTTCTTAAAATGTCTTTATGGCATTTTTTTGCATTTGTTACCAATAAATACATGATTGATTATGAGTAATTCTGATCAGCTGTTGGACTACATGGCTCTTTGATTAGTGTTTCACTCACAAACTTTTTCTTTCTCAGGAAGGATCCCATGGTCAAACATTTTATTTGAGAAAATTAATTCTTTGTCCTTCGAGGAATCACTAAATTATTTTTATGTACCTGAAACACCTAGCTTTATTTTTAGGTCCTTCTGTCAGTACATTGTTAAGTCCATCATTTTATTTTTTTATTTTTACCTTTCCTTCTTTACAATCTATGTACAATATCAACAAGTCTATGTACATTGTTAAACCGTCTGTGTGCACTGTTACAAATGTGAAGACGAACAAAGAAAAAAAGATAAAAGTCCATTGGATGGAAAGACCTAGAAACAATACTCCAACTAATTCGATGACCTAAAAATAAGTTCAAATATTTCAGGGACTTAAAATTAATTCAGGGATTCTTCGGAAGACCTAAAATTAATTTTCCCTTTTTATTTTGATATTTTATAATGAACGTATCATGGTTGATCTCTCCATTTTTTTTAACCTAAAGTTTACATGATTGAATATTTTTCGCATTCATATATGAAGTGAACTTTTAGAAAGTGTGAAAAGTCTCATTTTCTCGCATGGTCCCAAACTTTGGCTTTGATAATTTTTAATGTACATGTCATGGCTGATCCCTCCTCTTTTTTTTACCTAAAGTTTACATGATTGAAAATTTTCTCATACATTATGAAGTGAACTTTAGAAAGTGTTAAAAGTCTCATTTTCTCGCATGATCCCACACTTTGGCCGATGTTGAGCATAAAAAATATTCCTGTAGGCTTCTCTGTAAACGAAGTGTTTGCTTTGGCTAATAAAAGAATCACTCGTGAAAACTACCTTTTTAGTATCCCAGGCTCCCTTAACAGCTAGTGCTAGACTGTTTATATTGAGATTAGACTAATGCTCTGTTTGAATTCGCGATAGAGTGTCATTGCTAATCCAAACGCCTTTAACGCTTTTGCAGTGGCCCCGCTCCTCTTCTCACGCACAAGCTATTTTAGCTCGCATTTAAAAAATCCCAGAAAGAATGTTTTTTCAACGCGATGTTGTAACCCCTTGATTTTCCCGATACGAGTGTCCCCACTGCGGTCTCTAACCATGGGTGGAGCCATCAGTGGGCTCAACCGGGCTTGAGATTCGTCAAAATCAATTTATTATTTTATCTTCAATTTATTTTAGAGATATTGAAACTCGTTTTTACTATGAGTGGACTATCAATATCTTGCACATTAGATGGTTCTTTGTATTGGAAAGAGTTTGATAAAAAATATATATATATCCAGATTTGATAACTAATAGAGTATATACTCGTTCATAATACATACTCAATTAGAGAAATTATATACACGTTTAGAACATGAATGGATCTCCAGCAGGGGAAATATTACGCTCAATTCCGCTTACAACTCCAATTTTTTATTTTTTATTTTTAAATAATATACATTAGTTAGTGGTGTATATATTTTATGAAAGAAGAGGTGATATATACACGCACACATACACTTTAATGAATTGTATTAACTCATTTATAAAAATTATAAAATTTTTAATGAGACTATAAACCCGTCATTTTTTTCATACAAGACCAGATGAGACCATCTGCTTGTTATTTACATGTTTATTTTTTACTTTGTTAAACAATCTTAAATTCATCAAATAAAATGAGTTAATTTATCACTGATGTCCTAATTCATTGAATCAATTTAGAATCTTTCAGTTTATCCAAACAAAAACAAGCATAAGCAGAGAGTCCAAGCTCATACAAGACCAGCCCAATAAATTCATGTTATTTACATGTTTATTTTTTACTTTGTTAAACAATCTTAAATTCATCAAATAAAATGAGTTAATTTATCACTGATGTCCTAATTCATTGAATCAATTTAGAATCTTTCAGTTTATCCAAACAAAAACAAGCATAAGCAGAGAGTCCAAGCTCATACAAGACCAGCCCAATAAATGGCTCGGCCCAATGTCTCCCATTCGTGTTTGGCCCACCCGCAGCTTCCGTTGCTCCGCGTCCCACCAGACCAAACCCTCCACCCTCTCAAAGCCCCCTCGGTCTAAAGCCCTCCCAAAACCCTAAATCAGCCGTAACATAAACAGAGAGTGAGAGAGAGGGAGAGAGGAAGCAACAATGGCGGACGTTGTGCAGTACAGGCTGGAGCGGATGGTGGAGGAGTTGGACGACATGGAGCGTCGCCGCCTCTTCAGCCGCCCCGAGATCGACGAGATTGTGCGCCGCCGCCGGGACTTCGAGTACCGCCTCAAGCGCCCGCGACCGATCCGGCAGGACTTCCTCGACTACGTCGACTACGAGTCCAAGGTCGACCACCTCCGCCGCCTCCGCAAGAGGGTACTGGCGGCGGAGCTCAGGAGGAACAACAAGAGGTGGAAGCGATCGCTGTCCGACTTCGCCGGGGTCAAGAGGATCGTTGATATTTACAGGCTTGCCACTATTAAATTCAAGGGGGATATGGATTTGTGGTTCAGGTATCTTGAGTTCTGCCGGTGGAAGCGGCATGGGCCGATGAGAAAGGTAAAAAATGAATTTTTGGCGGGTCTTGGTTGTAAGAAGAAGAAAAGCTTGGATCTTGGGGGACTGAGTTTATGTGTTCTGTTGATTACACAAGGAAATGAATGATTTTTGGGTCATTTGATTGTTAATTGTGCTAGGAAATATTGGGTTCAATGTTTTTTTAATGCCTTGTATTGATCTTTTATAGTGTTCCAGTTGGCACTGAAGTTAGTTTTATGTGTGAATCGTAAGTGAATTGGGTTTTGAATGTGTTGATTGAACTTTGGTTTTGATTTTATTGGGTTTTTATTGTAGCAGTCTGGCTTGTATAGATATCTGGATTTGATAAGAAGAATTAAATATGTGATATGATCTTCATATGATTTTTTAAAGGATGGTAAATTGTTGAATCCTTCTTGAAGATTGTATTGGGATAGATTGTTTTTATTATGTTAAATCACTCTGATTGAACTTTTAATCGAAGAATAATGAATTTTTAACAGGACCTTATCTATTGATACACTGAGTTCTTGCCTAAGTGATGCATCAAAGTACAAGGTTGAACTATCTTTCTTTAAAAAAATTCCTTTCTTCTCAAACATCATGGATTGTAATGGTCTTTTCTCTTGCCATTTAATTTAAGTTGGTAGAGGTCAGGTGTTTAGTTCAGAAGTATTATCATAAGGCAAGTATCTGAACTTTGATTTGCAGAGGCTAGGAACCATGGATCAGAAGTCCTCATTTTGCATACAAAGTTGGGGTTTTGAGAGGATTGGTAGGACTAGAACATATCTAAGCTGCACTGCAGGATATGAATCAAATAGCTCCTAGACTGGTTTGGCATGTTATTAACTTATTATTACAATTCAAGCAAAAAGATTCCATATTTATGTTTTCCTTTATTTCATTCAGAACTTATGCTGCTTTTCATGTTCTATTTAATTTCTTTCTCTTTTTTTTTTTCTTGTTGTCTTAAACAAAGAAATTCTGAATAAACACTGTATGCTGTTTTGATTCTATTTTTTCATGTTCTTTTTGGGATCTTTCCAGGTTTTGGCTAAGGCGATCAGATATCACCCAAAAGTCCCTGGACTCTGGATCTATGCTGCAGCATGGGAGTTTGATTGTAACCTAAATGTCACGTCTGCAAGATCCCTTATGCAGAGTGGGTTGAGGGCATGCCCAAATTCGGAGGATCTTTGGGTTGAATATCTCCGGATGGAGCTCACTTATCTTAACAAGTTGAAAGCTTGTAAGGCTGCTCTCGGAGAAGATTCCGGGAAGGAAAATAAGACTGTTGAAATGGATGAAAATGCCAAACAATGGAAAGAAGACAACATCGATTTATTTATGCCTCTGAGTGAGAAAGAGAATGTCGAAGTGTTTGATCCTCAGGAACAAAATGTGGGCGAGAAGACTGATGCCTTTCAGGAACGTAGTTCTTGTGTATTTCAAACAATATATCGCGGGGCTGTCGAGGCTATTCCTTCAAGTATGAACTTGTGTAAGCGCTTTGTGGAGATTTTGGATGATGTAGAACTATCACATTCAGACAAGCTGAGAGAAGAGATAATGGAAGACATTAGAAACAGATTTTCCCAGGAGGAGATTATTGGGATTGGCTAGGAAAACTACAAATTCATAACTGTAAAATGGATAAGGAGTTGACAAGAGAAGAAATCCTTGGCATGCTGCATAAAGCAGTGCAGGTAAGCCTTTTCATAAAAAATTTAGTCTTTCAGAATATTCAGTATAATTTGTGTGGATTGATGTATCATATCATTATACCCACATTAGAATTTTAAGGATTGAGGTCCTCAACGTGGCTTTCTTCTTTCTTTTCCTTTTCTCCTCATAAAGAATTTCTATCATGTAGTGCCATAGTCCAGAAGTCTTACGAGTGGCAAAATTCTTGATTCAGGGAAATATTATTAAGGCCAGACATTTCTGAAAATGTAGGAAAAGAAGCTAACGAAGTGTTCAATAGGGAACTGTATATCATTTCATATTCAGTCTACAAGATCGTTCAAGAGAACCCAAAGTTATATCATCAGATTATAATAAACTCTTAAGGACATTGGGAACTAGCTTTAAATATATCGGGGAAATCGATGCCCAAACCATGTCATTCAAAATAATATAGTCTAGTATTTAATGTTTGAATATAGAATAACTCAAACAAACTCACAAGGATATAGTAGGAGGCCTGTGAATAATGATTGAGGGAGAAAGCTTAGGAAGAGTGGTGGTAGAGACGTGGGCATGGTTTTCCCAATTACTCCGTTTCTCATTAAAAGAGTGTATCTAACCATCTGAAAAGAGCTATTATGACAGTATATATGGTGTGGCAGTTTAAATTCTACTCGTCCATGTAAAATTTTAGAATTGGCTTCCCACCTTCCTTTTCTGGATAGTGTGTTGCCCCTTCTCAACAAAAAAAAAAGGAAAAAAAAAAGCAGGGTTCCTGATTAAGTCATACAAACTTTGCCTACATCTACATGCTTTCCTATAGATAAGGTGGAGGACAAGGAAATAACCAGCTTAGGAGTGTGTCAAGAGTCAGATTCTGGATTTTCGAATTGAGAGAGATATTGAGAGAGATCAAGAATTCGCCCCATTTCTTAGATTCATGGACCAAATTCGATTCAGTGAGATCTTTGATTCACATTTTTTTCCACCAAGAACGTTTGATGAAACTCTTTGACCCCTGAATTTGGAGTATCCTACTGTCACGCGATTCACAGGGTTCAACAAGCAATCGATATTTCATTATCAAAGGTTTAGTACTTCTTGTAGTAGCGGTCCTTATATCTCGTATTAACAATCGAACATTGTGAGGACTTGGTGAAGAACAAGAAAATAAACTAAATATGGATGGCTACTTTTGTAAGTGCCAAATGAGAATTGTGGTAGCATTTTGGGAACTAGATGAAACTGCATATTTGTGAATTGTGATTATCCTTATAGTTGGAAAATAAGGAAATTTATAGTAATAAGAAAAGGAATAGGCTTTTAATACAATAAAGAAAGTGACACATGGAAGCCACCCAGTGTTCTCATGAAGATGTGAATGGCATTGGGAGAAAGAATTATTTTGCTATATATAGACATCTTAACTTAATCAAATTAATTTTTTTGCTGAATGGATGCAGGACAAGTTGTCTGCCAAACAGAAAAGCAATTAGGAAACTAAAACCTAACTCTCCTCTTCCCCCACCCCAACGAAAGAAGCTCCTACAAACAAACAAACTGCACGGATCCTTCCTTGTCTTGGACAAAACAAGACAGCTTTCCGTTAGAATGAAGACTTTCCTTTTGATCATGCTTTGCAAGAAACTGGCAATCTTTCCACTAATGTTGATTCATTGCATCTATTATTTTGCCTCAAATATTTTCTCTATATCAATTGCTTACGTATATTATCTCTGCAAATCCACTAGGTTTACGAGGAAGCTTTGGAAATTTTGCCATCTGCCAAGATGTTTTCAGTTTATGCAGAGTTTTTGATGGACACCATCTTTCCTGAAGATGATGATATTCAAAGTTCCATATTTATGAATATAAAAGATGATTCTTTAGAGTTCTCTTCACACATGATGGAACTGTACCAAAAGGCTGAATCTAGTGGATGTATCAATGAAGATCTTGCTTACCGTTATGTTTCCTTTTTAGTGCGAATGGACAGACAAGATGAAGCTAGTAAACTGTCAGAAAAGCTTTGCAATGGTGAACTTTCTGATTCTGTGAAGATGTGGGTATTAAGGATTTCAATAGAGATGAAATGTATGACAACAAGTCTGTTTCCTTGGGTAAGAATGATCTGCAGTCTATTTTTGATCTACTGGGACATGCGTTGTCAAGAATAGACATTCCGGAAGCTGAGTGTTTGTGGCTTATGGTATGTTATTCTCTCATCTTTTTCTAGCAAAATTTAGCATCAAATGCTTTGAGTACCAATTCACAGTCATTTATTCATTGTGTGCTTTATATCTTGCAATTTTGATTATTTACTCTAAATTCATATATTGTTTTGTGGCCATGCATCTGAGCACAATTGTTTGTGTATTATTTTCTTAAATACATGTCATATATGAGGATTCAAATGCAGTATACTAAACATTATTAGTTTTCCCATAAAAAAACATGAAAGAATATTACTTCAAGTTCTCAATTTCAGGTCTGATATTCTCACATATGCCACCCTTTTATCTACCTGCTCTTGAACAATTGCAAAATGGCACACATCATTTTGGTGGATGGTTGTTGTTGACCTGACAATTATATTGTCAAAAACTGACATTTAATGGTTCCACAGACTTGCCCAGAATATGCCATGTCAGAATCTATCAGATGCAATGTTATAGAGGCATTGCTTCATAATACAATTTTTTTTCTATGATACTGTGGTTCATAAGCATTGGGTGAGCCAACAAAAACATATCCACATAAGGAGTCATGAGGAAACCTCACATATATAATTAGAAAACAAATGTATGTCATTGTATTGAAAAATTGAGAGGAAGACAGAGAAGGTAGCGCCGAACAGAAAGAATTCTTCCCAGATGATCTTGAAATTACCAATATATTTTTAATTACTTAGAGCTTATTGAATAGGAGATTAGCACAAATGCATTCTTTTATAACATATGTTGACAAACAATAAGGTCCAACGGTTGTAAGTTTCTAAATTACCTTCATGATTCTGAGCAGCCAGAGTTTGACAAAATTGGCATTATATTTACTTTTGGGTGCTGTGTTCTCAAAGTCAATTTTTTTAATAATTAATGCAACTTTATCCACCTATTTTTTATTCATAGAAAAAATGATTAGTTTTGTCCTTTTTGCAGGGTGTGAAATTTTTTTCAAATAAAAAAAAGTTCTTTGAAAAGCTGGTGTCAAGCTTCATTATGGCGTTGGCTAAGGCCCCTTTAAGTGATAGCGGACATTCTGTCTCATCTGCTATTGTGAATTGCATCATGCAGAGGGATGGTATTGCTGGTGCAAGAGAGATGTATAAGCGGTGAGTTTTGTGTTCAAGGAGCTTGTTGAATTATTACCTGCATTGATAACTGCTAGAGAGATTTCTATGTTCATATTGTGCTGATAATTTGTTAACCTATCTATTTGAATTTATCATGACATGTCTTTTCACGCTAATATCATAAAAAAATAGCATTAGGGATTCAGTACTTGATAATTGAATTGCGAGAGAATAGAATACTT
Source organism: Acorus calamus (assembly GCA_030737845.1). Taxonomy (NCBI): domain Eukaryota; kingdom Viridiplantae; phylum Streptophyta; class Magnoliopsida; order Acorales; family Acoraceae; genus Acorus; species Acorus calamus. The sequence continues at coordinate 10,614,917 of CM060858.1, read as the reverse complement.
CCCTGAAGAGGCAAGAACAGAGTTAAGCTTGTTGGGTACTTGAATATTTATTCTCTATGCTTTGACTCTACCTGCCACATATAGACATCAGATCAGTTAGTGCAAATCTGTTCAACTGAGGTAGCCTTTGCTTGGAAATTCTGCATGTTTTAGGATGTACCTATGCTCCTAGGATGTCAGGGTTGTGCCATGGAAGATGATGAAGAGGCATAACTACACCTTAATTTTGAGCGTTATTTGGATAAATCAGTCTCCTTAATTATATTAAAATTGTGTCTCAACTTCCACGGAATCACTACAAATTACAAGTAACTTTAAGTTATGTAATTGCTTGTATCTGCAATTTCTCTAAAATACTCAAATTAGTGTCATTATGCTACTAAATGTCCTACTTATCAAAAGTGTTTTTATATTCAATGTGTGTTCCTCATTGGGTGCAGTTTTCTAGCTTTACCTCGTCCGAGCCTTGCATTTTATAAACACTGTATAGATCTGGAGCGCAACCTCGCATTCATCGGTGATAATGATAGTCTTGTGAACGCGCGTAAGCTGTTCGAATCTGCTCTCAGCATTTACAACCAACATGGAGGACTATGGCAAGATTATCACTCTATGGAGGTGAAGGTGATGCCCCTAACCAACAAATGAACACTTTTTCCACCTTCTTTAGTTTTGGGCATTGTTCCATAGACCCATTGCAATCTTGCGTACAGTCCCAACTATCTTCAATGAAGTATATACCTCGTTAAACGAAGCATATATTTTTTCACTTCTGTAAATGGATCCATATGCTTCATTACATAAAGTATACATCTCCAAAAAATAATGTGAGGACTGCACATTGGGCTACACAGATGATTGTCCCTAACATTTTTATTTAGTTTTTGTTAGCAATCCTTCACTCTCTTTTCATAATTCAGGTTGGATCGTCTGAAACCGCCAATGCTGTTTACTGGCGTGCTCGAAAGACACTAGGGGATGCGTCATGGCTCTCCGCTCTTCGCAGTTCATAAAAAAAGTTTATTGTATATTGTTTCCTTTTTGTTGTTACAATTTTGACATAATTGTTTTGATTTATTTGTTTCATGAGAACAAATTGAGTTGTAACTTAACAAGGAAAAGGTTTTTGACAGGATGTGGAAATATCATCCTTGATAAAGCATGGTATTGGAAACTTTTTCTTCCTTGAATCTTCATCATTTCCATGCTTTCCATGCTGTAGATTATGGACTGAAATGGTGTGATCAAAATTAAATAAGTGCTGTTATCTAAATATTCATGGGACTTATGGGGTTCATTTTCTCATGGATAGAAATGGGGTGGGTCGGGATGGGGTTTGGCATAACCATATAGGGCATGGATAGTCCCACCACCCATTTTATTTTGAGCACCATCTTTTTTACGATCACCGCCTTCACATTTTTTAAAACATGCATTTTTCTTCTCTCTTTTTAATTTCCCTTCTCTCTTCTCATTCCACCCTCCCTCTCCCTGTCCGCCTCCGCTTCATTGTCAACATCCATCGGTGCAAGAGCGGATCCCGACCTCCATCGACATCCACTTCCACTTCATCCTCAACATCCATCGGTGCAAGAATAGATCCCAACTTCCGTTGACAGCCTCCTCGGCTTCGTCGTCGACATTCGCAGGTGCAAGAGCAGATACCGACCTCCGTCGACGTCCACCTCTGCTTTGTATTGGATATTGGATATCCGCTGGTGCTTTCAATGTTGGTTATGATCAAATGTTAGATGGTTTTCTTTGCAAGTATGACTGAGTGTATCAATGTTTATCAATGGATTAATTGAACAGACCTAAGTATGGATAAATAACTCTTGTTGAATTTGTGACTTTTTTTTCTTATGTTTCATGAGAAAACTTGATTTATGCAGGAATCAACACACAAACTGTCTAACAATACACATATACTTGACACACGATGTGTCTATCATTTCAGAAAATAACATTAAAGTTTCATACATTTATGTATTCGACAGTAACCATCTCCAATTACTATAATCATTGACATTAGTGTAGTCAAACACACAACTATAATTCATTCCAGAATCTAAAGTTTTTTTTACTGTTATGTCGACATGGGATTTGTCTAACAAATATAATTATGTAGACACTCCATGTGTCTAACACATTCTAGAACCTACAATTTGTTTTTTTGTTCCCACCAACAGAGACATTGTCTAATAAATATAATTATGTAGATTATTATTGACATGTTGAACATATTCATTAGATGAATTAGTATACTGACATTGATATGAAATTGTAAAATGGTTCAATACATATTGTTGAAAACTACATTTAAACAATAATGTAAAACTAATTTATTCATGCTCCAATCAATCTAATAAAAATAAGTTAGAGAAAGTTAAGGTAATTTTTAGATAAATGAAGTGTGTTGGTTGAATTTGAATGGTTTAGGATTGAAAGGTAGCATTGTGAATGCATTTTAATAACTCATTTAATTAAATACTACATATTAGTCAAATTTTCATTGTTTGTATGTTGGTTGCATTGGTGAATCTCTTCTCTTTTTTTGCCTTAGGAAAGAGTATTGTTGGCATGGTGAACCAGTTGTACACCTTGGGAGGTGGTTTCGGGGTACATAGCATGGTTTCAGATGATGAACCACAGTTCGAGACAGAGGACAACTATCAAGACTACACATAGAGTAATTTGACACAAGATACATTATTTATAAGATGGAACACTACTTCATGACCCAACAAATGTGCGATATATGTCAAAGAAAATGCACAATCGACATTGATGAATTAGTTGGTCCATGTTAGAATAAACTTTTCAATTTTTTTATGTTATAAATTTCAGTGCCCACAAACAATTGGTGTTAAATCATCTTTTATGTGTTTTGTTGTTTTAAATTGTATTATATATATCGAAACGGAAGTTTAAATAAAGTTCTTTAGGTTTCAACACATGATTGTATTATGATTTGATTGTGTTTGGTAGAACTTCATAATATTTTAGGGGTGAATATGTTAATTAATGTAAATGTGTTTTATAAACTGTTTAACAATACACATATACTCCACACACGATGTGTCTAACCTTTCTGAAAAAATATTAAAACTTTCATACATTTATGTGTTCAACAGTAACAGTCTCCAATTACCATAACCATTGACAATGATGTAGTTAAACACACAACTATAACTCATTCCATAACCTACAGGGTTTTTTCTGCTTCCATTGACATGTATATTGTCTAGAAAATATAATTATATAGACACTCCATATGTCTCACTCATTTAAAAACCTACAAGTTCTTTTTTCTGTTTTCATCGACAGAGTCATTGTCTAGGAAATATAATTATGTAGACATTCCATGTGTCTAACGCATTCCACAACCTACGGGACTTTTCTGTGTCCACCGACATAGGAATTGTCTAAGAAATATAATTATGTAGACACTCTATGTGTCTAACTTATTCCAAAACTTACACTTTTTTCTGTTGTCATCGACAGGGCTATTGTCTAGAAAATATAATTATGTAGACATCTCATGTGTCTAACGCATTCCAGAACCTACAGGATTTTTTATGTGTCCATCGATATAGGAATTGTCTAAGAAATATAATTATGTAGACACTTTATGTGTCTAACTCATTCCAAAACCTACGATTTTTTTTTATTTTATCGACGAGGCCATTGTCTAGGAAATATAATTATGGAGACATCTCATATGTCTAACTTATGCCAATTACTTAGGGTGGTGGGATTGACCTAACCAATTACTTGGGGTGGTGAGAAGGGGTCTGCGAGTTATGCACGGATGACAATATTGTAAATAAAAGGTGGTGTTTAACATAACCAGGGTGGTGGGAATATCCGCCCCCAACCATATAACCTATTTTCCCATTTATTTCCGGGTGTTGATACAGTCAATCCATCGCCTAGCCCCATGCCTAGAGGCGATCCCTAACCACATATACATACTTCCACTAATATAGCGTATGAAAGATTAAAATAATTTGAAAAAAAATATGTACTGGTTTATCTAGATATATACTTCACTTTTTGTAATAATACATATTATATTAAGAGAGTATGTAGTTAAAAAGTTAGGAGCTGTAGACAGGCCTGGGTGTGGGTGTATCGTTTTCCTTTATTTTTTTCAATTAAAACATTAGACAAAATAGAAATATGAAATTAAAATTTGTTTTCAAGCATAAACACAAGTTTCAACGTAATTATAAAAGTAAACATACATCTTAAAACTGAAGATAAATTTCTTGTATAATTCGTCTAAAAGTCTCATCACAGCTTGATTCAGGATAAAACAAGATCATGACAATGTTCAGCCATCATGTGTGCAAGCTCTCCTTTTATTCATCATTTCATAAGAGGGATGGAAATGTTATAAACAATAACACATACATGTAGTACATATGGACATTACATCTTTGGGGGATGTTATTTCCCCTTCTAAATTGTTCTTCTTGTCATATGTTCTTTTGTGGGAGATTACCAGTCCTGACATGGTATGATATTTCTTGGTGTTGAACTGTCCTGGCAAGGAACATGAAATATATAAAGTTAGGGCTTACAAGACCATGTATGATGATATCAGTATATTTGAAAGTTAGGGCTTACAAGACCATGTATGATGATATCAGTATATTTGAATGAAAGATTGTGTAGCATGTGTTACCATTGGCATTAAATAACAAAGTTGCACACCTTGAGGAACTATTCAACTAAACCCTTGGCCATTGTGGACTCACAACCTGCACAGACCACAATCATCAATATTTGCCAATTCAGTCACCATGCATATAAATGCAAGACCAACAGATGTGATCAGTCAAGGAAGACATAACAAATGCATCCCTGGTGCATGCAATTCATTTTTTATGACATTTTTGCAGCTAAAGATCAAGATCTATTCGATAATGACATCTCACGCATAAAAAAAATACGACAGACACAAACAAATTGGTCTCAAAGAGATTAAAGAAAATTCACAATCTAATGTCTAAAAGCTCAATGGGATAAAAACAAAAGGCTCTATATACACACTATAAAAATCATTTCCTCTCAACACCATTGCCTTGAAAAAAACATGACTAAGAAAGCATGTCCTCATTATGTATCATGTGTTAAATATGATGACAAACTAAATTCTATAGCCACAGAGAAATGCTCTTGCATTTGGCAAACTTGTGATAAGCATATATCAGAGTCAGATTATTAAACCTCAAGGGTGCTGAACACTAATCGCATTCGGCTAGCAACAAGCGCAGGCTCCTCAGCACCTCCTGTGACAGCCAGTTGCTCCAACTGCAGAGTCTTCACAGGCAACCTGTAGCCAAAATGTGAGAAAATGAGGTTACGAAAATCTGATTTTTTTCGCAGAATGAGATCCAGTAACAATAAAAAAGAATGACTACATAGATCATCTTAGTTAGGAGTAAAATATTGGATTGAATAATTAAACAATGTCAGGGCACTAAAACCCATTTCTGAATCCATCTAATGTATCAAGGAAATTGATGGCACACTATCTTGATAATATAATAGACAAAAAAATGGGAATCTTTATTAGTGTTGAACAAAACTAGGTCACATATATTATATCATGAGTGAAGGAAAAAGAAAAGAGAGAATAGAATCTTTTGTTCTTCTCTTATTAAAAGTACTGATGGCTATTTTCACTTTAGGATATGGATTATAGGTCAACAAGATTAATAACTCCATTGATTGTAAATGCATACACCACCAGATATACAACAGTATTCCAAACTTATGATTTGACCCTTCACATTTTTTGGTGTTCTGATACATACTAAAGCAAATGAATTATTTACTACACTTTTTTTTTATACAAGGGATGATTATCAAGGAAAAGTTGTATGGTGATGATACAACATAGCACAAAAAAAATACCTCCTCCAAATTTAGGTTGTGCTCACCATGCCATCCCTTTTACATAATATGCATTTGCTATGATAGCGCAGAATCCTTTCCATTGGAGCATGATTTCAGCAGAAACTGGTGGTGTGGAAGACCACCTAACAACTGTTGGTTGGGGTGTGCACAGGATTGTGATAAATATAATGCTTAGCCACAAAATGCACTCTTTCACCTGCATTGAAATAATAAGAAAATGACGCAAGTCATTGTCAGATAGAGACAAATCATTCATTACCAGCCTTATAACTTGTAATAACAACATCGATATGTGAGAGAATGAGGGGCCAAAAAAAGGAGGTTATGCTAGAATAGTAGTATTAAATGTTTTGGATTCCATAAAAATGGAAGAATGGAAGAAAAATATTTAGCTTTCATTGTTTGTTCAACCATTAGAAGAGTGTACATAAATGAAAGAGAGAAATCAAAATCCATATAAAAAATACAACAAGAAATAAAAGCTCACCAAATTATCTAAGTGGACAGCTACTAAGCGCATTCTAATGCTTGCTTGAAAGAGAAATGCAGGACAAATAATTACATATACTATGTTTTATGTATGCAATAACATGATTTGAGAAATACTAATATGGTCCTGATCAGCACCCATCAGAGTAGGCACATATTACAGTTTATAATAACCTAAGAAGGCATAACTGCTAAAAGAACATAAATCATGATTACATGCCAAATATTGCACTAATGAGTGCATTCTCAAGTCATTAAATACTTGAAAATAAAGTTCCTAGAATGATAAAAACATGGAAACAAGCTGTTGCCCGCTGTCATTTGTTTTCCTTTTTACCTACTCAATCTTCATAAAGAACTACTGATGAACTTCTTGCTACATTTTTAATTATGAATACAATGCAATCTCAGGAAGAGTAATAACAAAAGTGAACAATACAAAATAGTAAGATATGCCAGTGACTCATTTTCCATGTCCCTGAAATGATGACAGAAAAAAAATTGTTTAGAAAGATTGTTACCTCCTTGGAATATATCTTGGACTTTAGGCTGGTCGTTCCACTACAACTTTGTAATCCTTCAATCTCAACGCCGGACATTTTTAAGTCGATAAGCTCCTTCCTCAATCCTTCATCTGTACATCCCAAGGCATATGCATTTACCCCAGCACTAATGAATTCCTGATTAGACAATAGCCATTTTCTTATGTTGAGAGAGCAAAAATCCAGCATTTATGCTCAAGATTATCAATCAAATTTAGTATATTAGAGAACTATTGTAGTTTTGTTTACTTTTAAATTGTCTCCTCCTCCACGATCAACGACATTCCTATACCGCCTAAAAAGGCTTAGAGCTATGTTCCGGGATGAACGGTAGTCCTCATCTGATGAAGCACAAACACGTGGGCGATGCTACATAAAGGTATATGAATAATAATTAAAAAAAGACAGCAGTTAATATACATCAAAGTAGTTTCTTCCATTTCAATTATATAATATAAGAAGAAACAAATTAATAAAAAGAACTAATCACCAGCAGTCTCTTTGTCGATCTTGGCCTCGATATTCTGGATATATGATAACTTCTGAGACTGTGAGAGCGTTCTAAAGAATGGGAAAAGTTATGTAATCCTCTCAAAAATCCAAGAGTTCTAGATCTGAAACTAAAACATGGATTGTGGGGCATAATAGCCTGTGGAAGGATTTTCACTTCTCCATTTATCATTGTCAGAATAGTTACATTATAGTTACCAGCAGTATATGCAGTGCTGCTCTCAATTCAGTTCCAAGTAGCTGATGTTCTGCATTGAGAAAGCATGCAACAAAACATCAAAAGAGGCATAAACAATCACATCCTTTTCTCAATCCAACAATGTAATCCCAAACCACTTCTTCACCGAGGGATCATGGGTTGAAGTCTTATTCCCATTAATAGTAGAAGACTTAATCAGGAAAGAAAATAAAAGGCACTTGCCTACCAGAAAAAAAATACGCAATAGCACAATTTGCAACTATAACATAACCTCACAAATTTGGGGGTTGGGGCCAACACAAGTCCAATCATCTGTCGAATTTTCAATGGGATTCAATTAAGTATTAACATTAGAATGTGCTACAAAGAGCAAATCAAAACTAACACAATGAAGAAATCATGCATTGGGACCTCCATGGGACTGTATCCAGATTGTGAATTATACAGTCCCTTTAATCTAACTCATAAATTGAATGCTTTTGAACAGGAATTCACCACATAGTAGGATTTATAAATCAGCCCATATCCATGTTAGTGTAAACCCAATTTTGTAAAATCGTATGAAAGCAATCTTAAAAGGAAAAATGATGATCCAGGTTGCCAAGGCCAGATATATCTCATCACCTCACTTATGTATATTAAAACAACTAGGAGAAATCAAACTAAAGAATAAAGGGGACCTTTTTATATATGTATGTTGAATTTTGACATCTGAAACATATCAGAGCTTAGCCAAATTCATATATACCATTGTAACAAACAAAATTTGGATACCCACCCAAAAAAAATGAATTTTTGAGTGAAACTAGTATTAATAGTACCAATCAAACACCTTTTTATTATACAGGTGAGGCATGTGATCCTAAAAGAAGTCAATACCAAAACATAGAAACCTTTAAACCTTACATCCCATTTCACTATAGAACTACTGCAAATCGAAAGAGTAGCTAAGCATAAAGTGAATTCAATCACTCAACTTGTGATACTTCTGTAATGGGTCAAGAACGACAACAAGATTATGGTGCAAACACAATGATCTACTTCATACTCAAGTGAACAATTAAAACTAGTGAGTATATTGGGACATGTTAAAGAAAACATGTGTTCATAAAAAATCATACCAGCTGAGAAGTTTTTCTTTTCTTTTTTATTTTTAACAGCTCTATATGGGACCAATTAAAAAAAACAGAGAGAGAGAGAGAGAGAGAGAGGTGGGGGAGGAAGAAACGTTGGAGAAGAACAGGAAAGAAAAACTTGTGGGGTTGGTCTGGGTCCACGAATTTTTGAATGGTTAATGGAAACTGGGAGCCGCAAATCTTCATGGCCTCTCGTTATCATCACCACATTCACTACTTTTACCCGGCTTTTTGGGTGATCAATTAGGATTATTATTGGCCAAAAAAAAGCGTCTGTCTATATATTTTAAAATCTCGTGTAATTCAATCAGTGTATTAACATATTAGTTTGTGGATAAAAAATAAACTGTTATTAAAAGATAAAAAGTTTGAATTAAAACTCTTCATCGTAGACTTATTGTCACATGTCATCTAATTTCAACAGGATTTATGAAATTTTCATAAATAATAGACTTTTGTGCATTTAAATAAAAAAAAACATTTCAAAATCTTACTCAAATGGATGAGATGCTCATAGACTTTCTTCTTCTTCTTCTTCTATTTTTACTTGTTTTTTCTACTTTTTTATTTTTATGTTGTTTTTTTTATGAAAAATAACTTTTGTTTTTTTATGAATGTTGGTTATCTCATGTATCTATTCCAGTTTTCTATAATTTTTTTATTTATCATCTTTATTTTTTATGAGTGTACATGAGTATGAAATATTAATATCACCTTAGATATTTTATGAATATTTGAGTATGTAGAAGTCTAGTCAATCTATGAAAGTCTCTAAAAATATGTGAAAATCTATAATAAAAAAAATCTTTAAAAGTTTAGAAAAGTATGTGAAAATCTATAAGAATCGATCTATGAAAATCTGCAAAAGCTTGTAAAAGTATACAAAATCTATAAAATTCTATCACTTAAATAATATTCACATAAATCCGTTAAATTCTAAGCCCCCGTTTGGAACGGGGATAGTTTTTATTCTAGGGTATAGATTTATCCAAGCATAAATGAATATAAATAAGGATAAAGTGATTTTGTGTTTGGTTGTATTTTGAATTATTCTCGTTGATAAACATAAGAATAAATGTTTTGTTGTTTGGGTAAAATGTGAATAAAGTATGGAGAATGATTTATAAAAGGTAAAAAAGTAATAATAGTTGATTTGACAGGTGATTTATAAGAGGTGATGACAGTTGATTTGAAAGTTGACCCACATATTCTTTAGGTAGAATAACCTATGATAACTTTTATTCTAGGGGTTGATTGGAATCCCTATACCACTTTATCAAGGTTTATTCTGGCATAATTTATCTGGGGTTATCCGGGATAAATAAACACCCCCAAATACTTATCTGGGGTTATCCGGAGGGTTATACTCGTTCCAAACGGGGCATAAGGATCCATTTAGATAGATGCATAAGTTATTCTATAGTTTATAAATTCTAGGAATTGTTGACTTTATAAATGAAATAAGTGATTTTCCGTGTGGTTGTGTTTTCAGTTATTTTCGTTAGGAAATGTAATAATAAATGTTAGAGTATTTGATTGATGAAGAATAAAATGTGATTAAGGTTTAAAAAATTGATTTGACATGTAGGCCCCATTAATGTATAAGAAGTGATGAGAGGTGATTTGACATGGAAAAAAACATTGTGAGACTCACTTATGATTGTTGTTGAAATAGGCTAATTCCATGGGTAAGGGAGGATTACTATACCCTTTTATTCTTTATTATTTCAACATTCAAATATCATCTTATTCCCCTCACTCAAACACATTTTTTCCCATATTTCATGCCTATTCTTACTTATTCTCCTCTTATTACTCCACCCAAGCAACCCCTCAAAAGATTCTGAATCCACTGCCCCTTTACGTGAACTGTATTTTGATTGATTTACACGTCTTGCACTTTAAACCGGTATGTATTCTTCATCGACAACATCTCAAACTATACAATTTTTAGCGACTCTTTTTTCATAAACTCTGTGGGCTAATTTGATAAACGGATAAGATTTTGAGGATAAGTTGTCCTAATTTTGGAGGATAAAAAGTTAATCAATTTTAATTTGTTCATATTTACATTTATTAAAATTGAAATAAAAAGTAAAGATAAATGTTATCTAAGTCTTTAGGTAGAACAAAATATCCTCATTTTCATTTCAAAATCAGGACAATTGTCCGTTGTTTATTCTAATTATTTTTTATACCAAACGAGAATAAGTTGTTCTCTCACTCACTTATCACCATAATTACTCTTTATCCCAACACTTATCCCATTGCAAAACCAGCCTTTCGAGTGTAAGGGAAAAAAAATCTCGCACCATGACTAGCTAGATCTGGGAGAGTTTCATATTGAACCCGCTATTCTTTTTTTATTCTTGTTTTCCTAGTGCAGTATAGTTTGCTATTTTGATTTTAAAGATAATTATATAATTTTATTATGTTTAAAATATATTAATAAAAAATAACTTAAAAGTCTAGCATGGTTGAAATAGAAAATAAAAGAAAACTGAAAACTTTTTTTTTTGGTCATTGAAAAATATGGTGTTTGTGTCAAATAATAAATAAATAAAAATTCTATCACTTTTTCTTTCCCATTTTATCTTATTAAAAATGTGAAAAAAAATACTCCAATCCCATGGATGAAAATTTGAGAGATTATGTTAAAAAAAATGATAATATTATTTTTCGTTATATTCATTAAAACTTTAAAAATTGATTAAAAATATTTTTTTTTAATTTTTCATCACTTTTTCTTTGATCCATATTCCATCATTTTCTTTCAATTTTCCTTCAAGAATGTACACAACCTAATAAACACATTCTAAATTTTTTATCATATCAAAATAGAGACATTTTGTTAGATATTGTAGCGCTACAACTCAAGCGCTCGAGGTTCATGATATTCAATTCTAACCCAACATGATCCGATTTTTAATCCGACAACTATAACCCGAACCCAACCATGATAAAAATTGTCAACCCGAACCCAACCTAGGTAACCCAAATTTTTAGTACAGGCAAGATTGTTGGAAATCTATGTTCCCGTGTCAACAGTGCTCACATAAATTCTACTCATCAGCCCGTTGTCTGTTTTATATTATTAATTACACTAATTTAATCCAAAGCCCTGGACCCTGGTGTTGCATGTGCACGACCTTTAGATGATTTAAATTAAATTACATCTTCATTTATTTAATTATTTATCTTTTAAACAAAACCAAATAGTTGAAAGGTAAATAAAACATGATACTTATGAGACTACTTAGGCTGCATTTAATTAAATAATTATAAAACTGATTTTAAACAAAAGTTGATATTAAAACTAATTTTGTAAGAAATTGTCTCTCCACAGCTTCTATAAAACTCAGGTTTTAGACATCTTTTCATATAAATATGTCTGTAGTTTTCAGCCCTAATTTTTCTGTTTGGAAATCAGCTTTGGAAAAACAGTTTCCTGCAAACCCAAAAGCTACCAAAACCCGTTTCCAAACAAGACCTTGGACTTTGTTTGTGAACAACCACAAAAGAAAATTGAATGAAAATAAAGGAATTCGAATTCATAGGAAATTGACGGAAAAAAAATTATTTTTCTTTTGACTAGTTTATACGTTGTTTGTGCCTACTATGAAAAATAACTGTTTTTTGTACTTATGATCAGGGGCGGATCCAGGACATTTTCTCTGGTGCACTGAATTAATCTTTTCATATAAAAAAAAAATTCTTTATAAAAATATCTATTTTTTTTTGTAGTCATGTGATGCACTTGAAATAATATAAGTTTATCAAAAAATTAAGTAAAACAAAACAAGTTCACTAATACAAAAGCTCAAACGTTATATAAAAACACCAACTTCTCTCCATTATTTTCTTCTTTTCTTTTAGTAAAATACAATCCTCCACTTAAAATCCATATGAATTTATAACCTAAAAAAAAAATATTTTAAAAAAAACTCAAATGTTATATAAAAAAAATCACAAATACAAACTCAGTTTAAAAAGTTTTGATTTAATTTTCTTATTAGACACCAAGGTAATCAAGAATAAATCCACATTTATTTGGAATAAAATAAATACCAATAAAACATAAAAGTGAATAACAAGGACAAACCCTAACAAAAAATTCTAATAAATCTAATAAATTTAACACTTAATGAAAGATTGAACTAGAGAAACTCCAATTCTCCAAACAACCAACATAGGCGATTGTGATTTCTTCAATTCTCCAAACATTGTCAAAATATGAAATATCTAAATGCATCTACAAAACATATGATAAATCAAAATAATTAAAGAATTTAAAAATAAAATCAAATTCATTACATACTGTTTGGTGAAGGGGGTGATTTATTCATTGACAACTGCAAAATATGTTTTTTTTTATAGATGCTCAATTACAGTAAATTGAAGTTTATATAGCAAGTTGTTTTGATTTTTTTAAAAAAACAAAACTGGGTTGGATCACTGTTTTGGGGGTTTTTGAACAATATATGGGCTGAACTTTATTGGGGGGTTTCTAATAAAACTGGGCTGGACTGTTATGTGGGGTTTTTTCACAAAATCTGGGCCGGGCTACAGCCTGGCTCAGCCAACCCATGGGCCCACCCCTGCTTGTGATGAAAAATAATATAAAATAAAATACATTGTCTGTGTTATCAGAGAAAGTGAGAAAATGAAAATATATATATATATATAGGGAGCCGATTAGGTGCGGTTTACGGTCGGTGCGGTGCGCGATCACGGGCCGTCGATCACGGGTCCATCGCATCGGACGGTCGGGTGCGATTCACGTCAACCGTTGGATGCGATGAACCCGCGATCGGACGGCCCACGTCGTAAACCGCACCGACCGCATACCGCACGTAATCGCGACCATATATATATATATATATATATATATATATATATATATATATATATATATATATATATATATATATATATATATATTGTATGCTAATTTAAATATAATATAAAATCAACTTAACTTGCCAAATATTTTTAAATAAATAAAATTTTAAAAGTCGATGAACAAGAATAAGTCACATAATAAATAAATATTTTCTTACTTTATTATAACATAAAAAATATAAAAAAATTTAATATCATCAAATATGTAATATTCAAATACAAAATAAAAATTCATTTTCACACATTTTCCTTCACTTTCTTTTCTATAGGTTGAGGAAAAAAAATTCTCCTTCCTCTAATAAAACAAAAAAATAAAGAGAATATATATATTTTTTTTTTTGAAAAAAAGTAAAGACACTACCAATCACTTTCATTCAAGAAAATATTAGCACAGATCTACATGAGAGATTAAAGGAATAGATAAAACATAATGAAATGAAAGTAAAGACACAACAAAGCCGCCCTCATATTGACAAGGTATCAACCCACTACCTACTCGTCATGGGATCAAGAAACGATGACAGCACACCCCCCTCACGCCTACTAGTTCACACGCCTAGCCGTGTATGAGTGCCAATGTCACCGACTTCATGTTTTCAACGCAAACCCTCACCCCTTTGAACACATCATCATTTCTGACGCGCCATGCGCCATATCATTAAGCCCCTGCCAAACTCACTGATATGCCACGACCGCCTGTAGACTGGATCTGCTTGCCTTCGCAACACAACATCCGCCTCCCACAACTACACCAATGCCCGAAATGGAGCCCCCGACGTTGCCACGGCCAACTCCTACCATAAAAATTTAAAAAATATGAAATTTTTTTTCTTTTTCTTCTTCTTTAACACAAACAACATATTTTTAAGCGATCCAAACTATATAGCTTTTACCTCCGCTGTCGTTTCTTGCGCGGAGGATTCCTCTGCCACCAACTCGCCCCACCAACCAACCATGCCCACCTTTCCTCTTATATATTATTAAAAATTAAAAAAATAATAATAACCATAACCCATTTATTAAACACGAAACCACCCCAAAAAAACCAAACCAGATCTCCCCCTTCACTTCACTTTCACTCCTCCCCAAACCAAAACCCAACCATGCGAGGCTCCCTCCGCCAACTAGGCCACCTCTCCCGCCGCCTCGAAACCGGCGCACCCACCACCCCCCTCCGCCGCCACCTCGCCTCGGAACCCGCTCCCGAACTCAAGAAGACCTCCCTCCACGACTTCCACGTCGACAACGGAGGAAAGATGGTACCTTTCGCGGGCTGGTCCATGCCCATCCAATACAAGGACTCCATCATGGACTCCACCCTCAACTGCCGCTCCAACGGTTCCCTCTTCGACGTCTCCCCACATGTGCGGCCTTAGCCTCCGCGGCTCCGGCGCCGTCCCCTTCCTCGAATCCCTCGTCGTCGCCGACGTCGCCGGGCTTAGGGACGGAACGGGGACGCTCACCGTCTTCACCAACAACAGGGGCGGGTCCATCGACGACTCCGTCGTGACCAAGGTCGCCGACGATCACGTCTACCTCGTCGTCAACGCGGGGTGCCGCGACAAGGACCTCGCGCACATCGGGGAGCACATGGAGGCGTTTAGGAGGAAGGGAGGGGACGTCGATTGGCACGTGCACGACGAGCGGTCGCTTCTCGCTCTTCAGGTTTTGATTTCGGGGTTTTTGTGATTTGGGTTTTTGATTTGGGGGTTTTGGGTGGTTGAGATGGTGATTGTGCTGGTGGTGATTGTAGGGGCCGCTGGCGGGAACGGTGATGCAGAGGCTGACGGAGGAGGATTTGAGCAGGTTTTACTTTGGGGAGTTCAAGATGCTCGATGTCAATGGCGTGCATTGCTTCTTGACGAGGACCGGGTATGGCGGATTACGCGCTTGTTGTGTTTGATCTGATATTTTTTAAGTTGGTTTTGATTGTGAGTTTCTTGGATTGAGCATTTGGGTTTGGTTTGGTTTGGTTGGGGGCTCTGTTTATGGGACTAATTGCTAAGATGTTCTTTTTAGCATAAATTTTTTTGGTGGTTATGTCACTGGATGAAATGTGATTTGGAGTAATGTTTGAACATTGAATTTTTGGGTGAATTAGGTGTTCAGTTTTGGATCAATGTTCTTTGATAGGCATGGGGTGAACGATCATCTCAGGCAGAATCTCTATTAATTTTTCATATAGATTGAGTTACTAATTTTACATGACTGATAGATTTGGATTTGGATTGAGTACTAATGGGGAAGTTAAGGTGAATATTTACCAGTCCTGATCAAGTTGTTCTGTACTCTTTTTTTTTTTTAAATGCTGTATGGTACATGTTAAAAGCATCCGTTCCATAATTATTCATTAATCTCTTATGGAGATAATGTTTTTTTTTAGCCAAATGTAGTCATATTCTATTTCTGATAAAGACCGAACATGACCGAGTTAGGATAGAAGCTTTTGGAGATAATGTTAGAAGTGGGTGAGCTTGAATAAAACTCCAGGACACATATCTCATTAGCACATTGGCTAGAACTAGAGTGTCATTATGTTCATTGATATAAAGTGCTTAAGTTTGGTGGTAGGTGTTCTTTAAAGAATGTGATGAGAGCACTATATTTTTCCAAGGAACACCTGCAACTTTGGGATGGTGTGGAACAATGAACAGCGATGTCCAGGAAGATGGTGCATGTAAAAATGCAGTACCTTGAATAGTCCTATTTTGATTCATAACATGTGAAAAGCTTGTAAACTTGTGATCTTTTCTATTTGATCTTAACATTATGTAAAGATCGAGTCCACCACATCATATATAGAAGTGAAAGGCCACTACAGCCACTGAGAGAGTCAATTGCAAAACTATACCAATCTTGTCGTATGATTTTTAGAATTATCTAAGCTGTGCTCCATCTATATCTTTATCTTTATGCATATGTTTCTTTTTGGATAAATAGACTTAATACATTCTTGATTTTTTGATTGCATGAACTCTCAGGTACACCGGTGAGGACGGTTTTGAAATCTCTGTTCCTTCGAACACGCTGTGGATCTCGCGAAAGCAATCCTTGAGAAGTCCGAAGGGAAGGTGAGGCTCACAGGATTAGGTGCTCAAGACAGTCTCCGTCTGGAAGCAGGCCTGTGTTTGTATGGAAACGACATGGAGCAGCACATCACTCCTGTAGAGGCTGGACTTTCGTGGGCGATAGGGAAGAGAAGAAGAGCTGAGGGAGGTTTCTTGGGCGCGGATGTGATACTCAAACAGCTCGCAGAGGGCCCATCGATCAGGCGAGTCGGTCTCTTCTCGTCTGGACCTCCTCCAAGGAGCCACAGCGAGATCTTGGATGCTTCAGGGAACCACATTGGAGAAGTGACCAGTGGAGGATTCAGTCCGTGTTTGAAGAAGAACATCGCAATGGGTTACGTGAAATCTGGTTCGCACAAGCCTGGAACAGAAGTGAAGGTTGTTATCAGGGGGAAGTCTAATGAAGGGGTGGTTACGAAGATGCCATTTGTTCCGACGAAATACTACAGGCCCTCTCAGTGAATTGTTTGAGTGTCTACACTTGTTGAATTGTGTCTGCTTTCCCTGTGTTATGTCTTTTGAGGAATATGTGAATGCTGTAATTTAACATTCCCTTTTGGAGGGATCTGCAAGTTGAGAAGCCCATCTTGTGTCCACTTGCTTCTGAACAGAAGATGTTCTTGCTTCTGAGTTTGAGCAATTAAACTACATTTTTGTTCTTTATGTTTTTTCAGATCTTTTTTTTAGCAGTTAAGCATTCTTTTTCTTCTTTTTTTCTCATAAAATCTCCTTTCAAGAGTAAAAAAAAAAATAGTCTCGAATTCAAGACTCCTTAAAAAGATATGTATAAGCAAGTGGGGGCTTTTTTAAATGCACCCCCCTCCCCCTTTTACCACTTTTATCTAGGCATGTCATTAAATTAAAAATTAGTTGCTCTTCATAATGTGTGTGGTTTTTGAAGCATTAGACACATTGATTTTCTCGAATTTCGGTTTAAATGATAATTTAAAATGAATAAATTGTTCAAGCCCCAATTGTAAAAATAAATAAATAATAAAAATTAAATTTTTAAAAAATTATTAAAAAAGGAAAAGTATTAGATCATCTATTGTAATTTGATCGAAGATGAAAAAAGTGAGTAACATATAAGTTTAAGTTAATTCTCGCATCATAAATCCAATTCTCACCATATGTTTCTAACCACATTTTTATTAAAATAACAATTTAACATAATTAGCATATTCATTAACACTCAAAACATTCATTACAGACCCAAAGCTCACTCTCGAGATACAATCAAACAACAAATCATAAAACATTACAGACATTGAATTTTTTTTGAAATCATAAAAATTTGATAGTTTGCTACCTTCACTTGTATTAATTAGAGACCAATCAACGTCTCCCGCCTCCTCCGCCACCACCTACTCCAACACCAACCCCGATCCCAACACCGACGCCGCCGCCAAATCCACGCCCCCCACCGAGCCCTCCTCCTTGTCCGATTCCTCCACCACCGCCAGCGCCACCACCGACACCACCCCCAGCACCGCCACCAACACCACCGCCAGCGCCGAACCCTCCGCCCTGCCCTGACCCACCACCAACCCCTCCCCCACCGCCACCACCAAACCCACCACCTCCACCAACGCCGCCACCCGCACCACCACCCACGCCGCCACCAGCCCCGAACCCTCCACCGTGACCGCTCCCGCCTCCGACGCCGCCACCTCCGACGCCGCCAAACCCACCACCTCCCCCAACACCTCCCCCGGAACCGCCGCCGACACCTCCACCGGCTCCAAAACCTCCACCACTACCACCGCCGGCACCGCCACCACCTCCGCCGCCAAACCCACCACCACCTCCTACACCTTCCCCGGCGCCGCCTCCTACACCTCCACCGGCTCCAAATCCTCCACTATGTCCGCTCCCACCGCCGGCGCCGGCGCCGCCACCACCGCCGCCGCCAAACCCACCACCACCTCCTACTCCTCCTCCTGAACCACCGCCGACACCACCACCGGCTCCAAAACCTCCACCATGTCCGCTTCCACCCCCGGCGCCGCCACCACCTCCTACACCTCCCCCGGAACCGCCGCCGACACCACCACCGGCTCCAAATCCTCCACCATGTCCGCTCCCACCGCCTGCACCGCCACCACCCCCGCCGCCAAACCCACCACCACCTCCTACTCCTCCTGAACCACCGCCGACACCACCACCGGCTCCAAAACCTCCACCACGTCCGCTTCCACCCCCGGCGCCGCCACCACCTCCGCCACCGAATCCACCACCACCTCCTACACCTCCTCCGGCACCGCCGCCGGCACCTCCACCAGCTCCAAAACCTCCACCATGTCCACTCCCACCGCCGGCGCCGCCACCACCGCCGCCTCCGAATCCACCACCACCTCCTACTCCTCCACCGGCGCCACCACCAGCGCCGAATCCCCCGCCGCGTCCGCCTCCGAAGCCTCCACCAGGACCACCACCACCCACACCTCCTCCAGCACCACCGCCGCCTCCAAAACCTCCACCGCGGCCACCTCCAAAACCGCCACCACCGCCACGGCCGAAACCACCACCCCCACCACGCCCGCCGCAGCCTCTCCAGCCGCAGCCCCTGCCGCGGCCGGGGCCGCCGAAGCCGTCGTCGTCGAAACGGTCACCCCATGCAAAGTCACTCAAGTGAGAAACAATGCATAGGAGGAGAAGCAAAGAAGGGACCCATTTACGTGAGAGACCGCCCATATGATTCAAGAAGCTTTTCTTTGAGTTGATGATATGGATTTAGTTGGTTTTGAAGTTGGGTTTATATAGAAGAAGCAAAAAGTGAAGTGGATTGTGATTTTGAAAGAGTGGGAGGGATGCATGTATGGGAGAGAAGCATTAATGGCGGCCCGCGTTTGAGCAGTTGAGGAGATGGAACTGAGCATTCATTGGTTGAGACTTGGGATTCTATTATATATCAAATCTCTCTTTGGGTCGTCGGACCCGCCGACAAGGCCTCGGTTACGTTTTAAAATATAAAACAAAATCTAGGTGGGAGGGGTTGGAATTGTCTATTGCATCACATGGTTCTTTCTCGCATGCAAGGTCCGGGTGACCATAAAGGATTACTAAAAAAAAGATTGCACTCGAGAATAGACATAGAATAAGTTGGAATTAGTCCGGATAGCTTCATTGTGAATGTTTGGATGATTTGAAGAAATGAGAATATGTATGTCAGAATTAACTGATATAATGGTATATATATTTCAGCCAACTCCTGAAATTAAGTTATTCGTGGTTATTCGACCCAAAAAGAATGTGTGAACCCACTCTTGAAACAACTGTTATCACCTCTTATAAATCAAATGTTAAATCAATTGTCATCATTTTTCACATTTTATAAATATTTATCAAAAATCTTATTCATATTTTATCCAAATAATAAAAATTTTATTATTACATTTTTCAACTAAAATAATTTAAAACACAACTAACTAAAAAATAATTTTATCCTTATTTATAATAAAATAGTCATAAATCTCATAATAACTTAATTCTCGAACCGAACATGGGCTGAATGCAGTGGAGGTATTTTTGCAATTGGGAATGCAACAGAAGTAATTCTATAAAAACGAATTTCAACAGCGGTGAGTAGTATATATGCAAAAAAAATAAAAAAGAACATAAATGACTTTTTTTAAGACAATGATGGTGCTTATATATATATATATATATATTAAATGACAAATACGAAAAGTCTCAAGAAAAATAAGTGCATGATCTATTTCTTCAAGTTGGGTCGGTCTTATCAGCATACCTTAAGTTTTTGTGAACATGTCATTTTTACTATAATGCAAGAAATCTCACAACATAAAAGACATAGTTTCAACTATAAATAACTCTCTTTATTGGTATGCTATGGACTCACACATGTTCTCCAAAAAGTCTCATAGGACACATACATGGGCAATGTTACCCTTCACTCCTTGGACTAGCTAGTAAATCACAGGCTTATATATATGACACCCACCAATTGATTAATTAAGGTTGTTAATCCACTTATCCAATATATATCCACATTACATCCTTCTTGCCATCTATGCATGCATGGATGACAAGAAAGCTAATTAAAGAACCATGTGAAGCTATCCATCTTTTCCACTCCAAAGTCCTAATCATGTCGGCGGGAGAGACGACTGTCCAGTGAGGTTTTGACTTTGATGTTTTGACTTGAATAACCAATCAATGTTCACCTCCATCTCCTCAACCGATCAGACGCGGGAAATAAATGCTTCTTCAAACCTAAAAAATAAGGTGATAGGACTTACCATATAAACCATGCATTAAACTTGAGAGTTTTAACTGTGAATCCATGGCAACAATGGGTGTCTCACATAAATGGTTTGCCTTATTTGCTTCTATTTCTCTGTGTTGTCACTCTCAGTTGAGTGAAATTGCATGGGGAGACCGGCCGTTTTTATGATGGTGGAGGATTCGGGGCTGGCGGCGGTGTTGGTGGTGGTGCAGGAAGAGGTGTTCGAGGTGGAGGCGGTGGTGATTTTTTTTTTAATAAAAAGAAAATTGTAGTAAAATATATTCTATTAAAACAGGCGACCATGTTCAAGAAAAAAAGAGAAAAAAAGATAGATAAAAATAACACAGGATAATGAAAACTAGCGTGAGGGGGATGAAAAATGATTCTACATGTGCTCAAAGATTGAGGCATCTGTGTGAGCGTTATTTAAAATATTTTGAATATCAAGAACACATTTAGAATCATTGGATAGTAGGAATGGGCTTTGAGCACTACTATATATATTTCTATTCATGAATTAATTCCATGTGATAATAGTATTGTAAGATGATCGTAGTCATTGTAAAGGGATTTGTATTGCTCCATAACAAAGTGAATAGTTTATCATTACGTGAGATCCAAAATTTGATCATTTTTGTTTATCAAACAAGTTTTTAAGTCAATGAATACATTATCTGAAAAGGGTTAGTTGTCACCTTTTTATTATTATTTTTATAAGTTTGGGTGATTAGATTTAGCAAAGGCTATACATATTACTTATAACATGAACTATTAATAAATATAAGTTATTAAGAACGTGGTACGCTAATTATACGACTCCAGGTAGCATTAGTAGATAGAGGTAACTATAATATAAGCAGTTAATATACTGATATACTGGTCCCTTGGGCCTTCTTACAAATATAATATTAATTAAAAAAAGACTAACCCATAAAGGATATTTTTTCCCTATAAAGTATTAAAAATATATTTTAAAGTAATTTTTCCATAAAGTGCCTCTGATGAATTTTTTTCGTCAAAAAAATTCATTTAATAGGATGCAATTTGTACCATAGGATTCTGGTGGATTGGATGGTGATGAAGCTTTTTAAACAGCTCACAGGCGTTGAAATGGTCCTACCATCAGAAGGTCCATCGAATGGACGGTGAGAATTGATGCGTCATTTGGGGTTGTGTTTGTTGTGGTTCTTAGTCCCACATCGGGAAACATGAAGAGAGAGTGATCGGGAGCACATTATAAATAAAGGGGGATTCCACACAAGATTCCATACTTACCTGGACGGGGTCTATGGGTGATCAAAAAGTCCCATGGCCTAGAGTAGGGACCTTCATTGCACTCTGAAGGGGCCTTGCTTTAACATCTGTCCAAGTGGCAGAGTGTACGTCATAATTTGTGGTTGCGGGGGCCTGCGTTCGCGCGGCCCCTACCAATTCTGAACAAATTTTTTAATTCATGAGCCCCAATATAGCTTTATGGGCCTTCTCTTGGGCCATGATTTGATTTTTCTTTAAAAAAGGAAAATGTTAACCAAAAGGTATATACGATTGTATGTATCCTCTCTTCATTTGAGGAATATTTCAGTATGTACCATTTTAAAATATTCCTCAAATGAAGTGCATGAAATGTGTGGGACTAAAATACTATGATAAAAAAAATTTTTGTCATGTACTATGATAGAATGGGCTCGAGTTTGATTGGTCAACGCGTTCCCGGTTTTTGTTATGATTGACATATTTTATAAGTTTTCTAAACTAAACGTAGAATAGAATTAAGTTCTAAACCTTCTATTTTAAAATTCAATTAATTTGTACATTTCAAAAAAAAAATTGGGACAATCAAGAACGCGCTGAACAATCAAATTGTCAAACGCCTGTTGCACTTAACTCGATCCCTGATAGAACTCCATACACTATGTTGTAAAACAAAATGTAAAACAGACTGTATTAGCACTCTTTTCTTATTTGTCGTGTTGCCTTAAAGTTTTTATTTTTGACTAAATAGGAGACAAACGTCTTAATTTTATTTTAAAATCAAAGCGTACATATCCAAAACATGAAAGGATAAAAGAGAAGCCTACTAAATAAACAACAAACAAAAAAAAAACCCAAAAGAATACTCCTCAGTCAAAATCCCTGCCAATGTTCTTTGGGGGGTTTATGGAAATTAAAAAAAGTTTATGTGGATATTGACATATTGTAGAAGGTTTTATGGATTTTTCCCCAAATAAAATATAATTTTTTTTTAAAAAAAATAGCATTATATTTAAATAGATCAAAGCCCAATAACTGAATTGGGAATAAAGTTTTAAAGTAAAAAATGTTGGTGATAGTGCTTGCACTCACTTTTACATACTCAAATACTACTTTGTTTTAAAAAAAAAAAAATATATGTTGAAAAATATTATATTATATCCATTTTATAGTCTAAAATGCAGTATGTTTATGTTTTCATTTTTTTAAAATTATATATATCTACAATCTTTATAGCTTTACATATAAACCAGTGGCATGGGTATATCTAACTCTAGGTAGCGGCTCGCATTATAAAACGGCCACGGCTTGTACCTAAGGAAAAGGATAATTTTATAGGCGCTCACATGTTTTATTCTTTTAAAATATTTATATGTTACATGACAATGCATATCTCTTCAGAAAAATGAGATGGAATCCAATGTATTGTATATAACCAGTTTTTTAAAAAAATTTAAAAATTATACACTTAATTATTAATGGAATATATATATATATATATATCTTATTAAAGATATGAGACTACATACGGATTGTAATAAAATTGCGTATAATAACAATCTAAAAAAATATCCGTATTCAACACAATATATGAAAATACACATGGTTGTGTCCCTATTTCTAGGGCAGTTGGAGCTTTGGCTTCCACCTCACAGGTGAGACACCCATGGCCATATTGACCTTCCCCTGGTATAATTATGTATTTGAAAATAAGTAAAAATAAAATCAAATGAAAAATAACATTTTTCTCTTATATAATTAACTATACAGAAAAAATATATATCCCCTAAAATATATGTCACTATACAAAATGAACACTTAGACCGTCATAAGAATAAATTATTCTACTATTTTCTATTTTTATTTTCTATCATAAATTTATATCAGTAAGAATAATCTATACATTATTGTCACGTGTAAATTCTTACCAGTAAGAGACTGTTTTTCATATGGGTGAGTGAAGAATAGAGTCTTACTAGTAAGAGTTTACATGTGACAACAATTATAGTGGTTGCTACAGAAAAAAGTCTATTATCTGTAGTGTACTACAGATAATCTCATTCCCATTAGCAATATAAATGGTACGCCTCAACCGTTTGAACCTCTAATAAAAGCCATGTCCCATTCATGCAACTTGGAGTGCCCACTGTATGCGCGCGGGGGCTTAAATAATTCTATTCCAGATTTATTTTATGTCGGGAATTGTGTGCTATTCACATCATACAATGGAATACATAACTTCATACAAAATTAAAGAATTTTATTTGATTTTTTTTATTCCCATGATTTATTTTGGATGAATTAAGGACAATGGATAGCTAAGAGATATAACGTCAAAATAATTTTAAAATTATATAATTCAAAGAATTTCCCATCCAAAGATCATCGATTCTATCATAAATTTTATAAGTAAACTTATTTTAAGTTCTTTATTTATGTAAGGGGAGAATCATAATTTCACACATACAGATACAGTAACAGTATGCATGAATCCATGCCATTTAATTATATGAAATGCGAGTGACCGACAGTGTGCCCTCTTAAATGAGATATATGGACTGATAAGCACCACCATCACTACTATACCACCAGCCCAGCCCAACCTCTCAACAAATTGGTGCACTGTGGTCATATCAAATGGAGATTTTATCTTAATTTCTTGACTTGTTCTTCCTCTCCTTAATATTTAATCATCCTTGTTTATTAAATTATTTTGGATATAATGGCATTAACCACCTTCCCGTAAACTATATAAAATGTTTAGTTATTATCTATATATTGTAATGAAGATCAAATGTCTTATTTTCATATATATATATATATATAGAGGGAAGCGATTCAGTGCGGGAATGCGGTCGTGCGGGAAGCGATCACGGGCCGTCGATCACGGGTCCATCGCATCGGACGGTCGGGGGCGATTCATCTCGACCGTTGGATGCGATGGACCCACGATCGAACGGTCGACGTCGTTTCCCGCACGGCCGCATTCCCGCACTGAATCAGTCATGTGTGTGTGTGTGTATATATATATATATATATATATATATATATATATATATATATATTTGAGAGAATTATTTTTTATTGATATCATATAAATGTATGTTAACACCTTGAATATGAAAATAAATAATTTTGGGAAGATTATATGCGAAATGTCTTTTTTTGTTGTTTAAATTTTGAAATCTCACAAGTTAATCATATAGTAAACATAAACTTAATCTGTCATTTTATAATCAATGAGTAAGTAAATTTATATATGTACAACTATGATAGATTCAATCCAAGAGGGTCTCATCTCACAATCCCACCCTCCCTCATAGGACAGTAAATTTTGACTTACATGACAATGGTCAAAATAAATAAATAAAACCTTTAAAATATGTTGTTTATTAGTCATAGTCAACCATTTATGTTTCCTTTGAAGTCAAATCTTCCCCCCAAGCCCTCTAACTGTCCTTACGCGGAAACGGATTTGCCCTAATAAATGCCTCTCTCTCTCTTTCACTGTCTCACAAACACTGCTAACGCGTAGTAGAAGAAGAAGAAGAATTAAAGAAGAAGAAGAAGAGACTTTGTGTCTATAAAAAGAGCCCAAACTTCTTCACTCGAGGAAAAGCAAACACAATCTGAATATGGGTCTCCCAAAATCATGTTTTCTGGCGTTGGTTCTCACTCTGAGTGTTCTCCTTTGCATGGCTGCAATAACATCCGCCGACTTCGACGACAATGAAGGCGGCGGGGGCAGGTTCGGTCGTCCACGTTATGGCGGCGGTGGCGGCTGCCGGTTCAGAAGGTGTGGAGGAGGGAGGTTCGGAGGCGGCGGATTTGGCGGCGGTGGAGGCTTCGGCGGTGGAGGTGGTGGTGGTTTAGGCGGCGGTGGTGGTGCTGGTGGGGGTGGGGGTTTTGGAGGTGGAGGCGGCGGAGGTGTGGGTGGTGGGTCTGGGCAGGGTGGTGGCTTTGGTGCTGGTGGTGGTGTTGGTGGTGGAGGAGGATTTGGTGGTGGTGGAGGTGGTGGGGTTGGTGGCGGCGCCGGACATGGTGGAGGTTTCGGTGCTGGTGGCGGTGTCGGTGGTGGAGGAGGATTTGGTGGTGGTGGAGGTGGTGGGGTTGGTGGCGGTGCCGGAGGGGGTTTCGGTGGTGGAGGCGGCGTAGGAGGTGGTGCCGGAGGAGGTCTTGGTGGTGGTGGCGGCTTTGGTGGAGGTGGGGGCGGCGGTGGGTCCGGACAGGGTGGGGGATTTGGTGCAGGTGGTGGTGTAGGAGGAGGCGCAGGTGGAGGTGTTGGTGGCGGCGGCGGCTTTGGTGGTGGGGGAGGTGGGGGACTTGGTGGTGGCTCGGGACAAGGTGGGGGTTTTGGTGCTGGTGGTGGAGTTGGAGGTGGTGGTGGTGGTTTGGGTGGCGGTGGTGGCTTTGGGGGTGGCGGTGGAGGCGGTGTCGGTGGTGGCGCCGGTGGAGGTTTGGGTGGTGGTGGTGGTTTGGGTGGCGGCGCCGGTGGAGGATTGGGTGATGGTGGTGGATTGGGTGGTGGTGGTGGGTTGGGTGGTGGGCATGGAATCGGTGGTGGAGTCGGGATTGGCGTCGGCATTGGTGTCGGTGTAGGAGTTGGCGGTGGTGCCGGTGGCGGCGGGGTGGCCGGAGGTAATGTTAAAGTTTGATTATGGGAGGAGGAAGCGCAGGGATGTTGTAATTGTTGTAGTTGAAGGTTAAACCCTAGTGAGTGGTTGTTGCCTGCTTAAATATGCATGCTGTTGTTGTACATGTTTTGGTGTTTCATTAATGTTTTGAGTCACACTTTGTAATGGAAAACCTGTGTTTGATGCGTTGTTAAGATTTTATCTAATATCAAAGTCTATTCTCTAATCTTATGAGTCCCTCTCAAATATAGTTATTTACAGGATGCTCACAACTTGGCGTACGTCTCATACATTTTATTTTTACCACAGCATGCAAGATGTAATTAACATATATCATTTGTGGTTGACGTACATCTCAGTACATATAACGAACATGCATGCATGCAATAAATATCACAAGACACCGTATGATTTCTCCTCGTAGTTTTTCTTTCCGTTCTATTGTAATAGTTTTTTACTCTCTCGTTCAAACGGTGTCTATTTTAATTATTGAAACGAATACTCATCTACAATTTCATTTAAAAAAAAACACCATATGAAGTTGGATTTAAACAAGTTGGATCCCCTCTAGCATTGTGAAATGGTACAAGTCTGAAATGCTAAACAGATGAGGTGTCACATGACTATCTTCTGTATACGCTTTATGCAAGCTTCAATTTAATAAGTTACAATTCAAGTACACATGATTTTATAAAAAAAAAAATAAAACATAGAATCCAATGAATTGCATTGATGTATTTATAAAAAGTATGAAAAAAATTTATTGACGCATGTACTTCGTTAATGTGAGTATATGCTATGATTATTTTGTATCAAATGAATATAAAAGTGAATTGAAAATGGAAAAAAAAACTAAGTGGAAGAGCACTTTGTACAGTTGGTCAAACATCTACTCACCAAGCTTACAAATGGCCAACAACAAGAACATAGTGACACTCATCACTAATTTGGGGATTGATCGGTCCAACCCGACCCCGAAATTTTTGTTATATACTAGTTAAAGGCACGCGCGGTTGCGCGAAATCGATAAAAAAGAAATAAATAAAACTAATAAGTGATTCTACAAATACACGTGTTTAAAAATTCATTATAAGTCAAATAAATGAAACTAAATGATATTGTAATTTTATCACAAAATTAATCAAGAAAAAGAAAATTCAAATTCAAAAGTTTCATTTTCTCCATCAAGAAATCAATCTAACCAAAGCTACATGCCCCATTAAAAAGAAAAATTTAGTCAACAACAACAATACGAAAAAAAAAAAAAAAGATAAGAATCAAATTAAACTTGGTAGATATAATACTTGGGCATATGTCGAAGAGGTGGGACATACCATGATACCAAGTCTAAACTTCCAACGCGACTGAACAAAAAAAAAATCTAATAAACAATCTAATCAATAATAATATTATCACAAATTATTTTCACATTCAAATAAATAGTGATATTTATAGATCTAAAATTAATCCAGAAATAAAAGACAGAGTAAATTTTAAATTCAAAAGCAAGACTTTTATCAATAACTTGATGGGTTGAAATAAGTTCAATTTATTTTATAATTTTTAGTATTTATTAAATGAGACTAAAAATTATTCAATGAAATTTCAATAACTTGAAGAGTTGAAATAAATCCAATTTATCTTGTAATTTTTAGTATTTATTAAATGAGACTAAAAATTATTGAATAAAATTTCATTAAATTTGAAGTTTAAGAAATGTTTTAAGATGAAGGACTTAATTATAAATATGAAAATCTTGATTATGGATCTGTTTGTAGCACAGAAAGGGGTCTGATTGTGAAACTGATAGAATAAGGGGCCCAATCTACAAATAGACTAGAAAAGGACAAAATTAGCCGATTTTTATTAGGGACCTGGGTATAAAATATATAGGGTTCTGAATGTGAAACTGTAGATTCTGGGGGTTGATCTGAAAATATTTCAGAAGAGACAAAATTGTCAATTTTTGTCAGGGACCCATTTGTAACATAGATAGGGGTATGATTATGAAACGGGGTAGAACCTTGGGGCTGATCTACAAAATTCCCAACCAAGAAACGGTTGGCCGGTTGGCCGCATCGTCACACTTTATAAGTGTGTTATAATAGATAAATGTTAAATCTATATTTATACCAAAATACAAGTTGAGGAAACATTTTTTTTATTACCCTTTGAAATTAGGTAAAAATACAACTATATCCATCATCAAATCTTTATATATTTTTTAAAATATGCTAGATTTTATCTCATAAATTTTATCTCAAACATATGATTTTAAAAAATAAAAATAAAAAATTGAGCATTTTTTATTAATTTTATAATCCATTAACAAATCTTATCCAATTTATATAGATTTTATTTAAAAATCTAGTAATTATTTTAAATTTATATTCATTTTATTATTAATTTTAAAAATAGTTTTTCTCTTATTTTGAATTTCTTTTAAGTTATAAATAGCTAAATCCGAGTCAAATATGGGTTTCAATATTTGATCTCCTTTTTTTATTATGAAATATGCATTTTTTTAAAAAAAATTATTTCACAGTCATAAGTATATATCGAAACTCTCTTAATTTTCAATGAGCTATTGATTACCCTAATTAGATTTATACTTGAAAATTCACAATTTTTAAAAAAAATTGAAAATAATTAATTGTTGGTCAAATTTAAGATCTAAAATTTGTTATAATTTAATAATATAATTGAAATTACATGTGTATCATAGTACATGTCTATAAATAACTGAGGATCCCCTAATATCTAAAATTGAATTTTGAAGAATATTTTTTTTTTGTTAGAAATTTTCAAATTAAAATAATTTATTATTAACTTATTTATTTGTTATTTATTTATTTTTTAACGTTAATAATTTCTATAAAAAAAATTTATTTTGAATGTAGATATCACTTAAAGCAATATTATATTTGAATTTTCAATCTCTTATTTTTTCTCACTTTTTTATATGTTAATGTGTTTTAATATCCTATTAGTTTAACTTAATGTTGTATTTTTTTAGAATTTTAAACAAATATGTTTTAGAAATTTTTAAAAAATTTTGATCGATAAATTAAGTAGAGATATAAAATTTATGGATATTAAATTATATATTTGTTTATTTATTTACTTATTTGGTTGCTCAATTTCCTATACTTAAATATATAAAAAATTGCATTGCATAGGCATATTTGTTGATGTTTCAAATCTTAGAGAAATCTTTCATAGAACTTTTGTTTATGAGTGCAATTTAGGCGGGTTGAATTTGACCTTTTAGGCGGGTTTGGGTTGATTGAACCCAACTCAATTCTAACCTAGTTTTGGATTGGTTAAAAATATTTTCAAAAATCATAAAGATATTGTATTTCAATTAGTGATTAATTTGAAAAACTCATATGTAATATGAATAATAACATAAAAATAACAATATCGAGAGAAAAAGAGTTGGAATCGCCTGATAGAGAGGCACATAGGAGATATTGTCCTTGAAACGAATATGTCTTCCATACGAACGGCCTATATGATTTGTTCCAGAGATACAACTCAACCTACAATTCCATCAACTCCCTGAGGTGCAATCAAGTGGAATTTTCGAACCGAATCCTTGTATTATCGATGTCTGAAATGGAATAGATAAGGAATAGAAGAGGAGCATGGTGTGAAGAAGAAGAAAATAGAATTTTGTGTTTTCTATGTATCTCTCAGCACCATATTTCAAAGGTCTTTAAATAGGCCAAATAAGAAACGGTATGATAAAGAAGGTGGAGGTTAAGAACCCAGTCCACTCTATGTTTTAGTTTTTCTTTTGGTTCTATGTGGGTGTATCGTTTTATGTAGTGAATCGAATCCTGAAAAGAGCATGTGATTCCACTTGTTAATTTTATTGTACTTGTGATTATCATTATTATTGTTTTGGCAAATAATGACAAGAATCCAGATTATATATATGCTCATTTGATATATTTCTAACAAGCATATGATCTAGATCATTCTGGACAATGAAAATCATGACATCCAATAAATGAGTTCGAAATGTAATCACACTAATATTGTGCTTCGTAATTGACTATACAGGGGAAAGCCTATGACTGCAGCAGCTTTTTCTGCTGATGGATCTGTTCTAGCAGTTGCTGCGGAAACTGTTGTTTCATTGTGGGATCCAGACACAAACATTCTTGTAGCTGTAATAGGAGAGGCTGTCAACGTGATCCTTTGAAATTGTTTCCAATTTAAATTTTACTGCATTGCATCTCATTTAGACGACAGATTTATACATAAAATCTCCATAATTTTGCAGCCAATTGTACATCTTTCTTTCATTGGTAAGTCGGAATATCTTGCTTCAGTATCCCGTGGCTCTCAATTTGTTTAGGCATCATTCTACAATTATATATAATTGAAGGCTGACTGCCTACCGTTTAGATCAAAAAAAAAAAGTATCCCGTGGCTCTCTGCCACAACTCTCAATTTGGAACTTGTCAAAACTCTCAATTTCTTGGTCATATAAGCTTTATGTAGAAGATAGGAAGATCATCTCTTTGTGAAAAAAAAAATATTGTGGGTGTTGAAAATTTTGATTTGATTGTGAAGCACACGATATTCAAATCACATGTCTGTGCAGCTGTAACCTATTCCATGGATAATTCTCACTTTGCTGTACTGTCACTGATTACCAAATCAAATAATAAGGCTACACCTCAAAATCAGGATGGAGTGATTCTGGTATTTAAAGCAGAAAATCAAATTCCTGTAGCCTCATGATTTGTAAAAATGGTAATATGTTTTGTCAAACCTACACTATTGAAAATATTTTGTTTCTGTATGCCAAGTGCAAATGCAGCATGATGAATCTTAAATATTGGTTCTCTATTAGTTCAAGGAGGATTGAAACTACTATATTTCTGATGATGCCATGCTTTTCTTAGAACACAGGCGAGTGGAGGTGGTCCCTCATTTATGTCAGAAGATCCATCCCTTCATGATGGGGAAACAATGGAGGAGAATGTGAGTTCATTGATGCTTGTTTACATAAACTGTGACCATGAATATGTCATATTCGATCCATATGGCAACGAAGATGATCAAACATCGAAAATTTGATGGGAGAACCCTGTATATTCTGAAGGGCCAGGTGACATATTTTTTCAGATCCATTTCTTCAATTATCATCCAACTTTGATGCCTCTCCTAACCTGTTTATCAAAACATTATTGTGATGTGAAAAAAAATAGTACTCCCCTTATATTATTTTAAATTATGTTAAATATCAATAATATCATGGAGGAATTCTTTCAAGAGGATGCATAAATTTGACTAATTTGGTAATCACTACATATTGTATTTTATTTGGGGAAAAATCCATATACCCTTCTACAATATGTCAATATCCACATAATCTATTGACTTTTTCTAATTTCCATAAACCCCCCAAAAAACATTGGCAGGGATTTTGACTGAGGAGTATTCTTTTGGGTTTTTTTTTTGTTTGTTGTTTATTTGGTAGGCTTCTCTTTTATCATTTCATGTTTTGGACATGTACGCTTTGGTTTTGAAATAAAATTAAAACGTATGTCTACTATTTAATCAAAAATAAAAACATTAAGGCAACACGACAAAAAAGAAAAGAGCGATAATACACAGTCTGTTTTACATCTTGTTTTACAACATAGTGTATGGAATTCTATCAGGGATCGGGTTAAGTGCAACAGGCGTTTGACAATTTGATTGTTCAGTGCGTTATTGACTGTCCGATTTTTTTTTGAAATGCACAAATTAAATGAAGCCTAAAATAAAAGGTTTAGAACTTAATCATTTGAGAAATATTTCAGTATGTACCATTTGAAGAGTATTCATTTTCCTTACTGAAATGGTACATAAATACAATAGTATATACATTTTGGTTAACATTTTCCTTTTTTAAAGAAAAATCAAATTACGGCCCAAGAAAAGGCCCATAAAGCTATATTGGGGCTCATGAATTAAAAATTTGGTGTTTAGAATTGGTAGGGGCCGCGCGCACGCAGGCCCCCGCAACCACAAATTATGACGTACACTCTGCCACTTAGACAGATGTTAAAGCAGGGCCCCTTCAGAATGCAATGAAGGTCCCTACTCTAGGCCATGGGCCTTATTGATCACCCATTGACCCCGTCCAGGTAAGTATGGATCCACGATTGCATTCCACCTCCATTTGTAATGCTCTTCCTATCACTCTCTCTTCATGTTTTCCGATATGGGACTAAAAACCTACGACAAACAAAACCCCTCAATAAAGTATCAGTTCCCACCGTCCATTCGATGTACCTTCTGATGGTGGGACCATTTCAACGCCTGTGAGCTGTTAAAAGCTTCACTAGCCCACCATCCAATCCACCAGAATCCCATGGTACAAATTGCCTCCTATTAAATGAAAAAATAATCCATTAGTGGCTATTAATTCTAAATGTTTTTTTTATCATTTATTTTCTGGTCCTTCAACTTTTCCCTCTCATCTATAGGTTACATGTTATGTAAGGAGATGGATAAAATATACTAGATTTACTGTGTGTTTGGTTGTGCAATTACACATAGTGCTAACAAGATTTTAAAACAAATATAACAATCAACTTGTGAATGTTTCCATATGTTAATCAAGTCCAAAGGCCTAAAATAAAAAAATATACTTTGAAATTAAATTTCCTAAAAAAGAGTTTGTTAAAAATTAGACAAGAAAAAAAGTACCTCAACCTCTCAAACCTCACCTCGTTTGGAATTTTTAAATCTCATCAACTTAAGCAAATAATTAGAATTTCTCTCATTTTATTTCACATTTTCATTTTTAAGTTGGCAGTATGTCTCTGAACTATGGGTCGAAGACAAATAACATTATCTGTATGTGCAGTATGGAATGAATGGCTACAAATGAAAGCCATAGGTCCATAGCATAGCAAGAAAGGTCTCCTACCAATAATACTACTGTGACAACAGAATGTTGTGCTTGCTCCATTGCCCATCACCATCACCCATCCTTCCCAGAAACCTGTTTCAACACCACACCAAACAATTAAGAACACCTCAATCTTTACAGCCAATTAGTCTTCCAATTGAAGATCGTCAACGCGCTCTCGTCTCTTCGTCGCCCATCGACATTGAACTGCCTGGCTCACCAGCTTCAACAGTGGACTACTCTGTATTCATTCCAATAAGGCATGCATGCAATCTTACCTGCTTTTGTTTTGGCTGATAATCATATTTATAGCCCAGACGAATATTTCTTCATATTGAATTTCTCTGTATTACATATAGTGTGGGACTGCTTTTAATGTACTACTTCGCGAACTTCATTGTGCCCAACATGATTATCAAGAGCCTACAATCTGGGGAGAGAGGAGGAGATCAAGAATCAGAAGGAAAAGATTGACTGAGAAACCATGTCCAATAGAGATCAATAACCAACTAAAAAGCCATTTGTATTTCTTGTACAATTGATATCACTTTCCATCTATTGATGGGATTTATTTTTGGTTGTATTTCTTCTTTTTTTTAATTCTATTAACATTATTTTTGTATTTAATACTTTTCTTGCGAAGATATGGATAGATTATTTCAGTCCCCTTAGATTATTTCAGTCCCCTTAGAATTACCAAGGTTTTAACTTATTTCAGTATATCCGATTTTATTCCTCTAGCCAAACGATTTTTTTTTTGTTACTCCCACTTGTTCTCACCCTATCCAACCCCAAACAGAGTTACGTACTTTTCGCCTAAAGGAAGATGAACCGATATTAAGAGTTAATTTGATAACTTTGATTTGAGAATTCTTCCAGAAACCTAGTTCTAATAAATTCCTTGAAAAAGAAATTTGACTAGGATTGTCCAAAAATGAACACAAGAACAGAGAATGCCAACACAATTTTACTAACTGTTGCAGTAGAATGAGAATAAACATCAAACAAACCCTTACATGTTTATTCAGATTTTTATCCAATGGATTTTGTCCGTTCCAATACCATTCCCACCCTTTGAATTATAAAAAGAATTAAAATGTGTTACCTATTCCACAATGTGTTACCTATTCCACCCAGACTAATAAAAACAAAGTCGATCAATCATACTGAAGAACTTCATAAAATTGTGTTTTTAATCATGATAAGTGATAACAATATAATTAATTTCATGTTATTCTGTTCCTCGAATAATTAGAGGTTAAAATCTCATGTGGTCTTCAGCTACTACACATAAGTACACCACAGCCAATCAAGTGTGGCTTCAGCCACATCACACTCTTCACTTGAATACCTTGAACACTGAAAGACAGCAGAGGAAAACTAATCATTCATATAGATTATAGAACTGGCAGAATACAAAGAATATGGTCTTCATGGAATTAACCCAAGTAGCATTATATATATAACATCGACAGCCCCCTAAACAATGCTTGGAGGGGGCCAAAAAAACAAAAAACATAGACTTGAATTATGAATGGAAGAATAACAAACACTAAAAACAGCAGCTCAAGTCGAGCTCTAAAACCAACTCATAACGACGTGCAAATCTGTCACCCTTTCGTGACATAACAAGTGCTTGCCAGGATCTAGAGAGGCCTAGTGCGACGACCAGATGCGCGACCACATAGAAGAGCATTCCTTGGTATCGGATACTCGTCTCTCCATGACATCGCCGGTGAGAAGACGCGGAGGTAGAACTGCTGTCCCAGATACTGCTTGGCCCAGTTCTCTGACCTTATGTTCCACATGCCCACGTTGTCGAGGGGCATGTACAACGCAGTCCATGATTTCGGGTACACCTGCAGAATGGTTAATGTGAGAACTGAAAGTTTATTTGCTTCAATGGTATGCCAAAGATAGAATTTTCAAGGTGAAGTTTCTCCTATGGTGATGGTTTTATCAAGTGAAAAGTATGAAAAAGACATTAACATGATCTCAAACTTGGTCATTAATGAATCACCTCTGATATGCAACTGTGTGTAACATGAAAAAAGTGTTAATGTGGATAAAGTAGTAACTAATAATGATGAAAATATAGTTATTCTGATCAATAACAACAGAGAGATGAAACTGACAAGCTGCCCATATTAAGTACAGCAATGGCAGAACTTGATTTCATGCTTCACATTGTCAAAAAATCAGTAATATCTATAACTATATGCCCTCTGTTGGTGAAGATATATTGACCAGTATAATCATATCATAAAGTTGAAATAGTATTCTAACATCATTTGTCAAAAATGTTGGAAACAGTCCTACTATCATAATACTATTTTTTTCTCAAAAGTGGTTTAAGTAGTCCACTTGAGAGATGAACTAGGAATTATACCATTTTTTCACCTGAACTAAATACTCTTTCATAAAGTATAATAGTAAATGCATCAATCACCGTGTGAACTCTTTTATACTACATATATTTCATTTAGTGATACAATTGTATAGATAAATATCAATTATTAATTAAACATAAAAGTGGTTTGCATAACAAGACTAACTTATTAAGTTTCCAATAATAAAAGTGGATTCAGCTCAGTATTACAATACTCTACATGATAATAAATACTTGGCCAAAAAAATCATAATTCACTGCCAAAAAAGAATACCTGAACGGTACAACGAGCGACGCCATCTCTCAGATTATAATTCTGTCTGCTTGCTTGTGTCCATTGGCCTCCATCCATCCTGCCCAATATACAACCATCTCAACATCTTCATATCATAAATATACCATGACATAACTCATAAGTCCAGAAAGTATTTGATCTTACTTACCCAATTACAAAGAAAGAATGCCCATCAATATGCCATGACTCAACAGAATATCCATAGTTCTCAAACACAATCTCAACATAGTCTCTGAAATTCGCAGCCATGACGGATGTCTGGAGATAACCACCTGAACCGGTGGGGTAAGAAGGGATGCTT
This sequence comes from Acorus calamus, assembly GCA_030737845.1. Taxonomy (NCBI): domain Eukaryota; kingdom Viridiplantae; phylum Streptophyta; class Magnoliopsida; order Acorales; family Acoraceae; genus Acorus; species Acorus calamus. The sequence continues at coordinate 10,578,105 of CM060858.1, read as the reverse complement.
CCGAGGGAGAACACGCCCGGAATCTTGTAGAAATCTGCAATTTTCAAAGGCGTGTCGGCCGGTATGAATGACACGCTGTTCACAGCATATCTCTGCTTGCCATTGATGATAGGAGCAGAGTTCGCAAGCCTGATGGTACGCGTCGTGTTCACCATTCCATAGTGGTATGATCCTTGAGGATTTGGGCGCGGTCCACTCGCTGTAAGATTCCATCTGGCTTTCATGAAGAAGTAATGAAGCTAGTAAGGTAAGGTTTGGAAAAGATCACTTAAAGCAGCTTTTGGAATTAGTTCCCATGAGGTATACTTTTTGTTAGATTCCTCAAAAGCTCTTTTTTGTAATTACATGGAAATGCATTTAGATCAAATATGATTCTTCCAAAAGCAGAATCTTGAAAAGATGTTGAAGCTCATTTTCAAACATTACATTAATTCCCTTCCAACCAATTTTCAAAGCATTTTCTTAAAAGCTACTCTCAACTAGTTCATTCATAAAAACTATTCTCAACCAGCTTATTTATCAAATTTGTTTAGTTGAACTTTAACACACAAACCAAGTTTTGAAATCAAAAGTTAAAGTTTTAAAAAGAACTATGTTTAGAATCGATTATCTGAACACTGATCTTGTAGAAGCAGAGTAAGTTTCATAATTGGTTCCAAACGAGGACTAATTGATGAGAAACCACACATTTATACACAAAAAATGCGAGTTAAAAACACAAAGTACAACTATGAGAGCACCTGATAGATCTGGCCTGGTTGAGAGACGAGTCGATTTGAATGGTAGGTCCTCCGGGAGGGGGACCCGAAACAGGTCCATAAGAGTTGCTGTAATGGAGGATGGCAGTGGTGGTCAATACACGGGTGGTGAAGCGGGTGGAGACAGCGATGTAGTAGTCCCTTCCAGGCTGATTGGCTGTGACCAGAACCGAGTATGACTGACCAAGATGGATATCAAGTGAAGAGTACATGTTCTGCAGTGTGTGAGATCCTTCGACCTCCACAAGCTTCATCATGTGTCCTTGGATTCTGAAGTTGATGGATGTCGTCAGTCCAACATTGGAGATTCGGAACCTGTATGTTTGGCCTGGACAAGTTTGAATTCATTTGTTTGAGATAGCAGTGTAATGTGGATATAGTCATGAATATGAAGTATTTGTGTTGTTGACTGTAACCTTGATTGACTGTGAATGTATTCCCATTCCATCCCCTTCCATTGATGAGTAGCCCATCTGGGAAGGGAAGATTGTAACCATTATCTAAAGTTGCCTTCAGGTACTGCAAATCAGAATAGCGAAAAAACATCAAAATTATAAAGTTAAAATATTTCTAACAAAATCGGATCAGTTTGCAATAAGAGATTGACATATGAAGTTGCCACAAATAAATTTCCAATATGCAATGGGCTCTAACCCTAACTGAATTGTTAATTGTTATAAGTATACTCGTGATAGTTACCAACTACATGTGACAACTACAACCTCGATCCCATTTGGATAGAACATTAAAGATTGTAAGTGGATCTAAGTTTCAATGTACGAGTGAATCCATAGAACACAGAATCAAACAAAGAGAGATCTCAAGAGATGTTTTGGTTTTGGATTTGTGTGATTGTTACATGTTCTCTAATTCCGCATTTCACACTCATGTTATGTAGTTATGCTTGTGGTTTCCAACAATATAAGATCAAAATCAAGGAATGTGTGTTTCTTTCTTTCAAGTACTACTTACAGTGTGATTAGCCTTGAACCAGTCACCAGCAAGTATGGTAAAATCACCGGCGGGAGAGGGGAAGGGAACTGGAATCATGGGGCGGCTGGCGACTGTGATGCCTCCAAAACCACCAGCGGCCTTGTGGAAGGCAAGAGAGGGGAAGTAGAAGTAGCTGCCGATCTGGTCCTTCACTTGCAGCGCGTAAGTGAAATTCCTCCCTGGTGGAATGGGGCAGTTTGTTCCCCACACTCCATCCTGCCATGAATTTCTCCTCTGTTGTATGCCATTCCTACGTTGGGGATCGACAAACACTGATTTAGTCAAAAAATTATTTCAAGATTGATTTGTAAACAAGACCTGAGTCAGGCTATTGATCCTCTTTTTCTTACATTGCAGTTTAGATTTACGATGCAGCATAAATATTAAGTATAGTTTATGCATAGAGCATCAGAAATGCTAAATTATTGGAACTGGTATTGTATCAGGCACCATGTAAGCATTTGGAACCAAATTTCAAAAACATTATTACCAAGGCTTTGTTTGGAACAATTTTTTTTTTATATAAAAGCAATTTTGTTGATTTTTAACATATGAAAACAAAAATTTGAAACTAAAAACTAAAATTAAAAAAAAAAACTCGTTTGGAACCTCCCATGGCTGATCTCACAATCAAGCTGAAAAGGCTACCTCCCCTGATTGCCCCGGTCAAGCTGGTCATTTTTTGCAATTGTACATCAATCATTCCTCTATTGATATATACTTAATTAAAAGATCCGTTCTCCAAAGGTGCTTATATATGCTTAATTTACCCCAAAAAAAGGCGCCAGAATGTCACTAAAAATATTTTAGTTATACAATGCTCAATCTTTTTTATGGTTATTTACATGCATCACACATGCTCTTCCTCAGCATCTTGCTAAGTTTTTCCATAATTAACCACCGCGTATCATTCTTGTTTTCTGATGAGCGCTATTACATGTAGTCTGCACGGACAGTCCATATATATTCATAGCCACTCAGCAAGGTATATGTCTCCTTAGGTTAGGTATATAACTCATTAAAAAAAAATGTAATTTGTTGAAAATGTAGTGATATACATTTTTCATCAAATCATATTTATCATTCGATAAGATTTATTATTTTTAAAAAATCAAAACATGTGCGGATTTTCCGTGAAAATGTCCCTAAAATTTCAGTACCTCCTTTTATTACCTCCTAAAATAACATTTTCATCGTATTGTCAGGAATCTAAATTCAAAAAAAAAATTATAAAGTTGAGGTAAACATATTAAAAAATAAAAATAATAAGGCGAATCTAATCAGATACTCATGTTAACGAGAACCCCATTCGGTCCAAAGACACCAAATCCATACTGGCAAACCCAAACACTTTAATAATAATCATAATAATAATAATAATAATAACAAAATGAAAAGCTTTACGAACATAGATTCCTGACCCACTTTTCCGAAAAATGACGACCATGTCCGCCAATATTATTCTCAAAAAGGTAATTCCAATGCGTCAGATTCACGTGCTTTTATAGACATAGTCACACCTTTCTATAATTTCTCACTTATTAGATTCACTGACTAAACACATTTTTAACCCCAAATCAAAAATAAAATCTTCACTAACAAAAAATTAAAAAGAACGGGTTTTTATTTTTCTTCAAAGAAGAAGAAGAAGAAGAAGACGAACCAAGAGAGGAGGAAAGGCTCGTTAAGGCTGTTGAAGACATTGATAATCAAATTATCATTCGTCACCGAATAGATCTGTGGACCTGGGAACTGCCCATTGATCAAGATCCCCTGCAAAACAAAACAAAAAAAACATTAAAAACCCAATCTTTTGAAAGACCCACTCAAGAACATCAAGAGCTTGTTGTATGGGCAACCTGTTGTTTGACTCCGAGAGGGTATATGAAGCCGTACGTGACATTCCATGTGAAGAACCGATATGGGTCTTCTCCATTGATGCAGAGCAGGGAAGACAAAGGAAAGACCAACAAGAGGAGGAACAGGAGAGAAGTCCTCATCCCCTCCTCTTCTCTCTATGGATGTTTTTGAGTGGGTTTGGCTATTTGGGTGTTCTCTCTCTCTCTCTCTCTCTGTGGGTTTGTGTTATTCCCGCTCTAAAAGGAGAGGAGGGGGCGTCGGTGTGTTTTATGAGTTGGACCTGATGTGATGGAGGAGGAGAGGTTCTTGTGAGCTGTCTGAATGCTTGGTATGCTTGTGTCGGACCCATCTAACATGCACTCTGTTTTTCTTTAATTTCTTTTATTATTATTAACAAATGAGAGTATGTACGTACTTCAAAAGAGAGGGAAAGTGTGTTTTTCATTCTGTCGTTTACCGATTATATATGTTAATTGCAAAAAGTATGTTTAGTGGAAATTAATTAGGGTCCTCTAGTTATCCACCTGTTATTTCTTGGTCCTCAGAGTTAACATGTGTTATATAGGACATTTGTGGGTATTAAAAATATCATTCTATTATCTTTTACTCTCTCCCAAACATCTTCTTCAACATCCCATAAATCCCTGTTTTCACTCTCTCTCCTAACCATATGTCATCCATTGATCCGTCTCCCTCCACTCTGTATTCTCGGAGTCTCTCCCCCTATCTCTCCTTAGCCGTCAACGGCAGTGTGGATACTCTAATATTAGTAATGTACCCATATTATCAACAGTGTACTTAAATAATTTAACAGTGTACATTACAAAGAGCATTTTGGGCATATGAACCGATGATTCAGATGGCATATGTTATTTTGGACATAGAAGTAATAAAATATTGAAATAGGGATGAGAAGATATCTCTAAAAGAATGAAGGACTTGAAAATAATATGAGGGTGACTAGAGAGACCCTAATTAATTTCTTCATATATTTTTAAATTTCTCATTTTTTGTATTTCTATTAATTATAAATAAATAACCAAAGTATGGTGGTGTCAGGATGAAATTTTGGCTAAGAAATGATTGAAGCTGATCCAGCTAATCCATTCCATTTTTAAAACATAGATGAAACCTTGACTTCAAAATACAAGTCAGCTATGCACACCTTTTCTGCATATGCATATGGAATATTTTTTTTATTGAGGTACACGATAACGTATAATATTAACATGCTGTGTTTCTCTTTAAGTTTTGGGGCTCTTTCTGTCATCTTCCAGATTCGGAGTATTTGTAGCCATGTTAATTATAAAAAGTCTACCTTCGCTCTCGTGAGAGGATCTTGAAATATATATATACATATATATATATAGTCGCGATTACGTGCGGTGTGCGGTCGGTGCGGTTTACGACGTGGGCCGTTCGATCGCGGGTCCATCGCATCCAACGATCGACGTGAATCGCACCCGACCGTCCGATGCGATGGACCCGTGATCGACGGCCCGTGATCGCGCACCGCACCGACCGTAAACCGCACCTAATCGGCTCCCTATATATATATATATATATATATATATAGTGTTTCTCCTTCCATCTCTATGTTTATTTAATTATTATTTTTTACATAACAAACTTTGGAGGAAATTTTAAAAAGAGAGAGATAAGAATTTCCACACTTTTGTTAAAGCATGATTTCATAGAGAAAAAGCCCCATGTTATATAACTGTGATGAAATATTTTAATTTATAGATATTCACTGATTTTATCTTGTTGTGTTTTCTTTTTCTTTCCTCTTGCTTTTGGGGGTCATTTGTTTCAGTCCTATGTGATTGAATTCAGACTCTTATAAACTACTTTCAAATTCTGATCAATTATAAAAGTCTATATTTCTCTCAAAATTTTTTTATTGAATTTATAATCTGAAGAATGTTTTCTATTAGTATGCTAGGTGTCTTGTAACCCCGTGATCTCTCTGTCTTATTCGAAGCAAACCAATTTGATCTGTCAAATTATACATCAATCATATTCAATTATATAATTAATATTTATTCAATGATCGGATAGCATGGCACAACAAGAAAGCTATGAAAGCTATAGACCTATGGTGTTAAATCAAACATGCTTTGTGTACGTATGTCATTGATCTTGTATGTTTTAACGGATGTCAATAAACAATGGTTTATAATTTTCAGTGATAACTACTACAAAGTCACAACTAAAAGTCACACATTCGAAAAATATGTACATCGTTGACTCCTCGTTCCGCAAGTGGTAATAGAATAATAATGGTTAGAATCATTTAGTGAAAGTACAGTGAATGTGAATCTATGTCCAGTACCTTGTGACCTGCAGGTTTGTAAATGGAAAGTAATTAGCATCCAAATCCACATGGAATGGCATAGTATTTAAAGGGTCATGATACATTTATATACAATTTCATTTACAGCTTCGGTGTTCCGCCTACAATCTCAAATACTTTAATTTATATATTTCTTTAGACAAGATTTATATTATTTTTATTTTGATTTTTTTTCTAGGTGGTTCATTTGATTGAATGAAATCTATACTTTATTTATTTATTATAAAATATATATACCACATTAAATAAATTATACTATTTTTAAAAAAATAAAAAAACAAGTGTGTGAATTATACATCAACCAATGAGATTGTATCTAATATTTTTTTATTTAAAATGCTCATGACCTTTTCCTTTTGGGAGGTCTATCATATTTCTCTATCATATTTCTTTTTTTCCCATCTGTTAAGTATTTCCAAGAGCACCCTTTTTGTTCGTGAATAAGAAGGAAGTCCAACAATTTTATGTTATTACCCCTGTTTTGGAGGGTAATAAGGCTTAATAAATATGAAATAGCAAAAAAAAAAAATGTTTATGCAAATAAAATTCAATGGATATCTGAATAAATCCTTGTGGTAATTGTTATAATAGATTATCCATACCATATAAAATTAAAATAGAAAACAATAATAATAATAATAGAAAAAGAAAAAATGCAAATTAAACCATTTTGTATATCGATCTATTCCATATATATAAGACCATGTCGTGTTAAAAAATAGGGTTAGTAGCTTAACAAGCTTTTATTATTAGGGTCATTGGTAATACTAAAAAAGGAAAAATACATACATATACCTCCTGAAAGTTTGTTAATATCCATATCCTTCATTTTTTTTTTCTAAAAGTCCATATAACTCATTGAAAATTTCCATGGTTAAGCCAAAAAAAAAAAAAACTTGAGTTAAATTGTCATTAATTTAGGAAGAATGTTCATAAATTATGTTACTTAACGTCACCCTGAAAACATATATTCATATAACCCCTAAAAGATTGTGAATATACATATAGACCCTTAGATTGATAGAATATATCTAAAATATTCCTTAAATTTTGACAGAAAACTAACTTAAAGATCTAAATTTTTTATCCATAAGAAAAATATAAGAAGTTATATGTATATTTAGAAAAATGAGGGGTCAGTATGGATATACGAAACTTTAAAGAGATTATATACATTTTTTTCTTATGTGTGGGTCAAAGTGACGTGGGTATAAAAGTAATTTAGTCATGCATTGTTAAATTAATCACACTCCAATTTCAAGATGTTAACGACAAGGGGATATGTCAATCTAATCCAAACAATGAGCGAGTTATATGGATTTTCGATAATAAAAAAAGGCAGGGTTGACATGGATATAAGTAACCTTTCAGGGGGGTATACTCAATATTTTCTACTAAAAACGATATGTTTCAAAAAATACTCCGTTTTAATTCTTTTTTCAGGACCGAATTATAAAGTTCAGAAACTTAAAAAACAATAAAAAGAAGAAACCAAAAATGGAGACCGTGGCGGGTAGGCTTCGCGAGCATACAAAAAAAGCCAATAAAAAAGGTCTCAATCGGTTCCCACCAATTCCATCCCAATTTGGGGGACATACCATGTGACTTATTCGAGACGCATATGTGAAGCGACGGACCACACATATTTCTTTGATAGTTATATAACCCTATGAAAATATCTACATAAATTCAAATAACTTATATGAGTTAAACCTTCAGATAAATAATATTCTGTGAATATTCCGTTTGATTAACTCTTACTAAAAATTAATATGCTAAAAAAATCCTATAATGTGTTAAAAATATGAAAAATCTTATGTAAATGCCTACTTTACATCTCTGAATAGATTATAAAAGGTGAAGTAAAATCATCAGTTATAAAAGATTTTTCGCATTTTTAATACATTATAGGGGGTTTGGTATATTGTGTTTTTAATTAGGGTTAATCAAACATAAACTTTATAAAATATTCATGATCCATCAAAATTGGAATTTAACATGAGAATATATGTAAAAATTCCATTATATTTATATGTGTGTTTTTGTTTAAATATATAAGTTGCACGTATTCTAAATTTTAGCTTATTTCTGTTGTGACACATTTGTTTAAATTTATTAAAGATTACTTAAATTAAAAATAATTTTAGAAGTCACGATTCGAAGATATTGTGCTTGTGTCAGATTATAACTTTGCGGGAAATAAGGAAATTACAAAAATATTGTCACAGATATCATCATCAACTTATATAAAAGATAACAACTGTGAGTCTTTATATACAAGCTAACAAGCACACATCAATATTCATTTATACAATTTAAAATTTGGATTTTTGAATTTACACAATAAAAAACTATTTTATAATATAATAACCTTTATAGATCCAATTTTTTAAAATAAGCATTCAATTATTTTGATTTGAATCAACAGATTTAACCAATTATGAGATAAATCTAATTGATCATAAATTAAGAAAAAGATGAAGAATAGTCATTCTTCCTATTACATCTATAGGTCCAACATTATTAATTTTTAAAAATATATATTTTTCCTGTAAAATAGATATTTTTCACTGCAAACTAAAAAATGAAAATGCATTTTTTTTTATAAGAAAAATTAATGTTACACAGTCCTGATTAACATTATATTTATTTATATAATGAAACATACATATAAATTATAAATACGAAGCATTTGTATGTGCAAAAATGGTGGACCTTATAATTAACATTTTCACATGAAAAGGTATTGGAATTGACCTCATCGAGAAGCGTGCAACCAATCTCATGCGTTTTCTGGTATCCTGTTAACGCGTAACAGCTGGCAAAATTAATGTGCCCCCCTCCAATCACGGACCAATGTAATTCGTAATTAAAACCAAAGTTTGGGTGGGTACGAGAACAGCAGAAGAATAGTGTGGAATAAATATAATAAACTAAAAATTTATTTGTTTGCAAAGAAAATTGATTATAGTTATGTTAAAATATGTAAAAATAAATTGATATTGATATTGTTTTATTATATCTAATTTATTGTATTAGAGATGGCTGTGAGGCGGAATAAATAAAAAAACTCGTCCTCACCCTACCTATTGGAAAGAGTTTGGTCCCATAAATTTTAAACTTGAACCCGACCACTCTAACCTAATGAAGAAATGAAATGGGTTTGTAATTCAAGGGAAAAATCCATCTCGCTCCATTTACTCTGAGTAAATCACTTGTTTCTTTCAAAATTAATATAATACATAAATAAAATCAATGTATCATATATTATTATTATTATAATTGATACAATATCTAAACTTATACCAAGTGATATTATATAACATAATGAATAAAGATAAATTATTTAGTTTATAAGCTAAAAAAATTAGTTCCCTTATAAATGAGATGAGATTAGACGGGATGAGTTTGAGTTTTTTAAAAACTCATTGGCACATGTTCAAGATAGAATAATCAAACCCGTCATAGGTTTGGGATAAAATTTGTAAGTGGGTTTGAAATTAGGATTTAGATTGTCTAAACTGGTCCTAACTCACCCCATTGTCATCCCCCTATATTGTACTTATATAAAAATTAAAAAAATATCATATTTCAAATTACTTGTTATCACTTTTATTAAATCAATAACCCATATATTAAATCAAATTTTCACCTTCTATCCTTATTTATTTTTATTCATAATTTGTTCATTATCAACCAAATAACAATAACTTTATTAATATATTATTAAATGAGAATAACTAAATAAAAATTATTATTATATCACGTAATATAATAACTTATGTTATGTCGGCGAGTATATTTCTTATTAGGGAAAATTTCATATAACCCCCTATAAATTGACTGAAATCCATATAACCCCTGACTTTTCTTAAAATCCATATAATCCATGAAAACACCTAGTAAATCCAAATAACCCCTTGAAAAAAATTTATGTTTATAGATGATGAATATTTAGTAAATTATTATGTTTGGTTAACTCTAGTAGAAAACACAATATATCAAAAAAACATACAATGCGTTAAAAATGTGAAAAAATCTTCTATAAATGACGATTTTACTCTTCTAAATAGAGTTTTATAATATATCCAGACATGATAAAATAATAATTTCCATATGATTTTTTGCATTTTTAATCAATTTTAGTGGTTTTTTAGTATATCATATTTTCAGTCAGGGTTAACTAAACGAAATATGTACAAAATATTTATCATCTATTAACAAAATTTTATTCAAGAGGTTATTTGAATTTACTATGTGTTTTTAAGGGATTATATGGATTTTAAGAAAAGTCGGGAGGGGGGGGGGTAATATGGATTTTAGGCTTCGTTTGGTTGCGCGTTTGGGCGGATTCTGCTTTTTGAAAAGCTGAAAATCCCCAAACGCGCAACCAAACAGGTCGGATTCCGGCGGAATCAAAAGCTGGATTCCTTTTAATTTCTCTCTCGAAATCCGTGTTTTTAAAATCTCAAAAAGAACGATTTTTTGTCAGAATCGATTTTTTGAATTGAAAAGCAACTTTTTCTACCAAACATTAAACTTCTTCCAAATATTAATTCCTGAATAAAAAAAAAAACATCCTAAAAAAATCAAGGTCTAAAATTATATTAAAAAACAGCTTTATTTCAAAATCTATTTTTCAATCTGTGTTTCTAAACGGAGCAGTCATATTTCAGTGGGTTGTATGGATATTTCCCTTCTTATTAACACACACACACAGGGAGATGAGACCTGGTCAAAGGTGGGGTAGTTTTATGAAGAAATAATTATTACATATAAAACAATGTAGCCGACACAAGACTGGTGGGTTCACGGGCTCAACAATTAAATCACGAGGAGGGCGTGGATGGGTTGGTTGGTGACGTCCCTATTCTAACAATTAAATCGTATTCTTTGGTTGGTTCGGAATTTGCATTAATTCATTCCATGTACGTGTCACGTTTAACATAATCTCACATATCTTATATACTTTAATCTATGCTTGCACCAAACAAGGAACTGCATTTAATTTTTCTTATAAATTTTTAATTTCCTCCAAAGTGTCCTTAGTTGAAAAGACTCATGACTCATGACTCATGAAAATGTAGTTTAAGTAAAAATATAAGTTATTTTAAGGGTTATAACTATTCAAGAAATAAATAACTGTAAAAATGGATTTTTTTAGTGAATGAAAAGTGATTTTATATTTGATTGTGTGTGTTTTCTATTACTTTTGTTATGAAACATAATAATGAATATTTGGTGTTTGGTTAACTTTGAATAAGTTAAAAATAAAATATGAATAATGATGTCTAATATTTAAAATGACAAAATTACCTTGCCCCCTATCACATGAAAATCACCACCATCAAGCACCATCACCACCATTACCAAGAGCCAACATCATCACCAAGAACTAATGAGAACCACCACCACCACCATCACCACCATTACCAAGAGCCAACATCATCACCAAGAACTAATGAGAACCACCACCACCATCACCAAAAACCAGTGAGAACCACTTCCGCCGTCGCCACTGAGAACCACCACCACCACCACCATCGTGGGTTTCATCAATTGAAGGAGATGTTGAACAGTGGAAGGGGGAGTTGAAAAGGTATGATGAGATCGTGGGGCCCACTTATGAATTTGGTTGGAATAGCTAATTCCAATGAGAAGGTGGAATTCATGTACCCACTCTAATACTAGGTTATTATAGCATCCGTGTACAATACGCTGCTTTATTCTAATTAACCAAACACCATTTCACCCCCTATTCCAAGCTATTCCCTATTATTCCATTGTTATGGTAGTGTACCTAAACATGGTGGAAGGTTCTAACGGATTTACTGCATACAATTCAAATTTCACGCGGTTTGTGAATATATAGATCTGCAGAGGTCATTGCAAAGGGGAGCATTGATACAATTAAGCCTCATTTTGATCAGCGTGGATTCCACGATAAAACGCGGTGGAACATCACCGCGGATCTAAACAAAATTTTCACGTCTGCGTCGGAACAATAAAATTGGTGTTCAAAGGTCATTTCTGATTTGCAATAAAAAAAGCTTCAAAAACAATATTTTTTTATTACAGGTCGGTCGCCTTAACGTAGTGGCAGAGCCAGAATTTTTACAAATGGGGCTTAATGTAACTTATATAAATATTTTTTAAAATTATATCATTATGTTTTTTTATTTCAAAAGCATCGATTAAAAATACGTATAAAATGAAATAAATACACTCATAAAAAAACATATAACTGAATAATTATAAAAAATAATTATTATATTTTAAAACGATATATCATATTTCATATTGATAATTCATTAAAAATGTCAAAACATAAATCTAATAAGCAATACATACCTTTAAATTTGACTTCGATGAGGTTTCATATTATGAAAATTTTGAATTATTTGATTATTTTAGATATTTATACAAATATTTTAAACTTTAAATAAATTAGTAACAATTGTGACACATTTAATGGAACAAAAAGTAAAAATTATTTAGAGATGAAGATTGATATTAGGAACAGTTGAGATATAAAAAGAAAAAGAAAAAAGAGATTTAAAAATTTATTTTTTTCAAGATGGGCACCTAGGTGAAGACGCTGAGAAGTGGAATTCATGCCTCTATAGCTGTTTGTGGGATATGGATAAAAGGAGGCTTGGGGGTAAATGAAAAATGAGAGTTAAAAATGATTTTTGTGTTATGTGGAGGGGGGAGGGTTAATTAAAAGAAGGGGTGAGTGCACATCATACACATGGATGATCCAGATGGTTAATAGATGATTGTTTTAATTTTATTTTATTTAGTTGTGAGTGGTTGCTGTTTAGGGAATTTCATAAGTAGGTGGGGCCTATGATCTATGGACCCTAATTAAAATTAACTTACCACAAAAAAATTAAAAGAACCTAAAACAAATTAAAAAAATATGAAAATAAATTTAAAATATCCGCGGGGGGGGGGGGGGGGGGGGGGGGGGGGGGGGGGGGGGGGGGGCACATGCCCCCCCCGGTCCTATGAAGGCTCCGCCACAGCCTTAACGGATACTGGCGTCCCCGCTTCAGTCCCAAACAGGGGACTTTTTAGTCCACTTTTATAGCTACAAACTATTGCAATAGTCATTGAGTATGCACAAACATAAAACTATTTGAGGTGTTATCTTTAGTTCTATTTCTATTGATATGTAAAACATAAAAACAATCATCTGGTGGTGGAGGATGATAAGCGTTGTGGTGAAGTTTCTAGTAAGCCACTAGTCTGGTGCTTGTCGTATAACTTTCAGTAGTAAGTCAGGCAACAAGTCAGACAACAGTGGTTTATAAAATAAGTTATTGTGTACGCATCCTTAAGTGGGCACACACATAACTTTAATACTAACATTTCATGTTTATACAGCAAGATATTGTTTGCTTTATTTTTTTTATATATACTTATGATTTTAAAAAATGTCTTGGTATGTACATATAAGCACCGATACTCAGACATGTGTGATAACTCCTAACTTTTATTCTCGTCTTATTAATGGGCTTTCAGAACTCTTGTGTCCACTGGCTATCCCCGTCTACTACCCCTTAAATGAGCCATGCGCGACAAATAAAACAAACCCTAGGTATATGCGGAGGCACGATCGAGAAGCGTAGGCCCAATAACATAGGATTACTAGACAACTCAATCAGGTTTTGTATGATTTTATTTCACAATATGTACGAAATGTTTGACAGCGCGAACATGGGACACCCGAAAGCAACTAATGATTTACTTTGTTGATTGACGTAATAGAATAATTTGAGTAGTGTTTCTAAGACTAGGGTGCAATTCGGTCAGTTTTGTTTGATTTTTGATAATTTCAAAATCGAATCTATTTTTATTTTGTTAACCTGAACTAAAATGAACTGAATCGAACTGTTGAAGATAAAATTTTTTTTTTTTACCAATTTGGGTTGGTTAATTAGAGTTTTTTGAGGGGTTAGTTTATAACTTTATATAAATATATCAAAATGCTACTTATGATATATATAGTATATTTATTTTTATTAATATTAATGGTATAACAATATAGTTTTAATATAAAAATGATATAAATGAATATTGATTATGAATAATCATGTGTTTAAATTTAATTCAGTTCAGTTAATTCGGTTTATTTTGAAGTAAACCCAAACCAATGTAGTTTGGTTTATTAATTTTTCAATTCATACCCCAAACTAAACCATAAAATTATTGACTCAAACCTAAAAAATAATCGGTTCAGATCGGTTCAGATTCGATTTATGAATTTATCCTACCAAAGTTGCATCTCTATATGAGACATCCTTCAAGATCTGTATTTTTTTTTTGAAGGTCCGTATTTACTTTGTCTAGTTTGGTCTAAAAGCCCACAGGACTTCACTTATTGACAGCCCATGCCATTATACAAAGCTATTGGGCGTCCAAGAAATGGGCTCACTTAAGAGCTTCCAATGTACTTTACATAATATTACACTCAATTTTTTTTTATAGTCTAAAACATAAATCACACATGTTTTTATTTATTTTTTATAATGATAAACATCTTCTAATGAGGTATGTACTTTGATGAAAATTATATATTGATCCATTTAAAGTTTAATGGATTTTTTAAATAAATGTAAACAAAATTTAATAAGGTATATACCTCGTTTAACAAGTATATGCACGTATATCAAGGTATATATGACTGTAAAAAAGACCGTGTGTAACGCACATTTTTTTTGGTTGACAAGTGCCGTAGGGATTTGAATGATGACTTTTCCCTCCATAAAAATATGAAAAATTGTTATACTGACTCTATTTTACAATCCAAAACGCAAATCGCACATGTCTTTATTTTTTTAAAATCATATACATCATTAAATGAAGTATGCATTTTTATGAAAAGTGAAATGTATACTCTAATAATTTAATGATATTATTTATAGAAAATATAAGTAAAAAAGGCTAGCGAGATACATCAAGACTGGCCTTAAGCATAGGCAACCAAGGCATTGCCTAGGGCCCCACTTTTCAAGGGCCCCAAAATCTAAAAATTGTTATTTATTGGGATTTTATTTTATTTTATATTTAATTTTTATTTTAAATTCTTTTCATATTTTATAGTTGTTTTATTATTTGATTTGCAAAAAAGAAACTCAGTTCACACATTTTTTTAAGATTATTTATTTTTGTTTGCTTGTCAGTTTTTTTCATTTGTTTTTTTTATTTTTAATTTCTGTTTTTTTATTCCTACTTTAACTGGGATTTTGCGTTTTCATTTGTTAATTTTGAATCATTTTGTTTAATTTTTAAAAACTTATCTATATATTATGTTAGTTTTATTTGTTCAATTTTATTAGACTCAGTTGTTTTAAAAAAATATAAATTAAATTTTTAAAAATATTTTTTTTTGTAATAATAAAAATTAGAAAGAAAAAAAGTGAATTTATGGGCCCCTTTTACAAACATGTTTAAAGCCTCATTTCGTTTTATCAATCTCAAGGCCGATCCTAAGGTACATAAGACTGCTTTTGCGACTATAAAAATGATAGTGTAATAGAGCTTTAAAAATACATAATTTTTCCTGTACTATTTGGAGACTCCGACTAAGCTGTATTTTATTTGTTCCGATAATTTTTAACGATTTATTTTTGGACAATATCATGCTCAATCATTTTTAAGGTCATTTTTGCATACCATGTGTGTTATTTTTTTGAAATATATTTTTTGACTAGTGATATATATTATTTTATAAAAATAGAAAATATACTCATATAAATTAAATACATATATTTTTATGTTTTTCATAGTGTCATAATGGATAATATATTCCATTAGTCGTTTTCATAAACCACAAAAGTGTGTAAGAATAATTGAGTATATGAATGCCCTTTATTTTGTATTGTGTACAACATTTATACACTTTTTAATTTTTCATGATTTAACAGATTTACAAGAGTCTCAAGTGACTCCCCATTCTCTTTCTAATAAACTTCATGTTTAGCTCAAAAATTAAATTATTATGAGATTTATGACTATTCTAAAATAAATAAAGATAAAATTATTTTGTGTTAGGTTGTGTTTTGAATTATTCTCATTAAGAAACAAAATAATGAAGTTTTTATTGTTTGGATAAAATGTGAACAAATTGTGAATAAAAATTTATAAAAAATATTATTTTCTCTCTCTAAATAGGGAAGTTGATTTTTTAATTGAATTTGATTGACTTTTTAAACAAGGTTAAAACAATATTTACTTCATATATCAAATCAGATAATGTAAAATTTATAAAACCCTAATTTAAATGGGGGCATAACAATCATTTCATAAGGTCATGGAATGACAGCGCATAAAGGCGCATAAAAGAACGGTAGATTTTCATCTACTGTCTTTTCTTTTCCGCCCACATGGGCGGGTTGTGCCATTTTTTTATTTTGTTACATTTATTTTTTTATTCTCTCTCATTTATAATTACACTTTCTTTAATGAAAATAACGGTGGCAGGATTCTATCTCTTTTTATTTATTTATTCAAAGAAAACCCTAATTTGAATCCCCATTTAACCCTAACATGATCCGCGTCTCACCCGACCTTTAACCTTCCTTTTCTTCGTCCCCAAGAAGATGACGTCAGGCACTCGTGCGAATCACACGCTTCAATCCTGGTTATATAAGGACCTCTGTCTTTCCCGCCAAACACACACTCTCTCGCAGAGCTTTCACTCACTCAGATCGGAAAAAATGGAGGAAGTCGCCGAAACAGAAACCGAATCACAGGTGAATCCGATCTCCAATTCCACGATCCGTTCTTTGGTCTAGCAAATACGTTTTGTGCAAGCATGCACGGATCTCGAGGCAGGCCGGTGGAAGAGCCGGCCTGCGCTCCGGGATCCACACTCACTCAATCACTCACCTGTTGCACGATCAGCTCAAAAGAACCCTAAACGTTTCGATTTCACGATCTCCGAGGATCTGATGATAAAGACGCGCCTCTTTTTTTTATTGTTAATTGAAGTGTCTGTCACATAATTTTTAGATTTTATGATAATCTGTTATATCAAAGGCGTAATTGCTTTCCAATTCTATGGCGTGTAGGTGTACATGGCGTGCATCATGCAAGGGCATAGGTAAGCTTTTCATCAAATGCATCTCGTCTTTCCATCGTGAATTCTTGTTTTTTTTTTAAATTCACTGTCAAAACATTGATTGATTGAACAATGAGAACAATAAAATCAAAATCAGGTTCTTTTGTGAGACATAAATTGACATTTTTGTGTTGCCAGAATTGGAGTTGCCTACTATGATTCATGTATCCGTCAGCTTTTTGTCTTGGAAGTCTGGGAAGACGGGACTGGAGATTATCCTCTTATCGATCTAGGTATGTTTCATAGTGATTAAGTGTGTGCCCTTTGGGGATTGGTTCGCTTACTTATTTTTTTCAAAGATTTTTTGGCTTTTTGTTGCAATTTTGACATTCTTAATTGTCTAATTTTGAGATGATCGTGGATGCGCTCAGGAAGTGTTTGGTCTTTTGTGGAAATGATATGTAATAAGCTTCTTGCCTTATATTGCTTCAGTAAAATATCAAGCCAATCCGCTGATCATCTACACCAGCACGAAAATTGAAGAGTCATTTTTATCTGCGTTACAGAGACGGCTAAGTGGTTTGTTTCTTAACACACATTCTTAAAATGTTATAACACCTTGTTTTTTTAGCTGATCAAACAAAGTGAAACAGATGGAAGTGAGGCCCCTGTAGTGAAGCTCGTGAAAAGTTCAATATTTAGCTATGAACATGCATGGCATAGGTAATCAATCTTTAGTTTTGAAGCTTGCATAAAAAAAATAAAAAATAAACTTGTTGCTTTTCTCATTTTCATGATGTTGAATGACACTCTTCAGGGTTGCAGATTGCTTTATCTTCGAGTCATTGGAATGGATGATGGGCTGAGTGCCAAGGAAAGAATTTGCTTTGTAAGTTGTATACCATATTCACCTTAAAGCTTTTATTACAACATGCAATTTATTTCATTTACTTGGGGGATTTGTGAGCGATTTGTGCTATAACAATTATAATAAAAAACCTGACATCCTACTTTTTTGGTTGAATGCGTTTTATTAACCTCAATGTGCTTCTATCTAACTCGATGATACAAGATAAATTGTGCACCTTTTTAACCAGTATCCTGTGTAGAAAGATGATGGATCATTTAGTTACTTAATACAATTAATTTAATCTTTTATTGGTAATTTGTGGCCCCTTCTGCTTTACTTCTCTGATATATGAAATGTTTTTTTATTTTCTCAATGATATTTTCTTTCATTATTTTGTCAACTTCAGCTGAACTCTATGATGAATATCGGGAGTGATGTTCAAGTTAGGGCAAGCGGGGCCCTTCTTGCTATACTAGAGAATGAGAGGCTTGTAGATACCCTTGAACAGATTGAATGTGGTAATACATCGATAACAATTGATTGTTTGACAGAGATCTCACTGTATCCTACCATCTTTTTTTTCATGCAATAAATAGTCTTGTTTCTTGTTCTCAGAAGTACCAAATCTGTAGTAAACTTACAAATTTGAAAAGTTCACTGCAATATTTAACCTTACATTCCATAAAAGACACAAATTTCTTAAGCTTGACGCAGCAGCTCATGAGGCACTGCAAATTTTTCTGACTGACAAGCATCCAAGCCACATGGGAATTGGGAAATCAAAGGAAGGGTAAATTTGAAACGCCCCTTTATTTATTCATGTTTCTCATTGACTAGTCTTTTTGCAATTTAACATCAACAAAAAAACTGCAGGTTCTCAGTTTTTGGGATGCTGAATAAGGTGTGTTCATCTCTGTGGCTTGCATTATTTTTTAATTTTTGAATTGACTGATTTTTGTCAACCAGTGTGTTACACCAATGGGAAGACGCCTTTTGAGGTAATTTTAACCAATTGGCGTGTCTTTCAGTTTTGTTTTCATTGAAATGATATCCTGTTTAATAAAATTTCTTTCTTTCCTATCAGGACATGGTTTCTCAGACCAATACTAGACCTTGATATATTGAATAGGCGCCTTAACACTGTATCCTTTCTCCAGTCAAGTTGAATTAGAGATGCTGGTATTTGGCATTTGGATCTGGCATGAGTTTCCACCCACACCTTTCAACTATTTGTACATGCACCTTTCTTTTTGGACATGCATCTAAACATGCTAAATTTATCATATCATTAGGGCACCCTTTTGAAGGATGAATCATGACAATATGGTCTCAAAGACTCAGATTTTTATAGATATTTCTAAGGTCACATTTTGTGGTCTGCTAGTTTATTGAGTAGAATGGAGAACATGAATTCTGGAAGTACACAAGAACATATTTTTTTATAGACAATTAAATTAGGAAGTAGTTAGAAACTGCTATTTTCAAGGTCATGGTAATTTAATATCTTATGTGAAAGAACAACTGGCATATAGAACTGTTAAATTTGTGAATTTTAGGTCCCAATGTCCCATTTAATTGCGAGATTTAAGATATTTGGTCAATAGTCAGGTTTTGGTGATCTTGAATAAGGTTCTTTTGTGTAGCCACCATTCGTTAGAGCCTTGTTGACCAAAGAAATATACTTGGTTGCAATGCAGTTCATAATAGCTAGAGTCATCTATAAACTATGTGAGATGATCCATGATTGGGCTTGTAAGTGTTTTAATTTGTTGTGTTTTACGGTCCCAAGGTTTGACTAATCTTTGCTCCCTGTAACAAAATAGCAAGATATCATTCTTTCTTTGCTGTGAAGACGTGATGCATGCCTTACATGAAACTCTGAAGTCTGTGAGAGATATTCCTCACCTGCTCAAGGTTGTAAAATTTCTCCTCTGTCTGATATGTATTGCTGATTTCACTTTTTTATTGTTCAGTCAGATGAGATACCTCTGATACTCATTTTATATATAGAATAGAACTATATGAACATTTACAGGTGAATTTAAAAAATTTGATATTGTTTGGTATGGATAAGAAATTAGTAGAAAAAAAACTTTGAGGGTTTCGTCTTTCTAATCTCCCAATCATTCCTTGATTCAGGTTTTCTAAATTTGTTGAATTGTCCCAGAATCATTTCTAATGCCTTGCTGCCTAAATTGCCAGGCAAAGTTTATCTGTTTATGGGTTTTACATTGTACATTGAACTAAAGTTGAGCACTCTGGGTTGGTTTTTGTAGAACCCACTAAGTATAATAAAAAAAATTATAACATTACTAAAGTGATTTTTAGTTGATCTGATACTTCTTCTATTTAAAGCACAGACAAAGAAAAGCTCATTGAAAACTATCAGATATTATTTGAGCATTTTGAGGAGACATTTGTTTACTAGCACCTGCAAGAGCAGTGCTATTTTCCAGAATGCAAAGAATTATACATCTGAAAAGTGGGAGATGCTGGAGTGACGGGTTGGTACATGGGGATGTCTCCCATGTTTTGAGAACCGAGCTTTGATTAGATGGTAAGCACTGGTTTAAATTTCTCCCCTGGTGGTGATTCCCTGGGGGAACACCTATTTCAAAATAAATAAATAAATAGGAATGTTTTACCCTTTCTGGGGTGTAGTTTTGCTGCTCATCTTCCTGTCTTCTCTGGATCAAAAGGCTTCATAAGAACTTTTCGATTAATAAATCCATCAGGTCTTGATTCCCATCTCTATCATTACAATTAGGCATTTTCACAATTACATGGGATTCAGGAATGAATTTAACACAATTTTATAATCTGGTACAACCACCATGTATATCAAGGCATGCAACCGGTCATGTCTGATAAACAAGATTTATTTAAAAGACCAATTTATAGAAGATCATCTTATTGATTTCTGTGGCCCTATAACTTTTGATTCAAACGTAACCCATTGTATTCAACGACAACTGACATGATGAAAACTCCGTGCTTCCATTGAATTTTCCACTTGTTTACAACTTCAGTGTATTCATTATGTTCAGTACATGAAGCACATTATTGCAGTGCATGCAGTCTGTGATCAGTGATTTTCGTGTCTGCTATGAACATTATATTCATTGATGCTTAACCTTTTTTGTATTGTGAAGAAATTCAACTCCCCATCTTCCTCATGCACAACTGGTGACTGGATGTCCTTCATAAAGGTAGAGCATGAATATATGTTGATTATAATTTTGATTCAGGACTTGTTATCAATCTGTATTGATTATTTAATTTTAATTCAGTTAATTGTTTGCATCACTATATGTATTGAGTTGCATATTCGTATCAAATTTATTTTTTTGATAGGTAAAGAATATTATATTCATATCAAACATAATTTTCTCTGTTGCTTAATTTTGTAGTGCCTTTGTTCACTCTTGCATATCAACAAAATTTTTGAAGTTGGAGTATCGGAAAATCTTCAGGAAAAGTTGGAGTATTTAAATTTATGCATCGTTCAAGAGGTATTTGAATAAATTCATATGAATGCTGAGCATGTATAATTTGTCCCTACATTGTCTCAAATGATGATTTACATAAACCATCTCATCAATGTCTTCCTTTTTTTGCAGGCAAGCTCATGCATTACAATGGAACTTGTTTATGTCTATGAATTGGTCCGTATATGTTTCCTTTCTAGTCATTTTACTTGTTTTGCTGCCATTGTTTGTTTAATGTATAACTCGTGTAATGAGGAGTTTTTGGGAATAGAAAACCTCATATTTTTGGTCGATCAACCAAAAATCTAAATCTGCACTACTTAATGTTATTGTGAGGATGAGATAATATGCTGATTTGTAGTTTCTTTTGCAGAGTTGATATCAGAACACTATTATTCTTTTGATTATGGATAATTGTTAGGATGAGATAATATGCTGATTTTATCTATACTTTCTAATAGTGATGATTTTTTATATGGTTCTATGAAGCTTGATTGTTATTCTTCAACTCTAATATTTGGTAATGCATGGTCATAATTGCATTCATATTTGAAATAATTATTCGTGAACAAAGTTCGTCTCCAAAATTGTTTACATTGAACTATGACTTGCGTCACACAGGTGATGGGAGTAATCGATGTTACTAGGAGTAAAGAGAAGGAATACGAGACCATTGTGAAGGAGGGATTTTGTGAAGAGGTTTGGCTTCCTATGATCTCACATTTTTACTCTGCAACTTTAGATCTGCTAATTGCCACATCTATACATATTTGTATACTTCCTTTCTATATCTTTCACAATCATTCTCATAGGTCCTATGGAACATTTCTTTGACTGATAAGATAAAATCACTCATCAATATGTGATTAAAGGGATATAAAACTGCAGTTTCATTGACATAATGTAAAGTTTTTATTAAGATGCAATCAGCTTCTTAATGACAGGTAGCACCCATTCATTGCTGGCATTAGACCTCTCCTCGTGGATGCATATTCAACATTAATCAGTATTGTGAACAGATGTGTTTAAACCTCCCTTATTAACCAGTACATCTTAAAAAGGAGTTGGGCTTGCTGTTATATTCAAAATATTGTTCGACTTCAGTTTGAGAAGCAATATTCTTGCAACCATCACCATCAATCGTCACCATATTCAAAATATTTATTTTGAGAAGCAAGGAGTTGGAAGTGTTACGTCATGCAGTTTATAGAACAGATGTTGGGTTACCAGTTCAACCCACTTCATTAGATAATTATATATTTCCTTAATTCCTTCAAAATTTTAACTATTTGGGTCATCATGAATGGGTTTACATAATTCATTGTACTTTCCTTTTTCTACACCTTATTGGCCTTTATACCCTCAAATTGATATTAGAGGGCACTCGTGGAAGGTAGGCATTCTGTTCAAAGTAAATAGAAGTTAACTTTTACTTGGCAATTTTTTTTACTTATGGTGTGAGCTTAGCATATTTTTACTTGGCAGTTAGCATTAATTGACTGAAACTGTTGTATATATTACACATCTATTACAATTGCAGATATCTTGAAAATTTGAGGGAGGGTGTTCGTTCTATATATGTTGAACATGCTTCACTTATGTTTGCGCATATCTGTGACCAAGTCCATCCTTGAATAGTCCATGATCACTATCGTTGTGGTTGTTCTTTCAGATTTTTTGACTGGTGTGCCCCGTAGAATATAGTGCATTGACTCTACACCCACCTAGTGTCAAAGTATCCTCGAGTCTTGGACACTGCATTAAAAAAAAACAACACAGACGGACAAATTTTTTTTATTGAAATGTCCAAAGACATATAAGGAAAATACAATGAGGAAAAGTTATTCGAGGTCTTATATTCAATGTGGACGGAATGCAGTATGAACTATGAGCTTGACGAATTATTTTAGAGTTGATTCATCACCTATCGGTGTTCTAGAGTGTCTAAGTAACCATGATGACACTGCTCATTGCTCTTACGTAGCTGATGGAGGTGCAGCTATTTTTGATGTGGGTCTTCATTCATACACTATAGAGAGGAACAGATGGACCATTACAACAATTGACATCCACACATTTTCTGGCTACTTTGATCGATTCCTTCGGCAAGTGGCACCATTATGTATTACTATGCTAGCCTGAAGGGAGGGAAGGAAGGAAGGAGGGAGAGATAAAAAATGCATAAATAAATATACATGCATTCATTAATACATTTCACACCTGAATATTATACAACAGACTGTTAATAAGCTTGATTGAAAATACCATAGAGAATCATGCAATTTCACCCTGATTTCACTTTCATCCTGATAATTCTTATCAGTCCATTTTAGAAATATTTGTAATGTTTGTTTTCCTTATACTGTTTCTCCTTTAACTGCAGTTGGATGAGCTGAGGATGATCTATGAAGAACTGCCAGTGTTTCTAGATCAAGTAGTTCACTTAATCTTTCACAATTTTTCTTGAACATATTCGTGGCTATTCAGTATAATCAGTATAAATTATTTTCTCCAAAAACATCTACTTCCAGGTGTCTTCTGCTGAAATTGCACGACTTCCTCGCATGCATAAGCAAAAGCAGGCTCCTCAAGTTATATATTTTCATCAAATAGGTTTCTCTTGATTTCTTTCTCTAATTTTACTCATTTAATATGAAAGCACGGTTTTTCTTTTAAATGATGTGAATCATGTACGGTTGTTGAATGGCTACAGTTTGTTAATATATACAAATTATTTTTCTACCTCCTGAATGTCAGAGCTGTCATTTTCATTTAGTTAGATAGATTAAAAAATAAACACTGCTCGACATTGATATTTTGGTTGTTGGGCCCTGAGTTGTGGAATTCCAGCACTAATTATTCATCATCTAAATATATTTTGTGCTAGTTTTGTGAGCTAACTGTTGGTGATATTGAATATGAAATCTGATAATTCCCATTTAAGTTTGTTTGGTCACTCACAGATGCATCCTCTTTTCTATGTATCTCATTCCACCTGTTTCTAAATTTTACCTCGGTCATCTGTGATGGTTCATTGGTGTCATGTAGTGTCACACCATTGTGCACTCTCATGGACCAAATAGCTTCCTCATGTTCTGAAAGATTCTTCACCCATATTTAAGGGTTCTTTGATACTGCTTTGTGGTGCTTGTCCCTTTTCTTGTTCTATTTTTTTGGTATAGACCTTACATGTTCAGGGCATAAACAGGTGATACAACATTTTTTTCTTAATGCTGTCTCCTAAGATGTTTTGGTGTTAACCCAACAAGGTGAAGGTGAATGTTATGGCCTTTCTTTCAGATACCTTATGGTGGTTGACTTGTATCTGGCGAAGATGCTTGCATGCTTATCATATTTTGTCACACTTTGATGACGTGGTCGGCATTCATTTCTCCTCTGCTCCATTGTAAACAACACACAAATATAAGATCCACAAAAATATTGATTATGAAAGATTGAAATGTATACATACTTGACTTCATTAACTCGTTACCCAATGCTCTGCTCAAATTTGCATATTGTCAAAACATCATTTATGAACCAATTTCCATTTTCTCATTTGTATGCTTTTATATTCTCCTAGATTGAAATGATATTTTTTTGTAAAAATCAGGTTCCCATGATAAATGATTTGTCTCATGGCATAGCTTTATATTATTATGCCACTTATGCCTCCTCTTTTGTGAACATTGATCTTCAGGATACTTAATGTGCTTTTTTGGAGAGGAACCTGAGGAAACCACATTGGTGGAGCTTCACAATTTTGAATTTGCAGTAGGATCATGATTCTCCATTTTGAATTGAATGCAGTTTTTTATATGTAAGCAATAATACAATGACCGTTTTAGTTTTCAGATGGAGATGGAGATGATAAGAAATTCTTTTATCATACTCCCAAGACAAGAGAGTTGGATAAACTTCTTGGAGATATTTATCACAAAATTCTTGGTATGATTTTTACATTTTCTCTCTTATTTTTGTTTTAGAATATAGATAGATTTACCTTACACATGACTTCATTTAGTGGCATCTCTCTGAAAGTTATCCAAAAATCTAATTTCTATACAGACAATACTATTTTTCATGTTTTGGCCACTGATTGTCTTTCACTGTATTCCAAAGTTTGATTTATTTACCCTTGATGCACATTGTAGAAATAATCTTCATGGTATGATATAAATTAAAATCAACATCTTCTGATATTTATTTTGTTACATAACTATCTTGTAAATTATTGAGTTCCCCAGCATATGGCACATGGAATAACTGATGAAGAATAAGTTGCTTCTCCAAGTACGAAACCTTTAGACATATTTGCGCTACTAATGTGCATATACATATAATTTTCTGGTCAAAGACCAGATAAGATTAGATCAATACTTCCAGCCATAATATCTCTTGTAACTCCTTATGCCTCCTATACCTTGCTTATTTTTGCCTCTTCCTGTGCAGAAAGTTGTTCAACTTGATTTATTTGATTTCCTATCTATGTTTGAATTCCCATTCATGAATAGTTATTTATTCAATTGGTGAATTTTTTTCTCTATTATTTCTTTCTGTGGTTCTCTTTTTGATAACAACACACAACCTATAAAAAGAGTCTTGTCCTTATTTTTTACCCTTTGGTGGTCTATGAGGTGTAGAAGAGTTCGTGCTCATGATTCTTCTTCAATTATGCTCCTTTTTCTCAGATATGGAGAGAGTAATTTTGAGGGACCTGGTATCTCGCATACTTACCTTCTCTCCACAATTAATCAAAGCAGTCAATTTTGCAGCTGAACTTGATTGGTAACAATCCTATCTTTTGGGGAAACATACATATGCTTATGCTTTTTTTCCAAAGAGAGCACATCATGCATTTTCTTGCTAGGTAATTACTTAAAAATGATTTCTGTAGCTTTATATCACTGGCATCGATCGCTCATCAGAATAATTATGTAAGACCTATTTTGACAGAGGAATGCGTCCTTGACATACAAAATGGCAGGTCACGCCTCATCTTTCAAATTAAAGTGGCAGTTCAAATTTCTGTCTAGAAATGCATCTTTTATTTTTATTTTGCAAATAGAGAGAAGTCGGAATCATTTATATATATTTCACCAACTTAACCCCCTCTGATTGTAGACTATAATGTCAGGCATGTTTTACAGGAAATGACAGTGGACACATTTGTCCCTAATGATACAAGGATTCTTCAACATGGTAGGATACATCCCAACAAGGAGTTATGCATCATATACCATTTGTCCATCATATAGATCAATTAATTCCATGTATGCACATTAATGTTTTGTCCATATCAGGAAGGATCCAAGTGATTGGTGGCCCTAACTACTCAGGGAAAAGTATCTATATTAAACAGGTGAGTTAGTTACTGCTGTTCAACCCCCCCCCCCCCCCCCCCCTTTTTCCGAGGTATATTTATGTCAGACTTAGGTCAATTACAGGATAGCCTTGCTCTCTGTGGACAAACAAGTCTTTTAAACAAACTTGTCTTGCCCTTAGCTCTCGATCTCTGCTTTAATCATTTGTGGCGTCGCTCCCTGATGAGAAATGGCATTGTTTACCCAGTATTTTCTGACTAGATCATATATAATCGAAGTGATACATGAAAACTGAATCGGTATGAGTTTTCACAATTTCAGTTAGTTCAATGTAAAGAAAATCAGGAGTCAACAAGAATTCCAAAGGTTGTTTAATATTGTCATTTTTCTACTGCCATGAGATGATTTCTGTTCATTGGATATTGTTGAAACACAGGAGGGCACTCATGAACATGTGAGCATGCACGCTTGTATGCATGCTTGATGAAGAGACTGTATCAAATGTTGTAGTGTCCCATCTGACTCCTAGATTGGATGTGCTCTCATGTGGAAGAGAGAGATGACCCAGGTGGAAAACTCGTATAATTATACAGATAATATAGAGAGGATGAGTCATGTTCCCTGATGCACCAATCAATAGAAAACATGCCAGACACCACAGACCACCAATCCCTCCATGCAAAAATAATTAATGCATCCTTGATAGATCCTGAGTCCAGTGGACTCTTCATTGTAATTAATAGCAAGGCACCTTGTTTCTCTTGACTAAAACATTTTTATCATATTATGATATGACAGTTATGGTTGCTAAATCACCATTCTAGAAACAAAAATAAATGCATTTAATGAGTTATTTTGCAACTGAATAACTGACCCTTCAGGTTGCTCTGGTGGTCTTTCTGTCTCATATTGGAAGTTTTGTACCGGCAGATGCTGCCACCGTTGGTTTAACTGACAGGTTTGACTTGCAAAAAAGTGAATTTTGGAGTTTATTGAATTGTTGTTACTTTGTCATATCATCAGTTTGCAGCTTAGTAATCACATCATTCTGCTAGCTAGGATTTTCTGTGCCATGGGAAGCAAGCTCACAACTCCCGAACAATCAACATTCATGATAGATCTTCATCAAGTAGGAATGATGCTCAGGTAATTTTCAAATTTGGTGATGTGTAACAGTCTGCATGTTGATTATTCTATCCCTTACTGGTTGACGGGCCAACAGGCAAGCAACTTCACGATCTTTATGCTTGTTAGATGAATTTGGTAAAGGTACCCTAACTGAAGGTCAGGCTCTCCATCTCCATTAGTGATTGTTGTGAAATTTTCTTCTCTGTGTGTATTTTACGGAGTTGATGTGTTTAAAGAATTTTCAACATTATTTCCACAGATGGCATTGGTCTCCTAGCTGGAACTATAAATTATTTTGCCAACTCCAATCAACCACCTAAGGTTTGTGAGCTTTACTGCCACAGCTGTTGGTTGTAATCAATATTTTTCAGCTCTCTTTTGTTACATAAACAAGTCCTATATGTGTTTCTCTCTCCCTCTGTGAGTTGGAATCCATGTCTCATCAAGTAACCCTTTTATAGATTGCCTGCTATTGTCAGCAGCGTATATGCTTTCGACGTGATGTATCAATCTGTCATTTTGTTATTCTCAAAGTTTATTTCTTTATGCATGCCTGTCAGATGTTTAAAATGGATATGCTTATTGCAATGTATCGCTTGGCTTCATATTATTGGTGGTTTACACGATGACTAGATGTATATACGTCAACTATTTACGTGGCACATTGTGCTCATCTGACATGCAGGTTCTTGTTTGCACCCACTTGACAGAAATTTTTACTGAAAAATGCTTATTAGAGGTCAGAACATTAACCACAAGTTGCTTTTGTTATTCAATGCGAATTTGTCTTTTGAAAAATTGACTGTCAACTTCTCAGTCTGAGAACATAAATTTCTACACAATGAGCGTATTGAAACCCGACGAAAACACTGAAAATATTGAAGACATCGTATTTCTCTATCGGTACGTTAGTATCTAATCCTAGTTTACTTGATCAATCTTATTATTTTCTTTTCCAAAATTATTTTTGCAACATGCTGACGTTCTTTCTTACTGTGAAAGGCTCATTCCTGGGCATGCACTTCTGAGTTATGGTAGGTTCCTCCGCACCATCTTTTGTCCAGTGTGTGTCAGATGACAACCAAGATATATGCACCCAAGCTAACATTGCATATCTCTTGCAGGATTGCACTGTGCCCTACTTGCTGGTAATTCCCGAATACCATCATCATCAGCCAGCGACTATATTCAACCTTTACATATTATCACAGTTGACATTCTGTTACAAGTTTTGCAAAATAGTCACAGGAATCTAGGATTCAGACCCATAACCAACAAGCCTTGGACTCTAGTTCAGCTTACCTTTAGAAGAAAAAATCATAGCATCTCTGCATAGAAATATCTGGGATGCCAAGATGTTAAATCTTTCAGACAATCACCATGAATATTGTTATCATGTCAGAATTCCTTAAAATATCAAGGACATAGTATGCATTTTGCATATGTTCTTTCCCTTATTCAAGATCTCCACATGGGGCAGTTCACGTTGTGATGATAATGGCAGGATTATTTTTTTCACTGATCCCGCTCTCCATGCAGGAGTGCCCATGGAGATCATCAAAAGGGCAGCCTTAATACTGGATGCTGTAAGTGCTAATAAGCTTGTGACGCGCCTATGCAACACGCAAATGTTAGCTAAAGATCAGCAATACAAGGTGGGGTTTATTTGTTTAACCACACATGTTTCCATTATGATAATGGTGTCTGCTACAATGGATTTAATTTTGGAGTTGGCATGCTTAACTAAATGCAGGACATGTTGAATAAATTGTTGGCTTTTGATGCTCACAAAGGCAACCTCAACCTCTTCTTCCAGAGCATGTTCTCCTCAGAAGAACAGTAGTTAGACCTCAAACTGGCGAATGCTTGCCGTTGTAAAAGCTGATCCATCGACGTGAGTCCAAAATTCACATTACAATAACTTCATATGTGGATATATTGTGACTTGATACCTTAAAAAAACTTGTATATATTAAAAGGTGGTATGCTTTTCCAAGTGAAAGGTGTTTTCATATGAAAGCTAGAGTTTATTCATGCAATTGAAGGTCAAACTAAGGATGAGATTTAAATTTATCAGATCTGTTTCAAGAGGTACACCACTTAAATTCAATTAGAGCCAGAATTGGAATGCATCATGGAAAGGTGGTGATCTCCATTTTTATTAACCTTGGAGGGGATCAGAAGCGAAATCAGAGGAACTTAAAATGTGGTAGAGAGTTGACAAGTCACAATGAAACTGGATACAGTTAGGACTGTGCATCTAATTAGGTTTGGTCAGTCCTCAGTAGGCACATGAGATATTCTTTGAATTGGGGAACTTTTACATTGAATTGAATACTTCATGAATTAAAAACTGAACAAAACCATTCAAGAATTGGATTTAAACATATGATTGAATTCATGAAAAATTTATGAATTCAAATTTCTCAAGGTGACATTGAAATAATATGTTTTTCATAGAGCATCAAACTAAACAACTCATTAATCAAATCGAATAATTATATGAATTGAAATGAACAATTTACGAATCAAACTAAATAAACAGACATCAAAATGAATAATTCTGTATTATTAAGTTAATTGAATATTTTTTGCATTAAATTGAAAGAAATTTAATGTTGAATTGAGATTAGTTCATGTAAATCTCATGATTTGTATTGGACAACCATAAATCAAACTAAAACGTAAGAAAAAAAAATAATGAGCTCTCACAAGTGGCAATGTATCAAATCATGTGGACTTTTTGAGTTATGAAATGATCGGATTGACAAAGGCCCAATATGAGCTGAATAAACAAATACGAGTGAGATCAGATACGATTTTTGTGGTAGTAACTCCTGGGATGGTGCAAAGGGATTGAAATTGTCATGATTCTCATACTATAAAGTTAAATGACACTTAGATGACCTTATGAGCTTTTGTGTTAGACACGTTTTAGACTAATTTGATTTTTTTGAAAGAAAGGTAGATATTTATTATCCGATTTCATTTCTAAATTCGAATTACAAATTCTGAATGGGAGATAATAGATAAAGTAAAGAGATACAAAGAAAAGAAATCCTCGTTGCAGGTTAGAAGAGTGATCTAACTAGCAATGCGAGGACTCTCGCGTCTACACTGTCACCCCGTGATCTGGAGGTTTCCGTCTCGAAACTGCACATCCCTCGCCTTAGTGATGTACCGTCCCCAATCTCTCATGCACCCCCCAAAACATGACACATGACTAAATAGAAAAGTAATGCTTGACCTCACCTATGCCATATGTCAGCTCATCAATACACCACATGGTGGTCTATAGTTGATCTTGACATATTAACACCCATTTCCATAGAAAAAAGATGCAAATTATTATTATCCACATTTTCACAGTTAGGAATTTTTAGTCATTTTCAAGTGAGTGATATTCTAATTTGAGAGTGGGAAGTCTTTTAACATGCACCACAACTAATGTTTTAATATAGGTGACTCTCATACGATGACTTTATCTCATTCTTTGGAGTTACGTGGAGCAATCCAAAAAAGATACATTTTACTATTCAGTTATGAATATTTTTAGTTCTACCAAACCACTAATCGTCTCCTATGGAAAAAAAAAGTTTCATGTATCTACCATGATCCAGAATTCAGTTCTTACATCAAATATTAGAATCAACCAAATACCATAACACACAAGATGATTTTATTTAAACCCACCCGGCCACCCCCCCCCCCCCCCCCCCCCCCCAAACAAAACAATTGATAAAGCAAGAAGGGTGTGCAAAATAATCCGAGAGCGCAAATAACAACGAGCCCCACGAAACACAAACACCTCCAAAGGAGGAGGGGGGATCGTCAGGAGATCCAAAATTCATGTTTTTATCCCGATAAAAAACTGAATAGCGATCTGAAATTCCGACTCTCACACGGTTTTTCTTCACTCCATCTTCTGCAACGCCCCCTCTCCCCCTCTCCAGATCCAACTCGTCCAAGACTCCATTCGCGACTACAATGGACAAATCGAGCGCGATCGAGTACATCAACCAGATGTTCCCGACCGGTCAGTACATCCAATCCTCTCTCTTTCTTCTTCTCACGATTACGTGATCCTTTGTGAGTCCCCTTTTTTGAATTGCGATCGATCCGCAGAGGCGTCGCTGTCCGGCGTCGAGCCGCTCATACAGAAGATTCACGGCGAGATCCGCCGAGTCGACGCCGGAATCCTGTCCGCCGTCCGTCAGCAGGTCTCGGCCGCGCTTTTTATGTTTGTTGTATTGTTTGATCGGTATCAGGTGATTCAGATCTGTATAGACATTGTTGTCATGTGCAGAGTAACTCGGGCACCAAAGCCAAGGAAGATCTCGCCGCCGCGACGCGCGCTGTTCTGGTCGGTTTGTTTGGATCTTAATTTGATAGTGAGATTTTTGTGTTGCTTTGGTTCTGAATTTTGGATGAAAGTGAATAAATTGAACAGGAACTCACTTTCAAGATACGGGAAATAAAAACCAAGGCGGAGCAGAGTGAGATGATGGTACAGGAGATCTGCCGTGACATCAAGAAGTTGGACTTTGCAAAGAAGCACATAACGACCACCATCACTGCGCTTCACCGTCTTACCATGCTAGGTATGGGTTTGTCAGCTTGCATTTGTAGGAGTATGTTCTGATCGTGCAAGGTGTCATGTTGTGTTTAGTTGTGGAATGCGGAAAATACGGCTTTTGAAGATGTGTATTCTAATTTTGATTGTTTGGAAACGAGTTTGAAAAATAGGTTTTAGGAAGCATAGTTTTGTTATATCATGAACAAATTGTTTTTTATAACTAAAAGTTGTTTGTCGCTTTCCTCAAAAGCTGGGATTACTGGTGTGTGTGTGTTTTGGGGGGGGGGGGGGGGTGTTTTTTATAACTAAAAATGCTTTGCGAAAGCAGAATCTCAAAAAGCTGCCCAAAATCGTTTCCAAACGCTACCTAACTCTTCGACATCAAACTTGGAAAAATAGTGTGCTCGACTTTTTTATCTGAGTTTGTGTGTTATGGTTCATCTAGAACTGGAAAATTGGTTGGTTTTCTAATGCGTTTTTTTTGGAGCATTTTAAAATGAATGTTTGGGAAAAATTAAAGTGGTTGGATTGACTTTGAGTATATTTGAGGAGGCTCAGTGGTAAACTGGTAATCTCAATATCAGAACAGAAAATTGTTTGAGGTTCATGCATCTGGTTTTGGAGATAGAAGCAATGAAAAATTGGGGCAGATCAAGGTCAACATGTATATAATTTTAAAGAGGAGGAATGCTATATCACATCAATGAAGGTTATGAAAAGTAATAACTTGCAGCAAGTGTGAACTTGGATCATAACATATTGACAATGTGGAACATATGAGATTAACTAAACTATTGGAAAGAGGATTGTGATTTTAAACCATGAACAAAACCATAGCTCTAGGAAGTATGCCACATCTTAACTATCTAGTGTCAATTTTAGAGATCAAAAGTATGACCTGTCATATTCTGCAAATAGTATATACCATATGCTCTTAACCTAGCTTCAGATTCTATTGATTGGTTTTGAATGCCTGAGAAGTCAGTTGTTGAGCAAGGGAAGTGCTTTCCATGCCTTGCTGGAAGTAGTTGGCTAGTAGGAAAATATACCTTATAGATGTACTTAAATTTCACACAATCAGCGAGCAAGCTTCCAGTTCCCATAGACTTGAAAAGAATCTAGATGAGTGAAAAGGGCGAGAAGTCACCTTTCGTATATGGGTTACATTCATTTCAGTTTGAAAAATCAAA
Source organism: Acorus calamus (assembly GCA_030737845.1). Classification (NCBI taxonomy): domain Eukaryota; kingdom Viridiplantae; phylum Streptophyta; class Magnoliopsida; order Acorales; family Acoraceae; genus Acorus; species Acorus calamus. The sequence goes on along the minus strand of CM060858.1, from coordinate 10,544,514 downwards.
GTGCAGTTATGTAATGGATTTTGTAGCTGTGTTGTTGCATATGCTTGATGTTTGTAATGCAGTCTGAGAGTAATGTTTGTCAAGATCCTAACCAGGGATCTGGTAGTTATTTAGCAATTTTCAGCTGTCAACTGAATGCAGTTATTTCTTATTGTTTTGTGATAAATGTTTCTCTTTTTAAAGTGAAAAAATTCAGTAAATTCAATCGACAACATTAACTAATAATAATGTTTTGATGCATTTGGTCTGTCTGTGGCATGGTCTCCTTAGCAAAGTCGTACAGTTTTCTTTATAGGCAGAGAAGCTATATTAATCGATAATCATAATCAATACATTATTCCTACAAGGTTGGGGGCCAGAATTTAAGGAAACATGACGAGTAAGACAACAGGCACAGTAGGTTCTTTAAAATTTTCTCTCATCCCTGTGTGCTTCTAGCTGCTGCTTCCGGTTCTCTGGAATCTAACTCCTCGTTAGCTGATCGACAATCTGTAATTTTATATTATGTCAACGTGAAAAATATTTTGGAACGCCTCATTCTCAGATGTAAGCAGCTCTGTGGAATTTTGGATTTCATTGTGCCATTGAAATTGTTAGATATGTTTAAGGAAACCTAGTAAACATTGTGAGCTTTAAAGTTGATATATAGCTGCTCGCACTCACAACTGTAAAGGAAATTCACTGCGGTCTAATACAATAACGAAATAATTCAAAGGAGACAGATGTGAGGAGGAATGCCGAGACTGTTAGAAATGATGATGATGAATTTGACAAGGAATAGTATTTTAATTGGTCAAGTGCCTTAATAAGTGTGACAGATGTGGTCTTATCAGAATGCAAGGGCTTGCATTAGTTAATGGCAAGGATATAGAATTTTTATTTATCTGCCAACCTGCATTGATCTCTCCATGTTTCATTTTTTTAGTACACCATGACCAATGCATAAATTTAATCATTTTACTTGTTTGTGTCCTTCATTAGACTGAAGTCTTGTATGGTTCAAGTTGATGTCAATTCATGCATTAGGAATACCTTGTTGTAACTGAGTTTTAATAATTGTTTTCCAGATTCGAAGTACTGAAGATGATATTCTTACTGCAACGCCCTTTTCTGTAAAATTTGCAGTCTCAGCTGTTGAACAACTTCAAGTAATGGCTTCAAAACGTCAATACAAGGAAGCTGCTGCTCAGTTGGAGGTAAGGTAATCCCAGATAAATTTTTTTGACCCGTATATAGGTAATCACTCATATCGGATGCAAAATACATGATGATAAAGAGTGTTTGAGAACAATCATGATACAACTAAAGCTAATAGTCAATTATAAAAAATAGATTCATCTATAGACTATAGTAGATGTCTTTGTTTGTTAGAAAGATTTGTCATTTGTCTAGCATTTCTATGGTTTCAGAATCAACATAAATCTCACTATGTTACATGCATTGGATGACTGTCGTCACATGAAAGGATTTTTCCTGTTAACCTTGAATATTGTTCTGCACAAACTTATCCATTTATATATGCTGTTCCGTCCAAACAGAAGTATAGAATGGGGTATATTTTATTTTATATTTATTTACCAAACTTGAATGTGGTTCATTACCTGCTGACTTTCTTTATGAAGGATTAAGGGATTGCTTTTTATGCAAATTTACTTCATTCACATAAATTATTGCTCCTGTTGGAACATTCATATAATTTATTGCTTTTCAGTTGTTTAGAGTGTACTTATTTCTTTGGCCCATTTACAATCGTTGTTATTTTGTCTCTTTCTACTCCATCTCTTCCCCTGGATTGGTTGCACTAGTCTGGAGTACATATCAAATTATCACGTATGTTTCTCTATTTGTTGATTGGAACCAGTCTAGCATAATTTCAAGTTTTTTATTTTTTGGGTGGGTTGGTTGGGGGTGGGGTGGGGATGTAGGAGCTTCTTATTTACTGGAAAAGATGCCCCCTAGCATGTATTATGCGATATTGCAAGCTCATTGTCTGCTACAAACATATGAGGATGGATATTTATTATTATTTTCATAAACATGACTGAAGTCAATGTGTTTCTTTTTTGTTTTTTTATCTTATTTACTTGGATGTTAATTGTCCTTGTATGATTGTATCATCTATGACTAACATGCTTGTCTGTTTTCAGGCTGTGAACCAATTATGCAGTCACTTTGAGGCCTATAGGGACATCCCAAAGATAATTGAGCTCAGAGACAAATTCAAGAATATCAAACAAGTACTGAAGTCTCATGTTTTCTCAGATTTCTCCAGGTACATTATCTAAGTAAAAGAGAAATCAACATTAGATTTTAGCTTGTTAAACTAGCCAATGGAATTGGGGAAAATATTACATCTTTCCTTAGGGATCGGGGAAAGTATACGTTAAAAGCTGATTGGGAAATCGTATATGCGGATGTAACTGTGTAAGGGGTTTAGGTGAAGCGGAGAGCACATGAATTTGGGTGTTGGGGAGACATCTCATCTATATACTCATCTCTTTTTGCTTATTTGTTTGCTTTTTAGCAGTTTTGGGGTTTGCCCAACTCCTATTCTTGGACTATACCTCTTATTTAACAAAAGTCAAGTGGTCCGAATAAAGAAAAGAAAAGAAACTAGCCAATGCGATTTTAATAATGTATCAATCATGAAGCACAAATTGCTTCTCTTTGAGGACTCATTGTCAGAAGCAAATAGGAAACAAGAAAGTCTGTCAGCACTTATTTCTTCAAAAAAACTTCTGCAGCCTTACTATCCTAGAAACATGGAGGGCCATGATATAATCTCTAAAAGCTTTTCAGCTAGATAATTGGCTTCCCTCAATAAATCACCCAAAAAATACAGGAAGGGCACAAAATCATATATAGATCCCATAAAATATATCATTCATCTTGTCCATAAGGAAAATGTAAAAGAAATAACCCCTAATTAAAAAAATAACCAATCTCTCAAAAATTATGTACAACAATAAGAAAAGCCAATTTCTGTTTAATCATTTATTTTCTTGAAAAGAAACAAATAGAAGAAAAAAAAATGGATCATGAGAACATTTTTTTCCCACTTAAGATCATTCTTTCTCTTTGAAATTACCCCTAATTAAAAAAATAAGGAAAATGTAAAAGAAATAACCCCTAATTAAAAAAATAACCACTCTCACAAAAATTATGTACAACAATAAGAAAAGCCAATTTCTGTTTAATCATTTATTTTCTTGAAAAGAAACAAATAGAAGAAAAAAATGGATCATGAGAACATTTTTTTCCCGCTTAAGATCATTCTTTCTCTTTGAATTGAATTTTTTTTAGGATGATCATTTGCACTGGCCTCTTGTATTTAGTAATTCTGTTAGCCTTTTTTCATGATACTTGGTAATAAGATATTTGTTTGCAGCCTGGGGACAGGAAAAGAGACAGAAGAAAGTAACCTACTGCGGCAATTAACAGATGCTTGCTTTGTTGTTGATGCCTTGGAGCCATCTGTAAGGGAAGAATTAGTTAAAATTTTTTGCAGCAAGGAGCTTACTTCGTATCGGCAAATTTTTGAAGGAGCAGGTCCATCTCAAAACTAAGAGCTACATCATAGAATTATTTCACCATTAAAAAAATCCCTCATTCTTTTCTGTATGATTGATTTCACAAATTGTACCTTTACTTTTCATTTCCTTTACTTTTTTCCTTTGTTTTTGTCTATTAGAACTAGCAAAGTTGGATAAAACTGAGAGGCGATATGCATGGATCAAGCGCCGGTTGCGCACAAATGAGGAAATTTGGAAAGTCTTTCCCGAATCATGGCATGTCGCCTATTTGTTGTGTATCCAGTTCTGCAAGTTAACTAGGTTTGTATTTACCTTTAAACCTTCTCTGTTGATTTGCTTAGGTTCTCAGAATTACATATATGCATTTTATGGTGTACCATGATTGATTCCTTGGCAACCAACCGTTGGTTGTTTGAACCAGCATATCCTTAATCACTTCAATTACTTTATCTACTGTTTTTATGTTAAAAATCTGCTTACCTTATGAAAACATATGAAGGACTGAGGTAAACATGGGATATTCACTCAACTTATTCCACATGCAGCTTGTTGGGATATTTGGTTCAAGGACCAAAAAGTTTTTTCAGAGGAAGACAGTATATGCTGAAATACATGGTTTGGGATCCCGCCAACTTAAACAAATGGTGTAAAATCTATCTTGGGGGCTGAAACTGTGTCTAGATGAAATACATGAAAATGATCTTCCTTTTCATCCAGGGGTGGGAGTGTTGGATTTGTCTTGTTGCATTATGCCTACAAAAAGGGTACTACAGGGGAAAAAGAAATTCTTGTTAAAGAAACTCTCTATCGGATTCTGTTGTTTGATGTCCTGATTCTCTGTAATGGTCAATGAGGCTTATTATGTAGCTGCCTTTTTGCTCACAATAATTATTAATAAGTGATATTCTACAGTCCTAGGTGAATATATGACAGAATTTTTATCTCAAACTAAATATGTCACCCAATACTCAACCCATATGCCGTCTTACCCATACTATCCGGACATGACATGAGTATGGACGCGGGAGATGGCCTGGATAGGGGGAAGGTTAATAGGATATGACATGAGAGATCTCACAGATAACATCCACAAAAAAAAAAGAACAAATTTCCTATTTAATTATGTCATACCCCAATTTAATTATCTCATTTTACTAATTATATAGAGTACCCTCTTTTATTGCTTGATTTTTTTTTATGCTTGTGTGTATCACATGTACTTCACATTGGTGATATGCATCACATGTACTTCACATGGGTAACAGTTTTTTTAATACTTCAGGACACAGCTTGTTGAGATTCTGGATAATCTTAAAGAAAAGCCAGATGTTGGATCATTGTTAACGGTAAATTTTTAGTTTCATCGGATCATTGATTTTGTAATGAGATCTCTTGTTTTCATCCTTCTGTCCACCATAGGCACTGTACTGTATTGGATATCATGATTCTCATTTTATAATGTTTGATCCCCATTTTCAGGCTTTGCAGAGGACTCTCGAATTTGAGGAGGAACTGGCTGAGAAATTCAGTGGAGGGACAACTGGTGCCAGAAGCAAAGAAATTGGGAATGATATGGAAGAGACAAATGAAGGGGATACTAACAGCCAAATTGTGTCAGATATCCGGAAGAAGTATGAAAAGAAGCTTGCGGCACACCATGCAAGTGGCACTGAACCAGTATGAATTATAATTACTATTAATTGTTTGAATTTGATGTTGCATCTCAGAATATAATTGCTTCTCTGACCTTGTGATGACAGGAGAAGGACAACCACAGAGATTTGTCTGTGCCGAATGCTGGGGTGGGCATTTAGATTATTGATTCAGATAGTGTCCTTTAGCCATCTTCACCCTTAAATGTGTATCTAACAGTCTGAACATTCCTCTGGCAGTTCAACTTCCATGGTATTATTTCATCTTGTTTTGAGCCCCATCTGACTGTGTATGTAGAATTAGAGGAAAAATCTCTCATGGAGAATTTAGAGAAACTTGTTCAGGTATGTGTTTATTCCACAAATGCAGAATCTCTCTTTCTTTTCTTTTTTCTGGTTGGATGTTTCATCTTGCAATGTTTTATCTGTATATAGGAAGAAACATGGGACCCTGAGGAGGGAAGCCAAACTAATATTCTTTCCAGCAGCATGCAGGTTTGTATGAGAAGTTTTGATGTCTATTTCATGTTTCATGCGTAGATTTTATTTAAAAATAAATATAAAGGCACCGGTCTAGAGACAAAGCTCAGAAATAAAAAATATTCCGTGTTTAAATCTAAATTTGTTATCAATTACTGCTCAAAATGAATAGTTGGTTTCACATTCATAAAAATTGATTACAAATTTTATGAAATTCATTAATATTTCCAGTAAGGAATAAGTTTCATCTCCTCTCCTGCTTAGTTGACCGCTTAGAATCCATGTCTTCAATCTCAAACAAGGGATTCTTTGATGTGCTAATTCTCTTTCTGATTTACACCCCTGTTTCTATTATCACTATAATTTCTTCACAGAATATTCTCAGTTGAAAATTTTCTCACATTTGTTTGGTTCATCCAGTTTATGAGTATATTAATTACCACTCAATGCTCATTTATGAGAAGTTGACTTGGCTCTTTTTTCCATAATATGAAGGTATTTCTGATAATCAGGAGAAGCTTAAAGAGATGCAGTGCTTTGACAAAGAATCAGACTTTATTTAATCTGTTCAAGGTATTACTCACCGCAGGTTTTATTTGCAAAACCAGCTTTGCTTTTAGAGAATGGCTCTTCCAGGAAAACACAAAAGTTTTTCTCGAAGCAGTCAATTGCATCCCATCTTGACCCGTGTTGCCTCATCTCATTACTCTAATTTGTTCCAGTACTTCTTATATATACATTTTTGTATTGGTTTTTCCCTTGAGAACTATTGACTAGTGGGTGCAATCTGTTATTTTTTATTCTGGAAAATCCTGTCCACCCCTGCATTAATTGAAGTGCCAACCCCAGGTCACTGCAAAATGACTTTAATTGTGATGATGACATTGATCCAAGTGCATCCCATATGATGACATATGAGTTACCTTCCTTGGGTTTTAACAAACAAAATCCATGCACAAGAGAATGATCTTCCATTGAGCATAACTGTTACAATATGTCCAGTCAGGCTTCTGACCCATCCCTTGAAGTTTATTGCAACTAATTCCACCTGATGTTGAACGGGATGTTGTGTGTTTTGTTTTCATTATCCTTCCTAACGTTTTAATGTTTACAAAATTCTAATATAAGAATTGGGAATTCTCTATTTCAGATAGGTAAATGTTATGTTGCTATGATCTAAGACTACATCCAGTGTGAAAATTGTTTTCATTGATAGAATGTTTTCTGAACTTAAGTGCATGGTCCTCCTTGAATTAACGTGGATAGGTTTAGAAATTGTGTAGCATATATCTAATTTTACGTCATATGTGTTTGTTTTATCAATAGTATCATGCTGGACTTTGTTTTCTATTCACTTGTTATATGAAGTCACACACAATTCTAGATGGGGTAATCGTTACTCTTTAAACTGGGCAGGTATTTCAAAGAATTCTCAGAGCATATGCAACAAACTTTTTAATAGGTTACCCAAGGGTGGGATGGGGATTGTTGCAGCTGCTACTGGCACAGATGGACAGATCAAGGTCTCTCTAAACAGTGCTTGTTTTTGCATATTTTATGACTCAGATCAGCAATTTCTCGTCAATACTAATTATGTAATCTATTGATTAAAACTGCAGACTTCTGACAGAGATGAGAGAGTGATTTGTTACATTGTGAATACAGCAGAGTATTGTCATAATACGGTGAGATAGCATGTGCAATATGTAGCTCAATGCATAACTTTTTTTTATTTGTTAGCCGGTGTTCATTCAGCTACATGAAAGTGGATAAGTTTTGTTTTTGCTCTCTTGATATGGAATCAAAGAGAAAGGATTGAAAGGATTGCTGATTGCATTGCTTGATCTTGTGCCCATTGTATTCCTTACCTCACAATGTGATCTCTTAGTGACTTTGCTCGGTGGTTTACCAGAGATTCTGTATTAATGGAACTACGTCATAGCATACATTGTAAATCTGATTGAGCAGTTTGATTTTGTTTGACATTAGGTGGTGAATGTGTCTTAATTAATTATTTATTTATTGATTTTGAATCATGAATAATAGCCTGATATAAACTTTTAATTTGGATCCAATAGAAACTATTGGCATTGTTTTAAAATGTCGACTGAGATGCTTTACTATTCTATTACAGTCTGGTGAGTTGGCTGAAAATGTTTCAAAGATCATTGATTCTCAATTTGCAGACAAGGTGGATATGTCTGAAGTGGAGGTAACTTAATACATCATATTTATCTATATGCAGAAGTAACAGTGCTCGGGCTGGAGATTCTTCTGACAGTCTCTATGTTTCATATTCATAGAATATCTGCATGTGTGCAGGATGAATTTTCAGCGGTCATCACAAAAGCACTAATGACATTAGTACATGGTCTTGAAACCAAATTTGATGCTGAAATGGTAGCTATGACACGTGTTCCTTGGGGTACACTTGAAAGTGTTGGAGACCAGTCAGAGTAGGAATATACAAAATTTTCTTGCATTCCATCATGAAAGCATATTATATATCTCTTTATTCATCTGAATTAAATTAATGAGGAGTTTTCCCATTTAATTTCTAGGTATGTCAATGGCATAAATTCAATCCTTACTAGCAGTATTCCGGTTCTTGGGGGTCTTCTATCTCCCATCTACTTCCAGTTTTTCTTGGATAAGGTATGCCCATTGCATATTCTTTCTTGAAATGTATCTTGTTTTACTTATCTATCCTAAATGTGAAAACTTGGTAAAGAATGTATGTCTCCTAGATTTTTTTTTCTTTATATGATTCTTGTGTGTGATGCTACTAAAGAAAGAGAGATTTCGTAGCATGCTGGATAAAAATCCTCATCAGTTACTGATGCCTGTTTCAATATATGGGAAAGCAAGAGCCTGAGGTTTCTCACCCCCTCCAAAAAAAAAGGCATTATTCATTTTTTGCATCATGTAACAACATGTTTTAGATAACTATGTCAAGGGAAAATTTTGGTTTCATTTTTCTTATCAGTTTCCTTAGTTTTCATGTTGGCTTATTTTCATCTAAATCTTCGTGTTGAACAGCACTTTGTATCTGCAATTAAGGGTTTGCATTTGGGCCATAGGAAGGATATCAAGTTCACTGTGGAACTTTCTATAGTTTTATAGTCTACTTTTCAATCATTTTGAAGCTTTGTTAGCTAATTTTCTGGTTTATCTATACAGTTAGCAGCATCTCTTGGCCCCCGCTTCTACCTCAACATTTACAAATGTAAACAAATATCTGAAACTGGAGCGCAACAGGTATTGGTCATTTCCCTTGTATGCTACCATTCCATTTTGAGATCCAGACATGAAGCTGTTGGATAGAATAGCAATTGTGCTGTGTAGCTTTGATCATATGATAACTATCAAAATCCATTGCAGATGTTGCTAGATACTCAAGCTGTAAAAACAATACTTTTGGAGATTCCAGCTTTAGGGAGACAGGTAATCTCCTTTAACCCAATCCTATTTAATAATGATGCATACACAAACCATTTCTTATCTTTTGTCTTTTGGCTGGCTGAAATAGAGAATAAAATTTGAAATGATGACACGTAGTTGTAGTAACATTTTGTTTTTAGATATGTAATAGGGTTTTCGAAAGCTTATAAGAGGCCAATTAGAGTTGGAGATAGGGGTAAACAAATATGTATGATATTGCATCAGTAAATAATAGAATATTTTTACCTTTATGAGGGCGGTGAACAATCATCTCCTGGGTATGAGCATCCATCGGTGATATGAAAAGAACTAATGGCATGAATGATAATCTTTTGTGTGCGCATTTCATGGTTTTTGGTTCAAAGTCCAGTGGCAGAATGGTTTGGTGATGGTGATTCAAATTGGAGATGCATCCTTTAAGATATGCCTTTGGCATAGATGCTTAATTGGTTGACACTTGACTTGCATCTCTTTGGATATTCTAAACGGATGTTCTATTATGTATTAACAACCTCAATCAAATTTTACAATTTCAAATTATATAATTTACATGCATTTGTACACATGCATGTATTGCCTACTAGAATGTATAGACAGAAATGAGTTTGCACATATATCATACTGTACTTCCGTGCACACATGCACAGGAACATCTATATATGCATAGTATGCGACTTATTAAAGTGTGATACAACATTGGATTGCATGCCTATGCATGTGTAAGTGGTATTCCACGATAGTATATGCGAATGTCTTTTGCATGAAATTATTAAAGCTGAAGCATGACCGTGTCATTGCTTCAAGATATTTTACATAAAAGGTTAGCATTCACTTTCCAATACTGAGACTATACGATGATGTTTTTGACAGACAACAGGAGCTGCGAGCTACTCAAAATATGTCAGTCGTGAAATGAGTAAAGCCGAGGCACTCTTGAAGGTAAGGGATCAATATAAGGTTATCAGTTAAACAATTAGTGGTCTAACTTTCAAAATCACATGCACCACAGGTTATCTTGTCCCCAATCGATTCTGTAGGTGATACATATCGAGCACTGCTTCCCGAGGGAACGCATTCTGAGTTCCAGCGGATACTTGAGCTCAAGGTTCCTAAGCTAATCTCTTGATATTATTTAGTATGTGTTTCCCCTCCTTTGAATGATCAACAACTTCATAAATTACTCAATCACTTTTGCAGTCCTTACTTAGCATATGAAATCTCTAATAGAATATATATACTCAACTTCGTGAGTTTATACATGTTATGAAAAATGTAAAAAAATGCATTCGATTCATTGAGTATATCTTTTTTTTTTTTAAAGTATTTAGTCCTATATACTTCAAAAAATTTCAAAACGTATTGAGACCGCAAAAATGACTGCATGTTAGGGGCCACTTTGGTAATCATTCTGGCGTTCAGAATTCTTCATTCTTGTAATCATTCTCGGGCATATCATGCAAAATTTCTTTGATTCCACCAAATATATCAAAACTGGATTCTTGTGGAAGGCAAAATCAAGAACTAGTTACACGATTCAAAGTTTCCATCTGCAGGGCCTGAAGAAAGCTGACCAGCAAGCCATCCTTGATGAGTTCAACAAGCACAGTCCAGGGATAACTCATCCCTCGACGGCACCGACGATCATCGTGCCATCGGCTCCGGCCGCCCCAACGATCCCAACATCCTCGACATCTTCCTCCACGTCAACCCAATACACCACCATGGGAGGAGTGCTCGCCGCCTCCCGAGAAGACGTCCTCGCTCGTGCGGCTGCCCTCGGACGGGGGGCCGCCACAACTGGATTCAAGAGGTTCCTCGCGTTGACTGAGGCGGCAAAAGACAGGAAAGACGGACCGTTCAGGAAGCTATTCAATCCATGAGAATAAGCCCTACTGTTATTGTGTTATAATAACTTCATATATCAACACGGATATTGATTCTTCTTCAGAACAATTTGAAGTAGTTTTTTTCCCTTCAGGGCAAATGCTTGATCCGAATATGTTTACATCTGTTCGGAAAAGATGCTTAAAGAATATATATGAGTTGATTCTTTCTTCTCTTGAATATGTGAATAATGATTACAATCATAATTGCAGATTCAGAGATGCATGTCATGTATGGTTTTTTTTGGCTTTTCTGGTCCTTCGAGTTATTTGATTCATTATGAGCTGAACAGAAATGTGACTCAAGGGGCATTGGACGTAGGTTTGAGAATTAGTTTTTCTTTAAAAACTGAGTTTGTAGGAAGATTTGATACCAAGATCTACTCTTAACACAGCTTTTTAGGGACTTATGCGTCTGCCCCAATTTTTATAGAAATTTATATGAGATTATCTATGTTTGCAGAGATGTAGATATCTTTAAACCTGTAAATATTTATAGTAATATTCATGTCCTATCCCAAACTAATAGGGGTGTAACTTGGACAGGTTGAATCCGACCCAACCCGGTTCATGGACGAGTTTGGGTTAATGTTTTTCTCTGTCGGGTTTAACCTGACCCGAACCCGAACTAACCCGAATCCAATTCAGATCGAGTTCGGGTTGGGGGGTTGGGTTAGGCGGGCTCAACCCGAACCCGACCCCCAATTTCTCTCTTCAGCCCATCAAACACTCAACCAAGTTTTCATGATTTTAAAATAAATATGAAACAACGAAAGAAAAAAAATGTGGCAGACCCCTTAGCCGGGTGGTCGAGACACACTCTTCTCAAAAGGAGGTCGGGACTCCCAGTTTATCCAACAAAAAAATAATAATAATAATAATAATAATAATAATAATAATAATGCGTACCTAACGTCATCGAAGTGGCCGCGTCTTCCACTCTTTCTCTCTCGATCTCCACCGTCCACGTCTCTCTCGTGGGACGACCCCGGTCGTACGGACAACAATCAAAGCTGTCATTCATCCGACGTCCATCGAACATCCAACGGTGGATATTAACCCTCACGTGCCCTTGAAATCCCGTCTCGGGCCCTTACTGAAAGCGAGAGAGAGAGAGAGAGAGAGGGGGGGGGGGGAGCAATGGCGGGAGATATCGAGGGCGACGTCCCGTGCCTCTCGCACGGGTCGGCCTCCCCCTGCGGGAGGCGGAGGGAGATGGAGGACGCGGTGGCGGTCCGGCCGGCGCTGATCGAGGAATCGCAGCTGGCGGCGGAGGTGTACGATTTCTTCGGCGTCTACGACGGGCACGGTGGGGACATGGTGGCGCAGGCTTACCGGGAGAGGCTTCACGTGGCGCTGGCGACGGAGTTGGAGAAGAGGCGGTGGTGCTCGTCGGTGGCGGTGGAGGAGGAGGGGTGGAGGGAGGCGATCGGGGCGTGCTTTGCGAATGTGGATGAGGAGGTTCTCCTGATCGGGACGACGGAGGAGGCGGAGGGGAGGACGGTGGGGTCCACGGCGGTGGTGGCGGTGGTCGGGGCGCGGCAGATCGTTGTCGGGAACTGCGGGGATTCTCTCCCGCGGTGGGGCTGCCGTACCCCTCTCGCGCGATCACAAGGTGAGAGTTTCATTTCATATGGATTCAATTAGGCGGGGGTGGACGAGCGGGGAGAGGAGGAGGACGTGCATGATGTGGTCGAAGAGGTTTGAGATTTTTTCCTTTTGGGTTTTGATTTGATTTTGATTTTGTGCTTGTTTTTTGTGAATTGGGGGAAGTGGAGCACGAAAGATGTGTTCTTGGTAAGGGAAAATCGCAAAACCAAAGCATTAAACCTGAGCCCGACCCGAGCCCGACCCGAGGGTTGAGGTTGGGTTCTGGTTGAACCCTTCGGGTTGAGGTCGGGTTCGGACTCGGGTTCGGGTTGGGCTATGTGCAATGCGGGTTAAAGCTGAACCCGACCCAACCCGCCCGGGTTGCACCCCTAAAACTTCAAATCACTTTTCAGAGAACCACTTCAATCACTTTTCAAAGAACATAGACAGTTCACTTTAAAGAGGGATTTCAAAGTCTTCTTCAACCCTACTCTCCTTCAACCAAACAACACAACACTCTCGTTAAATCGAAATACAACTATCTCCTTCAACCCTCCCCATCAAAACCATGGCGAGCTCATCATGCCCTGTTGTCTCCCGCGCGTCTTCTTCCTCATCCTCTCACAATCCCAACAACTCTTGTTACTGGACTCCGAGGGATGAGATCATCCTCCTGTAGAATTTAATTATTTTAATGGATTCCGTTGACGTCTCACACGTCCCTTCCAGCCAGACCAACGTGGCTCCTTTAGTTGAAATAATTCGTGGCAAAGTCTCATTTGAGGAACCCAAATCCAAACCGATCAGCGATAAACTGCGTCGCATTCGCAAGAAATACTCATGCATTTCTTCTGGTGGGTGGTCCATCCCTGATGATATAACTATTTTTGGATTGGTGCGCCGCATTTGGGGTAGCCGTGACCGGGAGGAGGAGGAGGAATATTATTTTTTGAATGAATCCATGGAGACATGTATAAAGGTTGGGGGAGTTCAAGATCTTACAAAGCGGGTTTTGGAAAGAGGATTTGCTCGCACTCCCGACAGATCTTTTTCCAAAACTCGCTTTGTAAGATCTTGAACTCCCCCAACCTTCATACATGTCTCCATGGATTCATTCAAAAAATAATATTCCTCCTCCTCCTCACGGTCACGACTGCCCCAAATGCGGCGCACCAATCCAAAAATAGTTATATCATCAGGGGTGGACCACCCACCAGAAGAAATGCGCGAGTATTTCTTGCGAAGGCGACACAGTTTGTCGCTGATCAGTTTGGATTTGGGTTCCTCAAATGAGATTTTGTCATGAATCATTTCAACTAAAGGAGCCACGTCGGTCTGGCTGGAAGGGACGTGTGAGACGTTAACGGAATCCATTAAAATAATTAAATTTTGCAGGAGGATGATCTTATCCCCCGGAGTCCAGTAACAAGAGTTGTTGGGATTGTGAGAGGATGAGGAGGAAGACGCGCGGGAGACAACGGGGCGTGATGAGCTCGACATGGTTTTGATGGGGAGGGTTGAAGGAGATAGTTGTGTTTCGGTTTAACGAGAGTGTTGTGTTGTTTGGTTGAAGGAGAGTAGGGTTGAAGAAGACTCTGAAATCTCTCTTTAAAGTGAACTGTCTATGTTCTCTGAAAAGTGATTGAAGTGATTCTCTGAAAAGTGACTTGTCACTGGATACATAGATATTAGTTTGGGATAGGACAAAAATATTACAATAAATATTTACAGGTTTAAAGATATCTACATCTCTGCAAACATGATAATCCCATATAAATTTCTGTAAAAATTGGGGCAGACACATAAGTCCCTAAAAAGCTGTGTTAAGAGTAGATCTTGGTATCACGTGCACCGAGGTATGTTGAACAAAAAAAATGCAAATGCATACAAAATAATGTATAATCTATCAAGATAAATAATACAAACATCATTCTAGTAAACTTAAATGATATATATATTTTTTAACTAAAATTCAACCCCCCCCCCCCTTTTTTGTTTAAATCAATGTCTTCCAGGATTTGATCCCTTAACCTCTTTGTTGGATAGGGTGTTAAGCGGCTAATTTCAATCTTGATTTTTAACTGTTGAACCAAATAACCACCAAATATATATATATATATATATATATATATATATATATATATATAGTCGAGTGATAGCGTGCGGTCGGTGTGGATCCGACGTGCGTCGTCCGATCGCGGGTCCATCGCATCCAACGGTCGATGTGAATCGCCCCCGATCGTCTGATGCGATGGACCCGCGATCGGACGACGCACGTCGGATCCGCACGACCGCACCATATCACGAGTCTATATATATATATATATATATATATATATATAGAGGGGTGATTACATGCGGCGAACGGCGGGTGCGGCGTCGATCACGGGCCGTTGATCACGGGTCCATCGCATTGGACGGTCGGGTGCGATTCACGTCGACCGTTGGATGCGATGGACCAGCGATCGAACGGCCCACGTCGCGGCCGCACCCGCCGCACATAATCGCGTATATATATATATATAGGGGAGTGATGGGGTGTGACCATGCGCACAGTGCACCCCATCGTGCGCCCCGAACTCGGACCGTGCGATCGCTGATCCCGCGATCGCACGGTCCACGTATTTTATATAAAAAAAAATCGTGGAAAAACAAAATCTCGGGCTGCTTCTCTCTCTCTCGGGCTCTCTCTCGATCTCTCTCTCTCTTGCGTCTCTCTCGATCTCGATTTCTCTCTCGATCTCTCTCTCTCTCTCGCGTCTCTCTCACACCTCGGCGACCACCTTGCGACTCCATCGACGACCCCCGACGTCCCCCGACCACCTGTTGAGCGCCTGCGACGGACCATCCGCGACCACTGCGACCCCTTCCACGTCGATCTGCGACCCCCCGACATCCCCTCCTCACGCGCTCCCCTCCGGCGCTCCTCCTTCTCAAGCCCCCCGTCCGCCGCTCCTCCTCACGCAGCGCCCCCTTCGTGACCGTCACCGTCCTTGCACAGTCATCATCACCGTCACCGTCCCCCCAAACATCTGTGTAAGTATTGGCTTTAACTAATTATTTAGGGATTTTGGTTTTGATTTGTTTTGTTGCTTGATTAATCAGGGTTTTCTTCTTTTTTTTTTTTTTTGTAACTGGTTTTTTGGGATTTAGGTTTGACTCTTAAAGGCAGGAATTTTTTCTGGGTTTTTTAAGCTTGTGGTTGTTTAATTTGCATCTTGGAGTTCTTCAGGCCTATGGCATTTTTTTTCCATATGTGCTGCATTTGCAATGGCAAGAGAAGTTCTCTTCCTTTATTTTTTTTTTATTGAAGAGTGAAAGAAATCAAAAGAAATTTTATGGAGGCATGTATATTATTTTTCCTTTTTAAAGTGTAACTGGTTACATCCAGGAGTGCTTCTTTTCCTAGGATGTTTTTAATACTTGACCATAACTTCTTTGCACAAACTTTTTTCACTTTTCTAATAATATTAGATAAAATTATGCATCACAAACTCAAGAAATTATTTTTACTAGCTTCAGCTTCATATACACCTATTCTTGATAACCTTTTACTTGTTTTAGGATCGAGTTCAGAAGACAGGGATCGGGTGACTGTTGCCTTTCTCTTTCCTTAACTGTGAAATTATGTTCTTAAACATAGTGCTTGGCTTTGGCCTGAACTTGTTCAAATTCTGTCTGGTAGCATCTAATTGTCATTGAATGAGATTTGAGAGCCATTGATAGAGTATATGAAATGTTGCTTTGTGAGGGAGCTACATTTCTGGGCATGAGCATGAACAGAGACTAGTATACAAATCTTTTAAAACCTGCTTGGATATTGAATAGAAAATTCTGTGTTGGCAACTTGATGTCAAATACTTTAAAAGAACCAGAAGCTATCTCTGTACCTCAAGTGTTAACTATTTTCACATTAATATTATTTTGTCGATCATATTCATTGACTTTGCCCTCTAATTTCTAATGTGTTTTGCAGCCTGAGGATTTTTGGTTCAGTGCACCTAAGAAAGGTATCATGGTGTTTGCTCTACCAGGGGAACCTGGTTTGATGGAGTTGGCTGGTGACTTTAAAATCCATTTTCATGATCGCCAAGGAGATTTCTACTGGTATGTGTCTACCTCTACAAGGATTGTCTAAATCTGCCACACTTAGTATAGTCATGGCGATAAACAACAAAGAGAGTAGCCTTATTATTGGATTATGATTGAATTTCATGTAGCTTTATTTATCTGTTAGATTGCTCTTTTTTAATGTATATAACTGATCAAAATCTTTTTAACTTCCTATTTGCATTAATATTAAAACGATGGAAAATGTCAAACACATCTCCTTTGAAAGCACCACCAGCAGTCTGCAATTGTTTTCGTATTTTAAAAAACTGTTTATCTCATTTAATGTATTTTCTTTTATTAGATGAAGTATATACCCCAATGGATTATAAGAACCTATTTTTATAGAAAATGTGAAAACAAAAAATTTCATATCTTTTCACATCCAGATGTCCACTTGCTGCCATGCAGCCTTTTACTACTGTTATTTATTTATTTGGGTGGGGGGATGAATGCAGAATAGGGAAATGGGGTTTGTCCCTAAAAAGTTGTTTGTTTGGCTAGGTTAGATTGGAATGCTATCCCAGGATTGTCTAGAATGGCCTGATAAATTTATCCCTGGGACTTTGAATTTTATCCCAGGATAACTAATAACTATCCATATTTAAAAGCCAAATCCATCAATTTAACAATTTTTTTTGTTTGAAATAACAATAACTGCATTTAAAATGAAAATCAAGGCCAACCAAACGGAAATTGGGAGTAATGAAATAGACGGGTTGTCTGGGCTGGGTAACCAACCTATTCCACCCAATTCTATCCCCTAAGTAAATGGGGGCTTTAGTATTTCTCCAATATTCCAAGAGTTGACCTTGTAGAATTTTTTCATTTTTCCTTTGTTTAAATGCCTCAAATACTACTGATAAACACTGGTGACAAGATTTTCCATGGATATCAACTTTTTTTTTTCTATGTATTGTATGTCAATGTAGGATGGTATGATGTTGTGGTTCTTCCAGCTCAGGATTGTAAGTGGATGTTCAAGGAGGGTGATGTTGCGATTCTTTCATCCCCAAAGCCTGGCACATGTATAGAATATGAGCCAAGCATGAGACCTTGATATTTAGTGTGTTTAGCATGGGTATAGATTTTAATAACTAATACTGAAGAAGCAGATGGTACGATATGGATACATCACCTAGTCTGAAGCAGGGTATCATAATGAGCTGATATGAGACCACTTCAATGTCCTCTGTGTTCTCTGTTCTGTTTACCTTTGTTCTTGCAACCTGTGTATTAATTAGCTCTACTTTTGATTTGTTGAGCAGTCAGATATAAGAAGAGTAATAATACTGGAGCCAGTGAGGATGATATGGAGTCTGAAGTTACTGGAAGAGTTGCAGGGACAGTGAGGCGGCATATACCCACTGATACTCGTGATCCTTTAGGGGCAACTCTTCATTTCTTTGTGGGAGATATCTATGATTCAAATAGGTAATGTTATTATCTTAATTTACTCTTCTTTGGTTTTGTGCAGTTGCCTTTAATTAATAGATATGAAAAGGCTTTATCTACATGGGGTTACAACTTGTCTTTCTGTATATCATACCAACTGGTGACCCAGATATTGTAATTATTTTCTTTTTCCTTCAAGAATATGAAACTGCGAATTCATGACCTGTTAATCTGTCTTCTATTTGTATCACGAACAAATTGTATTCCATTTAATATATGGTTTATCATTTAATATATTGAAATGTAAAGTTCAAAAATTTCATCTTATTCCTCACACTTCGTAAATTTACATCAGTTATAGCCATACATACACATTAAAGCATGCTTTTGGCCATGTCATCTCCTGATTGTAATTTTGTTGTTCTTTTGCAATATAGATGAAGATCACATATTAAGGAAATTTCAAGTAAAAAGCACCTGGTACCTAACTGTGCTTGGATCTCTTGCAACTACTCAGCGAGAATATATCGCTTTGCATGCCTTTCGTCGCCTTAACTTGCAGGTGATAATCATGCCATTTTTTTTGGAAGAATTCATCAACACATTGTAGTTCACTAGAGCTGTGCTAATAAATGCCTGGTCATTGTAGATGCAAAATGCTATTCTGAAGCCCAGTCCAGAGCACTTCCCAAAATATGAAGAGCAACCCCCAGCAGTCCTGGGGCTAGAGGATTGCTCAAGTTGGTTGGTTGCTGGTCTTCCTGTGGAAGGGGAATGCTTTTCATCAAGTTAGCTGGTTGCTGCACATGATTTTAGGCTGGGAGGATGTTGTTGTGAGACATTGTTGTTTGTATGGAGTAATAGACTGAATGGTTGGCTTATTTTGTTGTTTGAATGCTTCTAATTTGTAACAGAAAGTTTAGGTGGTGTTTGTTGTTTGACTGCTTCTATGGTGTAAAAACTGAACTCTTGGTGTTTTTAAATGAGTAAATGTTGAATGAATGGTTGAATGTTTTTAAATGAGTTTTAAAATGATTGAATGCTTGGTGTTTACATGGTGTTTAAATGCTTGATAGTTTCTTATTGGTAGGTCAATATAAGTATTCATTTTAGTCCCAGGCAATGCATTGTAGTCCAAGTTTTGCATTCTAGTGCAATCCATGAGCAAGTCATTCCTAATCCCAGGTAATGCATTGCAGTCCATGAGCAAGTCATTCCAATCCAAGTCCTCTTGAATTCAAATTCACACACACTTTTTAGTTTTCCATATGTTTCATTGCAAACAATTGAGAACTATACAATTGATGCTCCAACTAATATAAACATAACAAACATCAATTGTTTCCATTAAAAAAAAGAAGAAGAGACTAATGTGAATGTTTAACTAAGCAGCTCCTCTATCAAGAGGAGTAGAAATAGTACTATCAAGAGGAGTAGAAATAGTAGCCCAGAGTGAGATAGAAAGAGAGACTTCAATCAATAAACATTCACATTCATTCACATTCAATTAATACTAATTTGATATAAACATCATTCAGAATTATTTAAATTACAACATTCACATTTACAGAGTCAACAACATTAACATATTGAAAAAATCGACATATGTTACATTTGCTATGGCGGAGGAAAGAAGCAGCTCTGTTTCTTGTGATCAAAAGCTCTGAATTGGGGAATGTATTGTGAGTTGGTGGTGGTGGTGGTGGTGTTTGAAGAGGAGGCATAGATTTGGACCTCCTTGGAATGTCCCAAAGTGATCCCCCTCTTTGTTTGAGCCGTAAAAATAACAAGAAAATACATCACAAAACCATCTGATCAAGTCACAAAAGACTCTCCTAACTACTTACAATGCTCAAAAAAAAAAATCTCTGGTCAACTATGTAAATCTTCCATCTTGTTGATAGCAGTTCATGCATCAAATCTATTACCGAACAAAGAATCTTCAAAAGCTTAAACTTTCAATATGTTCTTTTGGAGTATGTAACAATAGCAAAATCTCTCTGGTCTTTCAGTGCATCTGTGTCAGTTTTTTCTAAGGCTATTTAAATAACAAAACTGTGCTGTTACATGCACAGCTATATAAGACAGATGATTTATAAGCAGGTTATATATGACTATGGAGAGCTGTTTAATTAAATAAAATTTGACATTCCAAGAAATCCGTATAGAATAAATCAAGACTCATCCACAAAAAAAACATACATAGTCGAGGTGCATGCGTATTAGTTATCCAGCCTAGAAACAGGGGTAATGTAAATCAAGATTTCCTTCAATTGCAATATGCCAGTGGAAAAATGAAAAAATTCTACAAGGTCAACTCTTGGAATATTGGAGAAATACTAAAGCCCCCATTGACTTACCCCCCGTTTGGGGTGAAGAATAAACCAAGAATTAGGGAGAATACAGTAGAATAAGCCCCAAACAGCTGTTTGTTTGACAAGAATAAACCTTGATAGTTATGTCTGGATAAGCTAGGATAAGGCCTGATAACTATTCTAAGAAAATGGTGGAATTGCTTATCAGGGCTTATCTATGTCAATGGATAAATATACACTTCTCTGTCATTTTAAAATATTTATCTCACCTAACACTCTCTGCACACATTCCAAAAACTGTCACACCTATCATATCACACTCATATCTCTTATATTTATTCCCAAACACAAATAATTTATGCAGGGGTATAATTGTCATGTAAAATCATAAACTCTTATCCATCTCTTATCTACCATTTATCCTTACTTTATTCAAGGTGAACCAAACAACAACAAAATCAATTTTACGTTTCCCAATGAGAATAACAGAAAAGACAACCAAACAAAAATTTACCTATTCAACATGGATTGTTATCTATCCCAGTATAGCTATCAAGGGCGAATAACCTTATGTCACACCCCAAACGGGCCCTTGGGGGATAGAATTGGGTGGAATAGGTTGGTTACCCAGCCCAGACAACCCGTCTATTTCATTACTCCCAATTTCCGTTTGGTTGGCCTTGATTTTCATTTTAAATGCAGTTATTGTTATTTCAAACAAAAAAAAATTGTTAAATTGATGGATTTGACTTTTAAATATGGATAGTTATTAGTTATCCTGGGATAAAATTCAAAGTCCCAGGGATAAATTTATGAGGCCATTCTAGACAATCCTGGGATAGCATTCCAATCTAATCTAGCCAAACAAACAACATTTTAGGGACAAACCCCATTTCCCTATTCTGCATTCATCCCCCCACCCAAATAAATAAATAACAGTAGTAAAAGACTGCATGGCAGCAAGTGGACATCTGGATGTGAAAAGATATGAAATTTTTTGTTTTCACATTTTCTATAAAATAGGTTCTTATAATCCATTGGAGTATATACTTCATCTAATAAAAGAAAATATATATCATTAAATTAGATATACATTTTTTTAAAATACGAAAACAATTGCAGACTGCTGGTGGTGCTTTGAAGATGATGAGCAAACTCAACCAAACTGTCCTTCTTATTCAAGAACTTATCGAAGAACGCATTCTGACTCTCACCACGCTGAGTACTTCTCATCCCTACCATGAAAATGTGATTGAGAAATGCTGGGATCCACTTCTCACGATTCTTGAACTGTTTAGACAGCCATTCATTAGAATTCAAGGAAAAATGTGTTATCATTTTCTCCCATGTCTCCTCAAATTCAGTAGGAGTCTCAGACCCGTAAATGCATTTCTTGAAAGACACCAAAAAATCCGACCTGCAAGACAATGCACCCACCTTTTCTGGCAATTTCTTCATTATGTGCCAAATGCAAAACCGATGAATTGTTTGTGGTAGCATTCTTGCAATTGCAGCAGCCATAGCAGGGTCTTCATCTGTAATAATAGCCTTCGGTACACATTTTCCCATTGCATCTTGCCATTTTGTAAACAACCATACAAATGACTCAATTTTTTCATCTTTCAAGATTCCTACAACCAAGAGAAATTGACTGAAAATGATTATTAACTCCTGTGAATGGTGCAAAAATTAAGGAATATTGGTTGGTTTCATAAGTTGTGTCAAACACAACTACATCACCAAAGTAAGCATAAGCCTTTCTTGCACCCCCATCTGCCCAAAAACAATGTGTTAGCCGATTCTCTTCATCTACCTCATATGCAAAATAAAAGGAATGATTCATTTCAGCCTTTTCTTTTCTTTGAAAGAATTAAGAAACATTTGGGCATCATATTCTCTCACTTCATTATGAATTTTTCCTTGGTAGTTTCGGATATCCCTTTCAGTACATCCAACTCTATCATATCCCCCTGAATCCAACCCCAGTATAGTCATCGTCTGAAGGGCCTACATTTGCTTCTCGAAATGTATTAATTAAAGACTTGTGTGTACCGGTAACCTCTCGATGTGACCTCAATAGATGTATTTTACGAGGAGTGGTTAATACATGAGCATGCCCCTCAATGAAATCATGTATTTTCCATTTCCCATCCTCAACTTTTAAGAATTGCACTTTGGCCTTACACCCCACTCTTGTATGCCCTCTGTTTCTCATCTTGATTTTCTTGTTAACATCTGTGTTTTTGAACCCTTCCTTTGCACAAACCATCATTCTCTTATACAATTCTTCTCTGCCATCTGTGTCCTTACGATACTTAGTAGTTGATTTTCGAACACCAAATCCAGCTACTCTAGCATAATCGGTGTAAAATTTCTCCCCTTCCTCAAGTGTGTCAAAACACATTCCAATAACTGGTTTTACACCATCATCTATATCAGGAATCCAAACCCCCTCTTTCTCAAAAATTTGTTCAAAACATTCTGCAGACTCTCCCTCATCAATACTCATCTATTTGAAATAAAAAAACAGAGAAACAACAAAAAATTAAAAACCAACTTATATATTTGAAATTAAGCAACAGAAACATCATATATAATATAAATGAATAAATGAGAACCAACAAAATGCCAACCTCTGTAATTTTTTAACATACACGCAGAGAGGTTAAAAACATCCAATACACAAATCTGGAGGCGCTGGTCGTTTTCGCAAAGGAGGGGGGAGGAGATGGGAGAGACGCGCTGGAGGTGCTGAGCGGCGGAGATGGACGAAGGGCTGCTGCGGATGACCGGATTTGGAGGAGGAGAATGTGCGGTGGTGACCGGATCTAGAGGGGTGGTGGTCGCTTGTGGATGGGGGGGGGGGGAGATGGGGGAGACGACGCCGAAACGCGGGATGGCTGAAGATGGAGGTGCGGTGGCCGGAGATGATGTCGGTTTTTGGAGGAGCCACTGCGGGAGGTCTGAGAGAACGAGAGGTTTCTTTGGTATGGGGGAGGAGAGAGAAGATGGAGGGTTTTTAAACCCTCCATCTAAAGCTTTGAAGGATCTGGACCGTCCAGATCGATCGGACGGTCCAGATCCTTCACAACTTAAAAAAAAAGAACATGAATCTGGACCGTCCAGATGAGATCGGACGGTCCAGATTTAATCTGCACCTAAGCTAGTCGGACGCATGGTTCCATCTTATCATAACTCTATATATATATATATATATATATATATATATATATATATATATATATATATATATATATATATATATATATATATATATATTCGAGTGATTCGGTGCGGGAATGCGGGAAGCGACGTCGGTCGTTCGATCGCGGGTCCATCGCATCCAACGGTCGATGTGAATCGCACCCGACCGTCCGATGCGATGGACCCATGATCGACGGCCCGTGATCGCTTCCCGTATTCCCGCACTGAATCACTCAACTATATATATATATATATATATATATATATATATATATATATGGTCGCGATTACGTGCGGTATGCGGTCGGTGCGGTTTACGACGTGGATCGTCCGATCGCGGGTCCATCGCATCCAACGGTCGACGTGAATCGCACCCGACCGTCCGATGCGATGGACCCGTGATCGACGGCCCGTGATCGCGCACCGCACCGACCGTAAACCGCACCTAATCGGCTCCCTATATATATATATATATATATATATACTCTCGATTTGAGATCCATAAAGACATGCAGAGACAATCCTTGATCTGATACATGTATAATATTTATATGACATAAAAATTAAGTATAGAACAGATAATATCTCTGAAGATTCAGTGTGACCAGTATAGGTCCCAAAACCAGCTCTACAAAGGGAGGTAACAACAAATGCTGAGCAGTACTTATGCGAGTACGGGTCCCCGGACCCCTACACACGTGGGTGGCACGTGTGGTCTTCTGACACACATTGTGGGAGTAACTGTTTGTACTAACAAATATCAGACAGTGATGCTGTCACACAGTCCCTACTATGATCTCCAATCCAATAATCTCTCTCAATCATAATGTTTATGCGTACGTAACACTTCTTTTCTTTTTTTTGAATGAGTGGTTGAAGTTTGGACCACAATTGTATTGGTTCAAAGTGATAAACTGAGTTTAAGAAGCTTTTGGTGTGACTGGTTTTTACAGGAGCCACGCATGATCTAGACTTGTTTTCAGCCCCTTCAAAACATTCCGACTCTTAAAATAACATAAAGAAAAACATATATTTAAAAATCTGATAAAAGTATGGTTCTTTAAAAGATAGATTCAAAAAATTTCTTTAAGTGAAAAGTCTTTTTTCAAAAACGTACTCTTGAGTGTATATAAGTTTTTTTTATTAGTGAATGTACATGTTTCTACGTTACTTCATTGTATTTCATTGTATGAATTACATAACATGTCATGGTTACAAACAAAACTACTTTACTTTTGGCAGCTCTACATATTTTTGTAGTGTTATCATTGGTGGTTCAGTTTGTCATCTGAAATGTGATCATTTGTGAATAGTTGATGTACATTTCCTATCAGTATGTGTTAAATTAGTAGAGAGTACTATTAACTACCAGTAGTGAGTGTGTAGATGCGTACATTAATCACCCATAGACGTTTAGGGTGATATTTCAGATGATCTTAAATTTTTCCATTTTTCATATGGGATTAGAGGATCCCACAATGTGCATCACTTTAATTAAAACTCTCTCTTTTTGCCTGAGGCATTTTCATGATGTTAGGGCTATAAATAGAGACCTTGACATTGATGGTGAGGGAGCTAAGAAAATCTATCAATTTAAGCCAGGCATGAATTAAACTCTTGCTAGATTCTTCGTAATCTTTTTAAAGAAATTGTTAGGGACAATACTCAATGCAACCCTCAAGTGCTTTAGTTCTCTTTAAAAGATGTATATTTTTATGTATTAAAGCATATATTTTTTATTAAAAATAAAATAAAAAGATATTCCAATGAATTGTGCATATAACTTATTAAAGAAGTGAAAAATTATATGTTATATTTAAATTCTCATTTTTTAAAGCTAGACCAGTTATTTATAAATGGTTCTATGAATCACATTGCTAAAATATAAGTAAATTAAAGAAACAATAATGATATTCCATTGCCATAGGGAGAGTGATTACATAATACAATGAGTACAATCGCATTCCCTTCTACCCTTCTTTAAAAATCAATGCATTTAAAGTCTCCATTGTATGCAAAGATGGTAAACTTTAAATGCCATCACACTCATGTTTGGACAGGTGGAAAAAATCCAAAATGCACATAATTACTCACAAATCTTGTGCATAAGCCAAATTAGAGAGAACTCAAATGGAGTCATATAGTCAGAGTGCAATTCTATCTTTGGACAAGGAATCAACCCCGTGACTTCTCAGTTTCATTTATCTATCATGAACTATTAAAAGATTTTCAAATATCAGAAAAGACTACAAACCTGTAGCTCCTTTTTACAATCTCATCTTTTGAGTATCTTTTAAAAATATGTTTTATAATTTTCAAATGTAACGTATATATCTGAGCTAGTAGAAAGTGAAAATCATAAAAGGGACTACAAAATTGACTGTCTATACCAACATATGTGCTACGCTCGATGGTTAGGGCCGACACGTCGGCTCTATTCTCGCCTCTTCGATCTGTCCATACCAATCATTTCTCCGACGACGATTTAGGCCTTTTTTCACCCATACAAAGTTAGGTTTTTGAAGTGTGAATTCCCTGCATGTGCAGTGGTTTTTACAATGCATGCATTTAAGTGTTCCAGCTCAAGAAGAGCTGTGGATCAATAATAGATATATAGGTTTGGCTTATTTTTGTCTTGGCATCTCTGAATGTGTTCAGTTGACTGTGATTGTGTCTCTCCCACCATATAATATGTAATATAGAGACCTTCCGTGCATATGGGTACCCTCTGTGGTGTCCTTCCCATTGATTGAGTCAATCAAGGCATATTTTTTGGGGTCCCTTTGGCATTCAATATGACAGCTGTAACATAGAAATGGGGGTCTCACAACTGCAGATTATAGTAGGTTTGGGTAGATGTCTTTTGATTTTTGTGGATGATGGAGTATATATGATCATAGTTACAAATTTCGTGTATGGTGAATATTTGATGAATATGTCATTTGATACGATAAATTAAAATTAAAGTACAATCTGGTAAGATAAAATCATGCAGATAAATAAAATGATTTTTTTGGTGTATCATCATGATCATTGATACTAGAAATAAATGCATATACTTGTATACTTATATGTCATTGTGAAGATGATTATGACTGTTAGGGTGAGTTTTTAAATTTTGAATCAAATGGTAAACATTTAATTTACTTGTAATATAGTTATTCAAATGAGCTAAAAAGAGCTATCAATTAGGCATTCATCAATTGTAAAAAAAAAAAAATTAACATGACAAAGCTAATTTTATTCTATCACAATTTTAATTTTGAATTACACATGTTTTATGTTTATGATTAACGGGGTGAATGGGGCAGATTTTGCACTTAAAATCCAAGCTCGTCCAATATTTTTATTGGATTTAATTTAGATAGGTCCAGTTTTGGTTTAAAATTTAAGGGACCAAATTCATCCCAATAAAATCAGGTCGGAGTGGGTTTTTCATATAACCTATCACACTGTTACCCCTACTAAGAACAGATGAAAGTGACATCAAAGGAACCCCTTGTTAACAGTTGCATAGGCTGCAGATCACCATTAGTGTTTAACATTGCATAGTGCTTCTATATTATGGTTGAATACCCCCAACATTCAATTTTAGATGGATCACGTTGCATATATCTCTTTTTTTTATATAATTCCATAAATTTAAACAACACCTCCCCCAAGTATCACTGTATCAACATGAGGAGCTCCTTTTAAGAACAGTTGCATAGACTATTCACTCAGACTTCAGTATTGTGTTCTTGAAGTGTAGTTGAGACCATAGTGACACAATACTCCAAGCTTTTCTGAATGCTCTACAGAGTTTAATGACCGGACACCTTTTGTATCTATCAGTTAAACTAATTTTTGTTCTCATACTGATGATTAGAATATATAAGAAACAATATAATTTTATTGTACCCAGCAAAAAAAATATAATTTTATTGTTTCGAATGGATTTCATGTCAAATATTTACTGTGTACGAACTTTGTGATTATGATATTGACATTGTCACAGTAGAGAGGGAAAGAGACGCAGCAACCAATGGTGCAATTTAACTGTTTCATTGAAGATTTTTTTTTTATGAAACTGTAGACCATCTTATAACTAATAAAGAGTGTTTCATTGAAGATCTTGAGCTAATTAATGAGTAGGGAGGGCTATTAATTGTCTTCACTAATGGCAAAAAAATCTTTGTATGGACCAGAAAATTAAATAAGCTATATATAAGGATTATCAAAAATCTCCAAGTGGTTGGGTACTATAAATTGGGTTATATATAACAATAACAATGTTAGGAATATTAAAAAAAAAGAACTCACACATTTTTATTTTTTAAAAATATATACTTCATGTGTATTTAAATAAAAAAAATTGATTGAATATACACTATAAATGTTGAATTCTATATATTCTTTTGTGTAAGAACAAAAAAAATCACATTTTTAATCTAATGACTGAATATAAGATTATTGTGTTATAAAACTATTTATAGTTCCTCTACTCAATCAAATTTAATGTGGAAAATATATATAGTTATTTTACAATACTTCTGACACCATCTCTTTATTCACTTTGGATAACTCAAGTTGTCCATTTGATTAAAGGGAAAAATCCATACAACCCCCTTAAATTTGACTAAGATCCATATAACTCTTACTTTTCTTTAAATCCATATAACCCCTTGAAAACAACTTGTAAATCCAATTAACCCCTTGAAAAAAAATTTCATTGACAGATGATGAATATTTTGTGAATATTTTATTTAGTTAGCCATGATTGAAAACACAATATACTAAAAAAAACCCCTACAATGTGTTAAAAATGCGAAAAGTCCTATAAAAATGATGATTTTACTCTTTCTGGATATATAATTAAACCCTATCTGGAAGAGTAAAATTATTATTACAGATAACTTTTCACATTTTTAACACATTATAGGATTTTTTAGGTATAATGTGTTTTCTATCAAGGTTAATTAAACATAATATTCATAAAATATTCATCATCTGTCAATATAAATTTTATTCAATGGGTTATTTAGATATCTTAGGTGGTTTCAGAGGGTTACGTTGATTTTAAGAAAAATCAAGGGAGTTATAGATTTTAGTCCGTTTACATGAGGGTATATGGATTTTTCCCTTGATAGAAATAATGGCTCCAAAGTCAAATCCATTTGATTCCACTCGTGCGAAATCTACATGTTTCCCATCTCCCCTAATAAACCATTAATACATTTTTTATATTATTTTTCATCTAATTAAAATTAAAAAAATTTAACTTTGTTTTATAAATAGAAATAAGAATCCAGATTAAATATTAAAGTAAAAGAACTTTCCTGCATTCATGATAGGATGATTTGATTTTGAACTATTGAGAAATCTTTAGATAACTTGGAATTAATTATTGACATCAATGTCACAATGAACAATCTTAATATGATATTAATTATAACGCTTGAATTTGATTTTACACCACAGTGGGCAAAATGGATTAAAGAGGCATGTGATTAATAGACATCCAGCTCATTCTATCACTAAAATATATATTACTAAGGCATAATCTATTTTGCAGTAATTTAAAAAAGTTGATCCTAAAAAGTAGTCTTGTAGGTGGACTAATTCTAAAATGGGATCTTTATTCACACAATTTTTTAGTGATTAACATCGCTTAAATATTTTGAATAATTTTTAAAATTAAATGTTAGAAATTTATTTAAATTTATCATGATTATAACAAACAAATAAAATGTAAAAAATGGATAAACTTTTTATAAAAAAAATATAAAATAAAAATCCCTATAAAATGGTAAATAAACCGTACAGATAGGCCCTTGACGACCGCCTTAATAGCTTATACTCGATACTTTATCTAACAAATATGTGCTTTCTAAAATCTTTTTTAAAAAATTATTTTAGGGTCCGTTTGGATATGAGTTTAGGTAGATTCTACGTTTGAAAAATTAAAAATTCTTAAA
This sequence comes from Acorus calamus, assembly GCA_030737845.1. Classification (NCBI taxonomy): domain Eukaryota; kingdom Viridiplantae; phylum Streptophyta; class Magnoliopsida; order Acorales; family Acoraceae; genus Acorus; species Acorus calamus. Next base: position 10,514,954 of record CM060858.1, on the reverse strand, counting down.
CTCAGATCTAAACACATTTTTAGCGTTTAGTTTTTCAAACCATAATCCTCATTTTTAAATAAAAAAATCTTACGGTTGAAGATATAATAAAACATAGGTTTTCAAAAGCTGAGTTTGAAACATGAGATTTTAAGAATCTCAATGTTTCAACCTCACATCCAAACGCACCATAAGTTGAAAAGCTATTTTTCAATCTCATTTCATTTTATATGTAAATTTTCCTACAATACTCATGTTATCATTTTGTATGAGGGTAAGTAAGTATTTTACAAAAAAAAAATGAAATATACAATCTCTAATCAATCACATTACTTTAGTAAGAAAAAAAAACTGCATGTTTGTCATAAAAATTAAAATTATAAAAATGTGTTTCATATCATCAACCAACATATCGGACAACCAACCAAAAAAAACATAAAGGAGTGGACTAGCACCAGAAAAATGTGGCATTAGATAACATTGTCGCCACGTGTGGTGTAACGACAAATATATCTAATGCTTATTTTTGGTATTTAAAACCCCTCCCATACTTTGTTGGTATTGCAAACTTACATTTTTTTAATGATTAAAAAGTCTCATGAAAAACATTTTGTATATGTTACTTTTCAAATGGAATAAAGTGGTTGGTCTTAAACTTAAAATATACATTAAAAAAATTGAACTATCATTGGCAGATACGTATACATAATTTTTGTTTTTTTGGCAAATCTTCAAACCTTCCGACAAGAGAGTTTCTTTAACCACTTTTAATGATTATTTGCTTCTTTGTTTAGCCCCAAAAAAGAGTGATTAATTGTTAAACATGTGATTAAGCATCTCTTATTATTGTCGGGTCGACGAAATATTGAATAATGTGGGATCCGTCGTATAACTCATACGTGTCATAAATCTAAACGTTGAATTTGTGAGATATTTAGGTTTTTGCAAAAACAACCCTAGAGAGACTGTTGTTTCTGAGAAATACCCAACAATGCAGGGGTCTCCCATTTGCTTTAGCATCTCTAGGGTAAAAACAAAATAAAGGACAACATATTTGTTAACATTCCCCATTAAAAAAAAATTTGAAAAATCTAAAATATTTTTTTTAATGCTATACAACTTATAATAATTCCACCGGCAGTCTTAACTTTTAAATGTATCTTCGTAAAAAAATAAAATATATTTTAATTGATTTTATATAATCGCTTTAAAAAGAATAAATTACATTTAAACAAATATTTTTTAATGATATATATATATGTGTGTGGCCGGAGCTAAGGATGATCTTGGAGGCTGGAGCAAAATCGACCTGGGATCATTCACAATAGAGTTAAAAAAACTAATTCATACTTGTTGTATATATTTTCACACTGTTTTTTATTGGGTTCTTTGAAGGGATGTAGGCCAGTCTAGACTCTAGACTGCTCTTCCCGCTTAATTGACCTCTTGGTAGTTCTCAAATTACATATGTAACTTTTTATAAAGACTTCTTATTTTTCAATTAATAATAGGTGAAAAACAAAGGAAATATCTTGGACATTCTTGACAATACTCTCCTTAGGAAAGTACATGGGGTTCTTTGCATATAAGATATATTTAAGGATGTGTTTGTAATTATCCCGAACATATGATTTTAAAAACCGACAGGAAGACGTGGACGGGATGTCCTCGGCGATTCGATCGGCACCAACTCTGAGTCTGGCGGTGTCGCTCGCACCCCCGACAGATCTCTGATGAAAGATCTTGACCGTCCGATCTATTATATATATATTTAAACATGGTTAGCCCGGAAGCGTCGGTGGGCCGGGCACAGCATCTCCTCGCCGATTCTTCGGCTGACCCCCCACTTTCCTCGCAGGACCCCTCAGGATCTAATAATGAAATTAATCCAACGGCAGAGGTTAAACCCTTCATTTGATCCTGTGTGATTATTAAATTCCGTATAAAATATTTTTAATCTTGATTGGCTACTAACTTCTTAATATATACTGAGTTATATCAATATTAGTAGGGAAATGTTACACTTAACCTTGTTGGGTGTCACATTTGCATTCCGCACTTGTTTTATTTTTTTAAATATGTATTTAACTAATGAATTACATTCTTTTATATGTAATTCAAAAATAAAGTATATGTTTAGATGAATTGAATTCATTTTTTTTATTACAGAGTATATATTAAGGTATTGGATTATATATTATATTAGATGATTTTATATATTGTGTGATAGCGTGACAACTGCAAATAAGATTATAAAATAGACTAAATATATATCTTATTATATGGATCTAAAATAGACCTTTTATATCTTGTTAGCAGGACTCAGATTTTGTGGAAAATTTACTATTATTTGATTTTTATTGATTATTTGATTTTTTTATTAATTTGGATTTTTGCGGTGTTCATTATTTATGTACAGACTTAATTAATTTGAATGAATGAACCTGGTGGTGGTGGTAATTTTTGTTGAAATAGGAGGAGATTTGACAAAGGCACCAAGTTAATAGTGGTTTGATGTACAAATTATCATAAATAATTTATATAATTTTCCATATTTATGTCTTTAGTAAAATTCTCACTTTTTTCTTGTCATGTCATTCTATTATCTATAGGTATAATTTCATAGAATTACATTGATTATGTAATTAAATTCGTCATTCTATTTTATGTAAATTATTAAGCATCTACATTATATTGTTTTTTACAAATTAATGCCAACTTGAATAACATTTTCCTTTTAGAATTATAAGTTTGGTTAGTTTATGGTAACACTTGAACCTAAGACTTATAGCTACCAATATTGTGTACATGCCAGGAGTCATTATATGAACTAAATAAAAAATACAGCCTTTTTCAATTAACCACAGATGAAATACCCAAAAAAAATAATTTGAGACTTTATCTTTTTTAATTTTGCATACATAAATATTGGAACTCGGAATTCGTGGTCTCTTGATCATAAATAATGTTATCGATTATTAAACTCTCCTTACAAAACCTAGAATTTATCTGAATTAGTATTTAATTTATCATTTTTTCTATTCAACGATAAATTAAATAATAAACCAAATCATCTTTTGCATGTTGGTATATGTGGCCCCTTTTATTGAGGGGTTCAAATGATTGGACTAGAAAAAAAAAGAAGCAATATTTAAAATGAATTAAATAAATTAACTTGCTCAAATTTACTATATCCACACTCATTCACTATTCATGGTCAGCCCTGGTGTTAAATCACTTGGTAGTTGGTAACGATAGCCTATCCAACACAACCAAACAGTAAAAAAAAAATAGAAAGATGAACTACAATCCACAGATACAAAGTCCGAAATCTTAACCGTCAAATCAAAGGTCCATCGCAGTCACTGTTACTATTGTTGATTCGGTGGTCCACTCTTCCCTTTATTAATCACGCTATCCTAACCACCGTCTGATTTAGACACCCCAATTCTACAAGGACATTTAAGTCATTTCACAATATTCCCCTCCCGTATTTTTGAATCCCCAAGCCGCCGATTAATTGCCTCGGCACACGAGTTGTTTCTAAAATGCGCCGAAGCGAATCGTCTAACGTGCGCGGTTTCTGTGGCTATATAAATGTCGAAGCGACTGTTTCGTCTTCTCCAAATCGTCTTCTCGAAACCCTAATTAATGGCGGCAGTGGCGGCGGCGATTCCGATTGAGCCGATCTACAACATGGAAAAGCTGAGTTACGAAATCTTTTCGATCCTCGAATCCAAGTTCCTCTTCGGCTGCGACGACTCTCCGCGTCTCTCCCCGTCGGCGAAGAACCTCCCCATCTCCGTCGCCGGAGGCGGCGGAAGGGTCCGAATCCTCTCCATCGATGCTGGCGGCTCCACCGACGGCCTCCTCGCCGGAATGTCCCTCCGCCACCTCGAAATGGCGCTCCAAAAGAGGTCCGGCGATCCCGACGCCCGGATCGCCGATTTCTTCGACGTCGCCGCCGGATCCGGAGCCGGGGGAGTCCTCGCGGCGCTCCTCTTCACCTCCGGCCCCGACGGCCGTCCGATCTTCACCGCCGACGAGGCCCTGCGGTTTCTCGCCGAGAATCGGGGGTCCCGGCGGAAGGGGATCTTCGGAAAATTGTTCCGCACGAGAGGCGACAAGAGGGGGCGAATATTCCGTCGGATCTTCGGAGATTCGACTCTGAAGGATGCGCTGAAGCCCCTTCTGATCCCCTGTTACGACCTCTCGACGGGGGCGCCGTTCGTGTTCTCCCGCGCCGACGCGATGGAGACGGACGGGTTCGATTTCAGGGTGCGGGAGGTCTGCGAGGCGACGGCGGCGGAGGGCGGGAGGAGGAAGGGGACGGCGGTGGTGGCGAGGTCTGTGGACGGGAGGACGGAGGTCTTGGCGGCGGACGGCGGCGGTGTAGCGGTGGGAAACCCCACCGCGGCGGCGATCACGCACGTCCTCAACAACGGCCACGAATTCCCCCTCGCGAACGCCGTCGATGATCTCCTCGTCGCCTCCATCGGCAACGGCGAGTGCGACGGGTGGCGGAGGGCGGAGGATTTCGTTCGGATCGCCGGGGACGGCGTCTCGGACATGGTGAGTGAGTGGTCTTTTGGTGAAATTACAAAAATACCCATACATTAATTAATTAAAGGGTTTTTTTTTTTTAAATGTTTAAAAGATTAAATACATCCGTATCCAGTAAATATGGATAATCTCATAAAACTTCTTATCAAAATTGGGCTAACCTTAACCCAACGTCTACATCTACATAAGGATGTAAACAATTAGGAACAATTTATTAATTTTAACACATACCAAGAAATTAATAAATTGTTATTTTAACACATACCAAGAAATTAATAAATTGTTCCTAATTGCTTTCATCCTTATTTTTTAGAGAACTAATTTGTCATTGTTTATAAGGACAGAACGTCTACATCATTAAATTATTTTATTAAATTTGAATGGAAAAATTGATAATTAGGTTTTTATTTTATTTTTTTAAGAAAAGATAGATGTTTGCTATTCGAGAATGAACTCGCGTCTCAGGTTAGAAGCGACATCTAATCGAGGCAGGTCATCACCCATCTTTTCACCCCGTGATGCGCATAATCCCTTCTCGAAATTTGATAATTAGATTTTTATGAGTTGATGAAAATTTATATGTTGGAATTATCGATGTTGTTTACAATGCGTAGGTGTCTTTGACCCTTACATTTAATTGATTGATTAATTAATGATCCAGGTTGATCAAGCGGTGTCAATGGCGTTCGGACAAAACAGGACAAGCAACTACGTCCGCATCCAGGTGAAGTTTTTCATTGAATCACGACCGTTGAATTAATGGACCTCTTGTGAACCATCATTAACACAGACGTGTTTGTTATATTGCGCGAACCATTTCATTACAGGGGAACAACGCGTGCGGGAGTCCACATAGCATCAAGAATTCGAGCTCGATCGATACGGAGAAACTGATGCGCGCGGCGGAGGAGATGCTGACACAGAAGAACGTCGAGTCGGTGCTCTTTAGGGGGAAAAAAGTGGCGGAGAAGACGAACACGGAGAAGCTGGAGTGGCTCGCAGGGGAGCTCGTGGAGGAGCGCGAGAGGAGGATGGCGTGCGCAGGGCTACCTGTTGTCGTGCTCAAGCAGGCGAGCCCGAGGTCGTCCTCATCAACGTGTTGATTCTGATTCTGATATCTTTGTCCACCTGACGGCAATCCTATAAAGCTCTGTTGTTGTTGCTTGTCGCTCTCGAAAGAGTGCTGGACGAGTTGTTAGTAGGAGATTTTAATACACTGTTGTTGTTTGTGTGTTTGCGACAATTGTGTACATAATGGATTGAGAAGTGATGGTGTGGGTGTGTGTGGTTTTTTTGGTGTTGTAACTTGATTTAGTCCAATGTAACTATCTTTATTTTTATTTTTTTGGTGGAATTATATTATATTATATTATATCAATGTAGTCACCATGCAAGTGCACGTAAAAAAGGACACTTTGGTTCACCCACACCCGAGAGAGACCTTGAGACACGTGAAAGCCTCGCATCGTGAGAAGTTGTGAATCGGACTGAATAATGAAATCATAAATCAAGGTAAGCGTGATGACATAAAAATCATGTTTGTTTAGCTAAATTGCTTTGGCATTGAACTAAGCTCAAGTCATGTCCATGAATCAATATCGAATTAATTATTTCTCCCTCAATAAATGTTTTTAGAGGGATACACATGTCAGTCCTAACAGGCTGATTGATATTAATAGGATCCAAATTATTTAACCTCGTGCATTTTCTTTCAGTGACCTGCACTCATTATAATGATATCCTTAAAAAATAATTACATTTTTAATAAATGATTTTATACAATATATATATAATTAACTATATTATTTATCTTTTAGAAAAATATATTATGTACATGATATTGAGGGATGTTATTTTCTAAAATAAAAAATACATGCTTAACATTATTCATAATTTTTAATAGAAAAAAGGACTGCTTTTAGGGCTCACGTTTGAAACGGGGTCCTTGGGGGTACGTCGATATTATATTCGGGCACCCACTAGCAGAAACTGCGAAGGTGCATGTCGAATGATGGCCTACTTAATCATAATAAAGACTAGACAGGTTTCTATAGAGAATCTTTTCATTGTAGAGCTAGCTCAAAAGACTATAATTTTATTTCATTTTCCAACGGATCTTGTCTACAATGAAAGTACTTAACATCTAGCTATGAATTTAATCCCCATTTGGATAGCGAAATTGAGTTATTCTGAATAGATAACTATGTCAGCATAGATAACAAATCTATATGAATAAGAAATTTTCTGTTTGGTTGTGTTTTTTTTATTATCAATGGAAAACGTAAGAATAAAAGTTGAGTTGTTTAGTTGACAAAGAAAAAAATATAAATAAAGTGTAAAAAAATTGATTTGACTTGTGGGTCCTTTGATGTATAAGAGGTGTTGATATGTGATTTGATATGATAAGATGTAAAAAGTTGATTTGACATGTGGGCCCATGAGAATAGATAAAGTGAGTATAGCTTATCCTAAGGGTTACTTAGAATTGTTATACTCTCTTATACTCGTTTAAACTGGCTTAGTAATACCAAGTTATACTCTGTAAACAAACAACCATTTTCCTTATCCATTCTTATACCACCCTTATACTACTCTTGTACCCGCCTATTCCGCTTCCCAAACGGGGCATTAAGTAATTAAGTCAGACCTCATGGGTCGATCTATTATTAATAGCTAAATAAGGTCTCTCTAAATCATACATTTGTAATCCCTATACCAATATTTACCTTCGGACAAATAATAATTATTTAACAATATTAAGTTTTATGCTAGCTCAATTTGTCCATTAAGTCAATAATGTACTCAAGCTTGAACATTGATGCAATCATACAACCACCACATATAGTATATTGATTGCACGCGTAAATATTAATTTGATATTTGAGACTTCGACCTATAATTTAATGATTGACAACATAATTTTCAATCACGAAGATCTTGAATTTACCTAAAAAAGTAGTCATTTTAAAGACAAGCTAAGTCATCTCTCAAATTATTGTTATCTACATTATGCTATACATGCATTTAGATCTTTTTTTGAAAGAACAGTAGACCATTGCTATCCAGTTTTATTGCACTAAAACTGAAGTTACAACCGCCTGAACCGAAGTTACATTTAGATCTTAAAAAGAAAAAAAAAGCTAAAATTTAAAAGAATATTGATACATTGTGATAATGAAATACACATTGTAATAATATGAAAATTTTAAAAATTAGTTTTTTAAAGAAAAAAATGTACTAATATATTTTAATATATAGTTCATTTTTTTGTAACAATACTTCAACGGACGAGTGTATCATTTTTTTGAGCTGTACAAAAAGACTGGGTGTATCATTTTTCAATTTTAAAACAACATTATTTGGTTTGTAGCACGGGTGGTCCATGGACTTGAGGCTATGTAGTGCTCTCTTTATGCCTTCAATGGTGACTCAAAAGAAATGAAAAAACAAATAAAAGAGATTCGTAGTTGTCACTCTTCATATTTTGCCTCCCTAATTATTTTGAATGTGAACAAGAAAAAATAAAAATAAAAACTAATAATTAGATTTCATAATAACTAAAGCAAGGCGTGCTCGAGGAATTCAAAAAGTTGTCCTAAAGAAAGACAATGGGAATAAGGGTCATTTTTAAGTTTCATCAACCTTAGTGAAACAGGTTCCTAGGTGTCTAGTGATTTATGGTCTAGGTGATTTTAATGGAACACCTCCCATTTGGAGACCTGCTTTGAACTGTGACAAGATTGAAAATGTATCTATAATCCTAATAGACTGGGTTTTTTTATCTATATTCTCACAGTCTATTCTAGACTCATGATTGTCTCTTCTAGATCTATTGTGTATTTGAGATTTTGTGTCGAATAAATTCTTTACAAAAAAAAATTCAAATAAAACAATGACAGGTGATAGGTGATTGTTTATTGAGGATTGACAAAATCTGATAAGAACACTAGATTCATCCCCAACTTGGATTATATTTCATTGGTGAAATATAAATTAAGCTTCTTTGATTTTGTATTTTAGTCTATAAAAATGAATTATTACATCTATGATAATATTTCACTCATTAAAAAGCCACTTAAGTGGATGATATAATAATGACCATGCATGTGTTAAGAAACAAGTGAAAATTAATTATTGCTAAACAGCACTTTCGATATTTTAACATTATGTTTCATTTAAAATATAAATGCAACTCTGCATGATAGGACTTTTTTTCCCTATATAAAAAGCTATGCAGATAGGCACTGACTCCTTAATATTTGAAAATTTGGATTTCAAAAATAAAGGTTGTGATCCAAAGTTGATGTGCATCAAATTTTCATTCGATTGAATCATCACTGGTTCATAAAATACAGTTCTCTTCTTACAAAAACATTTACTTACCCACTCATGTCAAGCCCCATATGATTTGTACTTCCAAACTCATAAAAGCAGAAGAATAATGAAAATAAAGACAGAAACAGAGAGTAGTTGGTCCTTGTAACTTCTAAGTGAACTCAAAAGCTATTGGCGACTCAAAACTATTGGCGGTTTGTCAATTTAAAAAAAAAATCAGTCAATACAATAACTTTAATTTAAGAAGCTTGAATGTTAAAAAAAAATGCAGTGTGATATCATATATGTCCAAGGATACCCTGTTGAATGAAGAATGATATTTTTCACTTTTTCTATATTACTTATTTTCATGAAAGTATACGTATTTTTTAAAAAAATCAAAGAATGTGACAGCATGTGTGCAATGTAATATCATATATGTCCAGTGAGGCAGTGAGTTATATATCTCACTAAATGAAATAAGATCAAAATCAAAGAATTTGCATGTCTGGATGTGAGATTACAAGAGGACTGTCCTTAACAAGTTTCATTTGAGAAATTGATTATGTTATCAGGCTTTCCTTTAGATATGGTCCCTACCTTTGCTTTTAAGTTTCATATGTACTTTGATTCATCATTAGTGAAGCAACAACGCCTCCTGATGTTTAACCTTTAACACTATTAATAATAACAAAAAAAAACTACTATAGAGACATATATCTACATTTCCGGAGGAGAGGAATTAAAGGATTGAGAGATATAATATATAGTTGTCTACATTTCCGGAGGAGAGAGATAATATATAGTTGTCTATCTCTCTTCTCACCATTCTTTTCTCTCAAAATAATTATGTCTGATCATTTTTTGAAAACTAATAAACCCTAATAAAGAAAAGAATAAACAACTAAGGATACGAAAGAGCAAACAACTTTTACAAAAAGAGGATTGATACATTCAATCCGTTTTGTTGCCCCGTCTTGTGATGTATATTGTACTATATATCGTTGTGTATGAAGATTAAATTTTCTTATAGTTTTTAAAAAGTAAAATATTAATTAATGTATGTCAATATGTATTGTATAACAATATGTATTTTAATGGACGGTTGCATAAATAAACAATGACTATTGAAGTGTCTATCAGTAGAACAATGATATCTCTCCTTTTAAGTGGTGGTTTCTCATTTCAAAAAATCCATCCAAAGCTGAGAACTTGAGAGGTTTGAATTAAAAAAAAAAAAATGATCTTCTTTGTCCTTTTTCTTTTTAAAAAATGCTCCATTGAAAATGAGATGAGTGAATAATGTGTTTGCTTTGCTTTCATGGTGTGGTGTTCATGTGGGGTAGTCCATCTCCATGAGTTTTGCTGCTTAACTACCCAAACTATAAAATAGTGTTCTTAAAACTCAAAAGCATAAAGCTCTCAAATAAAAAATTCCCACCAAGACAAATAGAAAATTATGTTTCAGCTATCCATCCAATTATTATTTCAAATCTCTTTTTGAGTCCAGGTAGCGTGTTGTCGATGTCTTGGGAATGTTTTTTTACAAGAAGTTTGAAGAGCTGGAGATCATCACTTTCACTTTCAGTTGAAAAGTGTTGATAGCTCTAGTGAAAATATGACTGCAGCTCGAACGGGTTGGGTCGGATTGAAATTCAATCCAAATGTTGAAATAAATTCAATTGAAACTTATAACTTTGGAGATGTAAACCAGAATGCAACATTTGGGTTTAGTTCGGTTTTGGGCAGGGTGATTTAGTTTGATAGCCAATTTGGTAACTCTGTTCTAAAGAATAATTCTTCCTTCTCAGAAATTCAATTCCATTAATTCTGTAGAAGAAGAAATTTAGACTGAAATGTTTAGGAATGAATACCAAAAAGAAGATTCTAAATGCAATTTTTCTGGCTATTCCAACAGAAAATGAAAAAGACAAACAGCCCTGAGTTTAGCTTTAAAACCATGTAATTTTATACAATTTGAACTTTGAAAAAGACAGCATCTAACATAAAAATATTGATAATAAAGATAAAAATGAAAGACAACATTGATGAAATGAAACTACACGAATAATAGTTTAGGATAAAAATAAATTCAACCATTGAAATCTTAACTTAAAGATTAAACATTTCAAATTTGACATAAATAATAATATAAAAAAATTGATGCCCCATGCTGCATATTTTTTTGAAATATAAATTTATCACTAAAAGACATCAGATCGGGTTGCTCGATTCGGATTTGGATTGGGTAAGATTCAACCTGTGTAAGTGCACCTTTGCACATTAAATGATATATTGCTAGTTCCACATCACATATTTCTCTTGCCTGTTTAAAAAATTAGAAGATATTAGTGGTAGTAGTTGAATATATAATAATAAATTTAGAGAACTTTTGTCAAATGCATAAATTGCCTGTGTGTAAATTTTATATTGTATTCAGAAAATATAAAAAAATTGTGGTTTTTTTATTTTTTAACCCTTGTAAACTATATGATTTAGTGATCGATCTCTCATTTCTTCATATTTCAGTTTAAATCCCTAGATTTAAAGGGTATGTTTCTCATTAGTCCCTAGGAGGGACCTATCACTAAATTATTTAGTTTTCTTTTTAATCCCTGGAGTAGGGGTGGTAAATGAGCCGAACGAGCCGAGCTTTGACATGTTCAAGCTCGGCTCGTTTATAAACGAGTTGAACCAAGTCGAGCTGAGTCGAGTTCATGAGCCTCAACGAGCCTGATATTCTTATTCATTTTAGGGTTTTTAAGGGTTGAAAACACAATTTTAGACTAAATGAGTCAAGTTCATGAGTCTAATGAATATAACTTTATATTGATTTAATGTTCTGATTTTACAAAGAAGTTGAATCAAGCTTCAACTAAGTTTTTTATAACACAAACAAGTCAAGTTTGAACACAAAATGAGTTTTGCTCGATCCATGTCCCGAGCCTAATCGAGCTGTAAAAATTGTTCAAGCTCGTTCATTTGTCTAATTGAACGAGTCTGAACGAGCTCAAATTGAGTCAAGCCCGAACGGCTTGGTTCGTTTACCAGTCATACCTGGGAGGGACTAAAAAGGAACATATCTTTAAGTATGAGGACTTAAACTAAAATATGAAGAAGAATGATCAATCACTGAATCATAAAATTTACTGGACTTAAAAATAAAAAAATACAAAAAATTATCATAAGTTATTTCACATATCTAAAATATAATTTAAAAGTGACTCCGCTAAATGATTATTCCTACATTTTCTATAGCAAGCATTTGAAACCCATTTATGTCATATGTTTTATGTTTTTTTTATTATTTTCAAAATCAACACTTTCGGAACAATCCATCTTGACTGGTGTGGGAAAAAGTCTGATCTATCACCTTTTTAAAAGTACTCGAAATTCAAATTTAATATGTATAAAGATTCAAAGCTTGTTATCCCTTTATTTAAAAAAAATAAAAATAAAAATAAAATAAAAAAATTGTACAAATAAATCAGATTCTCAGATGTTCAAACGCAACCCAACTCTCCACTGCAAGCAACCTCGTTTTTAATTTTATTTTTTAACACCAAGAAAAAAGGGGAAATTAATGAAATTAATTTGGGTTCTTGTGATCACCCGTCTATTATTTTTAGGTATCTGAAAAATTTTAGGACGGTGAAAAATTATCTTTAGATCACTCTAGCTGAATGTTGTTCAAAAATACTAAAAATATCAATGCTCAATTATGCGAAGATAAACAATGTACTAAGAAGTGTTAACAGTATATTAGAGATACTTAATAATGTATTGGATGTGTTTACAATGTATTGAAATAATTGAACAGATGACATTTTATGCGAAAGTTAATAATGTATTGAAAAGTGTTAACAGTGTATTGAAGATACTTAAGTGTAACAGCGTACTGAAATAATTCGGTGGGATACATTTTTTGTATTTTTAAACAACATTTGACTGAAGGGATCTAAAAATAAATTTTCACCGTCTCAATGACCTAAAAAAACTTCAAAAACTCCAGCGATCTAAAATTAATATACGAGTGATCACTGGAACCTAATTAATTTGTCTTAAAAAAACATGCATTCGTGTACATGTTTTTTTTTAAAAAAAAATCAAAATTAAATGTGTTAGGCAATGTGTGCACCACATTGTCTTAACACAAGTCTGCTCGCACCGATCAGCCAGATATATTGTGTTTTAGATTGTATATTGAAAAAATATACATTGAAATCAGGATAACATTTAAATTAATAACAAATATATCACATAAAATCAAATATTAATTAAAAAACAAAAAGAAAGATAATGTCTTTTCCGATCTCAGTTCCGGTCTACATGTGTTTTGAATTTTTTTAAAAAATAATATACTTCATCTAATGATGTACATGTTTTTATAAAAAAAGAAACATATACTCTAATAAATTACATATTTACATTTATAAAAAAAATGTAAAAATTGTATTGAAACATATACCTTGTTAATATAAGTAAATGCTCTGTTAATTTTTTAACAACGCATGAGACTAGAATTCGGGCTGAAAAAACACTGAGTTATATACCTCGTTACAGTTATTGTAGGGGGGTAATGAGATATATGAAGCTGTAAAATGGGTAAAGCGTAACAAAAATAATAAGGAAAATGTTATACTCACTTTATTTTACAATTTAAAATACAGCCCCCATGTTTTCATTTTTTGAAAAAATTTCAACCATATATATATCTCTTTACGGTGAGTGAGTAGAGGGGGCTAATGAAATGTATAAAACTATATTTTGAATGGTAAAAAAAGACTAAAGTATAACATAATTCAAATGATAAAAGATCTTATTTGGGCCCACAATGGCCCAAAAGGCCCAGCCCGTGATGCACGCATGCGCTTACGAGCATCGTTTGTTTGGATAATGTTATATCCAATCCATTTTCCAGTCCTAAATCTAGCCTACAAGTATTTTGAATTTTATAAAAATAATATACCTCATATAATAATATATATTTTTTATAAAAAATAAATCATGGATGTATTTATGAAAAATGTGAAAAAAATCATGAAAACATATATCTCAATAAGATGAGTATATGCTCTAATAATCTTCTATCAATGCAAATGGGACCGAAATTATGATTGTAATAAAAACAGGGTATAACAGCAGTCCGTTCATTTTGGCCTACTAACAAGTAACAACACAAGTGAATAACTATATATAATACATGAAAAATGTTAGACTCGATCATTTTTACCAACCAAAACTCAAACAAAATATATTTCTATTTTTAAAAAATTATAAACATCATCCAATTAAATATATGATTTGATAAAAAGTGCATGTCGCTCTGTTTCAAGTTTAATGGACTCATTTTTAGAAAGTGTAAGAAAACATTTAATGAGATATATACATCGTTCATTAGAATTTTAATAAGGCATATATAATTGTATTTTGGACTGTAAAAAAAACTGAGTGTAACAGCACCCATATTATATATATCCAAAAAGCGTTAATACACTCGGCATGTTTTGCAGTTAGGGGTGGTAATCGAGAACTTTGATGTGTTTAGGCTTGACTCGTTTAGTATCAGGCTCGGCTCATGACCGAGCTTGATTTTGTGTTCAAAATCGGCTCGTTTGGCTCATGAAAAGCTTGGTTGAAGCTTGACTCGGCTCAATTCGTTTGTTAAACGGGCAAAGCCGAAACTCAAACCAATGCTCGGCTCTAGCTCATAGCTAAAAAAAATTATTTAGGATTTGAGAAGTCATCTTTCACAAATCACAACACTTTATAAATGTGAAAATAACATAAGCTCGGGCTCGGCTCGGGTTTTTTCCAATGTTCGAAATATCGATTAATTCGATATATCGATTTGGCCTCAAATCGATATATCGATCGATATATTGATCGGTCCGATTTTTTTTTTTATTATTTTTGAAAAAAAATTAAAAAAAATTAAAAAAACAGCAAAAAAAAAGATAAAAAATAATGAAAAATAAAAAGAATAATTTGATATGAAGATATTAATAATTTTACAATGGTTTTGGTTTGAAAAAAAATACATGACTAATTAATTACAATATAAAACTATAAATCTGATAATCCATTGCATTGTTTATTAAATTAATATTCAAATAAATTGACTCATTCATATTTATGAATTTATCCCATAAGTTATGTTTTTTTTTAAATATATATATATATATATTCTAATGGAAAAAGAATGGAAAATAACTGAAAAAACAGAAGAAAAAAAAGTAGAAAATTGAGAAAAGCAATGAAAATGAATAAGAATAATTTGATATGAAGATATTAATAATTTTACAATGGTTTGATATGAAATAAAAATGCATAACTAATTAACTACAACATAAAAATATAAAAGTGATGAAATTTTATTTAAACAGATGATCCATTATATTAGTTACAAAATCTCATTTTTAAGTTCCATCTAATGATGTGTGTAAAAGATGTAAATAAATATACTATTTGAGTTATTTTATTTTTTTATTAAAATAAATACTTAAATAAATTGATTCATAAATATTTATGAATTTATCTTATAAGTTATGTGTTTTTTTTTAAAAAAAAATATATTCTAATGAAAAAAAAAACAAATGAAAATGCATACTAAAGAATAGCTGTACCATCTGAGCAACAATACTAAAGAAGCTCTGATCTGTTGCATACTAAAGAATAGCTGTACCATCTGAGCAACAACACCACACTGTTAATTTTATAGTTTATATATATAATATATGTTTGTTCGACCCGACTGACTAAAAAAAACACAACGATATATCGACGGTTTTCGATATATCGTCGATATATCGATGACGTCGGCATGACGTCAGCGGGATTTCGATATTTCCTCGCGAAATCACCGATAAGTCATGATTTGGTCTCCGCAATCGATATATCGATCGCGATTTTTAACTGTGGTTTTTTCCAACCCTTTTATATTAAGTAACGAGCTCGTATAGGCTTGGGTTCAACTCGTTTACAAACCAAGTTTTAAAAAGTGTTCAAGTTTGATTCATTTATCTAATCGAATGAATCCAAACGAGTTTTAATTGAGCCGAGCCCGAGCTGCTCAGCTTGTTTACCACCTCTATTTGCAGTCCCGTTTGTAACCCGATACACTATGATAATATAATATATACTGTGTTATCGTAGTGTATGAGATTTTATCGTAGCATATGAAGTAAAAAAATTATTTTTTGAAAGAAAAAAATACATTATTGCATCTCAATATATATTACATTTCATATAAGAGTGTGTGTTTCAATGAGAGAGTATATGATTTTAAAAAAACGGTGTGAACTAGAAATATGATTTTAAAAAACATATCATTTTCCATTTCCTATGAAAATTCGAAATCCAACGTTCATTGTAAAAGCCTCTCATTTCATTTCCATTACCATGTAGGGCCATGATCAGGAGAGTGAGGGTCCTGGAGTCAGGTAGACCTGGCTACTCTCCCAAACCTTCTCCCCCGTTCTCTTTCTCTGTCTCCCCTCACCCCCAGTTCAGCCTCTGAACTCTAATAGTAAGATCTACTTTTTAATCCCACATATAACACTAAGCGCATTATAACACGCAGTCCGAAATACATTAGTCCCGCATGCCGATATATATATACACACACCTTATTATATTAGATTTATTTTTTATATAAAAATCAAAACGTGCATAAACTAGCAGAGCCGTAAAAGAGGTTGTGCCTAACATTTTTCCACTAAATTTTATGTTCTGGCTTGACACACATACAATTTGGGGACGTACATAGGTGGTGCATGTGCACCCAATGCTTCAATGAGAAGGTGAGGGTTTGAGGCATCCCTTGACAGTGGAATCCTACCTAGCCACCTCCATTCCACCTCAAGCAAAAAAGAGGAAGGGGGGGAGAAAAATAAAGGGAGGGAGGAGGGGGAGGTGGCTGGTGGCGGAGGCTACGGGCAACAGAGGTGATGGCGACGGGGGAGGAATTGGAGGGGAGAGAAAGAGAGACAGAGACAGTTGGGTGGGGGGGGGGGGGAAGGCAGAGGTGTGGCATCCAGTGGTGTCAGGCCCCCTCTCTTTCTTTCTCTCTCTCTCTTGTTCTTCATCTGTTTTTTTTATATAGGATGGATCACACCCTTCATTTTTGTTTTTGCTTTTCTGGGGTGGGGTTCCATCCCAATGGAGTGATTTTAGTTGTTGCCCCCAATGAGAATTGGTCACAAGTCAGGCGTACTTGGATAAAAAGATTTGATTTGTGCTAGGGCTCTAATATGATGATAGAAGAGCTCAATCCAACCCCAACCCTCTTTAACCCTCACACCCATAAAGGTCAACTTGAACCCAAGGGTTGGGTTCGAATAGTATTCAATTTTGTTTTGTGAAACTGTGTTTTTTAAAACAATTTAAATTTGACAACAGTCAACCAAAAAAAAAGACTTTTCAATGGAGAAGCTTATAAAAGAAGAAAAATTGAAGGGACAATGGAGTGAGAGAATGGGCAATGAAACTTTGATAAGTTTCCAATAAGTTTCCAACAAGGGTGTCAAAACACTCATTCCTTTTTTGCCCGTCTCTTTTTAAAAATGACATATCCCTAATACAATATATGAAATCTCCTAACGCAGTATATACACTACACTTTGTCAATACATATTCTATTAAGAAAAATTCAAAATACATGTATTAGAGTATCTAAATCATTTTTATTAAAGAATGTACTTTATTAGTATAGTAGGTACTTAAAAAATCAAAATGTGTGTGGTCTACAGAAGTGACTGCAAAACAACTTAGCGAACTATTTTCCTTGGAATATAGAAATTGGCTGATTTAAATTTGACCTGCCCAAAATGCACTTCTATTATGCCACAAGTCAATCATGCTTCAGAGTGGTACATTTGCATGTGGGGAGAGTTGAACTTTCTATAATATTGTCAATTTGAAATGCAATGACAAACCAGCTAATTTTCTGATACTGTAAAATGAAGGGATACCACAGATTTCAAATCACAAAATGAATAAATGTCTTCTTCTTTTTGTGTGTGTGTGTGTCATGCAGGTTATACAATAACAGTTAGGACAAGAACTATAGGATCATTGAAAGCTTACTGGCTGTTGCTCGCATTTTTCAAAGGTTGGACTCATCACGAACAACTCTCAACATCTCCAGAAGCTTTGAAGCATCTCTCTTGCCACTCAGAATTGCACCCTCCACATTAGGGCTCGCGCAGAAATCTCCACAGATGACCATCTTCTTGTTTTTGATGAACAGACACTTATCATCTCCACCTATGGATGCAGCAGGAAATGCACTTCCCCTGCAATTTTCATACATTGTCAAAACCAATGATGAGGTCTTTCCTTCAAAAATTGTTTGCAGGCTCCGTTTGGTTGCGCGTTTGGGCGGATTCCCTTTTTGAAAAGCTGAAAATCCCCAAACGCGCAACCAACGGGTCGTTTCCGACGGAATCAAAAGCTGGATTCCTTTTATTTCTCTCTCGAAATCCGTGTTTTTAAAATCTCAAAAAAACGATTTTTTGTCAATGATTTTTTGAGAAAAGCAATTTTTTTCTACCAAACATTAAACTCCTTCCAAATATTGTCTGAATTAAAAAAAGCATCCAAAAAGTCAAGGTCAAAACATTAAAAAGCAGCTTTATTCCAAAATCTACTTTTCAATCTGTGTTTCCAAATGGAGCCTAAATCAAAGAGAACAATGTGATACATTAAGGGATGAATCTCATGTATCTGAATTGGGATTGAATTATCCGTGGCAGGTCACGGGAAAACCTCCATGTGGCATGCCTGGTTGTGTGCCATGACGGGCACACCACCAATACACCCTTTAACAGTGGTGTTCCCGTCTATGTGGCACACCACCAGGCAGGCCACATGGAGATTTCCCTACATGACACAGACAATGTCATTCCATCTGAATCTAACCATGTATTTCAGAATGCAAGTGTTCATGATCTGAAAAGAGAATCACATATGCATGCATTGTTACAAACATGAGTTCATGGATTTCTGAACCAAACTTGCATCATTCGGGAGTCCAATTTTGCTAGTACTGATGGTCAGTAACAATGAAAATCAAAAGCCAAGGCATGAGACACTGACCATCTATGAGCTCTCATGAAGAATGGCTGAGGTATGTGGAGCCCCATGCTTCGGAATTCTTGGAACAACTCTCCTGCCACCAGAGATAATGTCTCACTCGAAGGTTTCTGAAGTCCAGTCTTCGTGATTACACTTGTCGCATAATGCTGTTGAATGTAATACCCAACACTCACTGAATGTGGATTTTTAAGTAAGTGATTACTAAAAGGTATTTTAAGATTTAAAATTCATAAATGTAAACTGGTCCAGGGGTAGGCAATGTAGATGCTCACCCATTGCCAACAGATCGCCCTGGCTTACTACTGTCACAGAACACCCAGCTTAAAACATTGGAGTTCTTGAATGAGAAGGCTTTAAAAGGAATCTGAGCAAGGAATTGACAATTATTACTTGCAAAGTACAGAACAAGAACAAGAAGTCCAGGTTTCCTCATACATCTAGTAATTCCCAGGACAATAGATCGCTAAAAAATGAGAAAGAGAGCAATTCTCCTTCACACTGATTAAACTTGAACATAGAACGCAGAAGGTGGAAAGAAGTTTGGTATCTCTCATGTGATAAATTCAACCAAAAGGAATACATGTAACTTTAATGGTTTCCCTCTACTAATATCAGAAAAATTGAAGTTATAACTTTAACATAGAATTGGTCTACCAGTTTCATTTTTAAAAAAAACTTTAATATAGAATTGCAGGAAAAAAAATTATTGCGAGGATATAACTTAAAACAGTTGTAATGGGAGTTCACAAAATTAGAAAGTTGTGGGGTTCTTACAGATGACAGGGACTCTGAAAATGCCAACATAAGAGCAAAACATGGACGGACAGGGACATCATGTAGCTTCACTGCCACGTCAGGAGCCAACTTTAAAATATCTGGAAAGATTGGATGGGTCAGAAACTTCATTAAAACACCCAAAAAGGAAAGTGTAACCTGCATTTTGATGAAAGATATCAAAAGAAGAAAGAAAACAATAAGAGAATTGTTCACTGAACCATCACATTAAATCTCGCATAACATAAAATGGTTGGCTCATTTTAAATTCCCAACAAGTAAGAACCCAAGGTAAGGAAATTTCAGATATTGGTCGACATGTGAACTAAAGTTGGGCATGGATCAAAGAGGAAAGAAAAAGACCCCATCCTGCAAAAAACTCACATTAGGTGGTAATTCAGAATGCCATCTGATAGAAGATAGAAAGGCCACATTTGGCTGGTAGATTAATCAGAGAAAAGTGCGGCTTGTTACACACTTTTATTTTATTTTTTGGATAACTAACTCAGACCCAAGTCAGGATGGCCGAGTGGTCTAAGGCGCCAGACTCAAGTTCTGGTCCTCTAACGAGGGCGTGGGTTCAAATCCCACTTCTGACATTTGATTATTTATTACACTCTTTTTAGCCCACAAATAGTGGAGATTTTAGTCTTTTTTTCACAATCCATGTATGCTACATGGAAATGTTTGTGTTCTCTAGAGAAAAATGACCACAAACAGCACTGCAAAATTCATTTTTGAAGCATACAAGTGAGCATCAATCACATTCAATAGAAAAAAAATTTACTTCCATCACTAGTTAAGGTTATTGGAATTTTCTCAGGAACCATCACTTACCTAAACAAAACAAAGGTTATTTAAGGTAGTGATTGAAAATTTTGGCATTCTTTCCACTTGGTTGGAAAATCTCCCATAAGTAGCATCAGTCCCATTTACATAAAACTTTACATCCAAGATATCCTAGCCACCAGTGACCCAACGGCAGCCTCACATAAATAGATAAGGAATTCCAATTTGTGATCGGCAAGCTTGCCTACTGTTCATCCTTATTCAAAGATATTCAAAATGCAAATACTTCCAAACATGAGATGTTATAGGTAAACCCAGAGAGCGATGATGGGTCAATGGAGGAAGAGAGCAGGTAATGGAGGAAAGAAAAAGACCACATCCTAGTCCGGCAAAAACTCACATTAGGTGGTAATTTAGAATGCCTTTTGAAAGAAGATAGAAAGGCCACATTTGGCAGGTAGATTAATCAGAGAATAGTGTGGCTTATTACACTCTTTTATTTTATTTTATTTTTTGGATAAGTAACTCAGACCCTGGTCAGGATGGCCGAGTGGTCTAAGGCGCGTTCTGGTCCTCTAACGAGGGCGTGGGTTCAAATCCCACTTCTGACATTTGATTATTTATTACTCTTTTCAGCCCACAAATAGTGGAGATTTTAGTCTTTTTTTCACATTCCCTGTGTGCTACATGGAAATGTTTGTGTTCTCTAGAGAACAATAAAAAGTGGGTACCAGAAGATGACCACAAACAACACTGCAAAATCCATTTTGAAGCATACAACCGAGCATCTATGACATTCAAGAGAAAAAAAATTTACTTCCATCAGTAGGTAAGGTTATTGGAATTTTCTCAGGAACCATCACTTACCTAAACAAAACAAAGGTTATTTAAGGTAATGATTGGAAACTTGGCATTCTTTTCACTTGGTTGGAAAATCTCCCATAAGTAGCATCAGTCCTATTTACATAAAACTTACATCCAAGATACCCTAGCCACCAGTGACCCGATGGCAGCCTCAGATAAATAGATAAGGAATTCCAATTTGTGATCGGCAAGCTTGCCTACTGTTCATCCTTATTCAAGGATATTTGAAATGCAAATATTTCCAAACATGAGATGTCATAGGTAAACCCAGAGAGCAATGATGGGTCGATCGACGAAGAGAGTGGGGAGCATTTGTTGTAGATTAATGGAGGAAAGAAAAAGACCCCATCCTAGTCCGGTAAAAACTCACATTAGGTGGTAATTCAGAATGCCTTTTGATAGAAGATAGAAAAGACACACTTGGCAGGTAGATTAATCAGAGAATAGTGCGGCTTATTACACACTTTTATTTTATTTTATTTTTTGGATAAGTAACTCAGACCCAAGTCAGGATGGCCGAGTGGTCTAAGGCGCCAGACTCAAGTTCTGGTCCTCTAACGAGGGCGTGGGTTCAAATCCCACTTCTGACATTTGATTATTTATTACACTCTTGTTAGCCTACAAATAGTGGAGATTTTAGTCTTTTTTTCACATTCCAGGTATGCTACATGGAAATGTTTGTGTTCTCTAGAGAACAATGAAAAGTGGGTACCAAAGATGACCACAAACAGCATTGCAAAATCCATTTTTGAAGCATACAAGCGAGCATCAATGACATTCAAGTAAAAAAAAATTACTTCCATCACTAGGTAAGGTTATTGAAATTTTCTCAGGAACCATCACTTTCCTAAACTAAACACCAAAGGTTATTTAAGGTAATGATTGGAAAATTTGGCATTCTTCTCATTTGGTTAGAAAATCTCCCATAAGTAGCATCAGTCCCATATACATAAAACTTTACATCCAAGATACCCTAGCCACCAATGACCTGATGGCAGCTCACAAGTCACATCCATAGATAATGAATTCCTATATGTGATCGGCAAGCTTGCCTACTGCTCAATTTCCTTCCTCAAAGATATTTGAAATGCAAATACTTCCAAACATGAGATGTTATAGGTAAACCCAGAGAGCAAGCAAGTGATCATCAAGGGGACAATTTTATCATGTAAACCGTGTCTCTGACTCCTATGAATGAGAGCAGAGAGTATTTATTATTCTGGATTTAGAAGTAGAATTTCAATTCCTCGAGAAGTAGTTTGACTAGAATTGGTTAAAAACTAAAACATCCACCTATCTGACTATATATCTCCATTGGAATCAATAAAAGGAAGAGTTTTGGATATCTTGGGATTCCAGTTCCTAATTTTTACATTCAAATCCAAACAGGTGAAGAGAGCAGTTATACAAATTGCAGTTCCAAATTCCACACAAATTCATACCCATTGATACCACTAGATCATCACACTAAAAACTCTACCAGTCTTGGTTCTTGCCAATAATCAACAGATACCAAAAGAAAGCAAAACTTCCAAATATATTCC
The DNA here is from genome assembly GCA_030737845.1 of Acorus calamus. Taxonomy (NCBI): domain Eukaryota; kingdom Viridiplantae; phylum Streptophyta; class Magnoliopsida; order Acorales; family Acoraceae; genus Acorus; species Acorus calamus. The sequence goes on along the minus strand of CM060858.1, from coordinate 10,492,029 downwards.
AACAAATAATAATGAATAGCAGTAGATTAGTAAAGATAGCAAGCAAACCTAGAGGTGGCGGCTTTCCATGGACTCCTGTGAACCTCGACGAAACCACATTTTTATCCGATGCAACGACGCCATCGAAACAGCCCAAATCACTTCCATCCAAACCCATCAATGACCACTCCCTCCTCCCCTCAACCCACTCCAATCTCCCAACAGTCACCCCAAACTTAGCTTCAACTCCTAAACAGAGAGAAAAGACACCATTTTTAACAACAAAAAACAATACCCACCAAAAAAAACCAAAACCGGAATCGCATACCAGTCTCGGAACACAAAGCCTTGCACATCGAATTCATGCCCGGAACACCAACGTATCTCTTCATCACTCCGACGGTCCGACCTCCTCGGCCTCGACGAATCCACCCTTATCGAACGATCCGAACCTCTCCTTCCACTCGGCGACGAGCCCTCTCGCCTCCCACTCGGCGACGAGGCCGGCGACCTCACCGTCGGAGACGGTGAAGCACGGCGCGCCGTGGTCAAAGGAGAGGTCCCCGCCGTCGTGGGCCGTCTCCCTCCGATGGGACGTCCGGCCGCCGGGGCCCCTTCCGGTGACGGTGACGGTGACGGTGACGGTGACGGTGACGGTGACGGTGACGGCGACGCCCTCCCTCGCAAGCGAAGACGCGCAGACGGCCCCGGAGACTGAGAGACGTGATCAGAAATCGATGGTGTCGGAGATTGAAAAGAATTGAATGAATTGAAGGTGACGAGTGGTTACTTCCGGCGCTGACGACGGCGATCCTCATTTGGTCGGGTTTGATTGTGCTGCGTCGGTGAAGGTGGAGGAGACGAGCGGTGCAGATCGGACGGAGAGAGCTCAAGCGAGATTGCATCACCCAATATAAAATTAAAATGAGAGGACTGTAAAATTGAGTGGCGTGGAAGGACTCGGATTTCGCTTTCAGGCTATGTTTTTTTTATTTATATATTTCTTTTGACATCTGTATGCATATTGTATTTATGAATTATGTTTAAAATTTTCTAGCTCATTTGGATGCGTGGTGAGACGGACGGAGATCTATGTTTAAAATTTATCTATTCTCGTTGGGAATCGTAAAAATAAATGTTTTGTTGTTTGGGTAAAATGTGAATAAAGTATGGATAATAATTTATAAAAGGTAAAAAAGTAATGATAGTTGATTTGACAGGTGATTTATAAGAAGTGATGACAATTGATTTGACAGTGGGCCCACTTATTCTTTGAGTAGAATAACCTAAGATAACTTTTATTCTAGGGGTTGATTGGAATCTATATACCACTTTATTCTAGCACATTTTATTCGGGTTTATCTGAGCTTTCCAAACGGGGCTCAAATTTTATCCGGAGTTATCCGGGGCTTATCCGGCATCCAAACGGGGGCTAAGGGTCCGTTTATGTGTGTGGTTGGGACGTCTGCTAAGACACTCTGGGGGGAGGGAAACGGCATTGCACGAATCATTGTTTTCATGGAGGCGGGAATCATGGGGAAAATTAGTGAAAAATCATATACGACAAGGGTTTGCAGGGTTATCAACTCAGAAAGAAAAAAGTTGTTTGTGTGCACGGTCACATCTGCTGACACCACTGTTGGATGAAACACAATGCCAAACATTGCCTAAATAAAAAAACAGTATCTACGTCGGAATATACAAATTCTTCGTGTTTGAGAAACCTCATAAATAATGTTTTCTATTGTCCCTCTGCTTTCTCAGAGTGACTCTAATACAAGAGCATCTTACTCCACAAGTGATAAATCAAATACATCTATCAAATAAAACCAACATTATGGAGCAAAATAGAGTTCAAAACATGACACATGAGATCAACCCATGGACTGTCCTTATTTAGCCCACAATCCTAACTCACCCAACTCAATAAAATGAGTTTTATGGATCGAGTAAGTGGTGTTAACTTGACTATCCATTCTCCTTGGTAGTTGATATGGATATTTTTCATGTGTTGTTAGTCTTGTAAGTTGTGTTTTTATTTTCTTAATTGTAGTCAATGTCTTGTAAGTTGTTTTATTCCATTTCCAAGTATTGTAATTGAAACTATATCTTGTAAAGTTGTAATTATTGTTGTCTCAAGACATAAGCATTGGGCAAGTCAACATAGGACTTATTGCCCTTTTTTGAGGCTTGTCCCTTCTCATGGCCTATATAAATTATGCAAGATGAATGAAATAGAAGTGAAGTTGAATTGAATCAAATTTATCTAAAAGTTTGCTAAGAAGTGGTTTCTCTTGAAGTAACTTTATCTCTTATTCTTCTTTTTGTGAGAGTTAAAGGTGACAAGAACATCTCTTATCTTTCTTCATTGATCGACGATCCGTAGGAGAGAGCGAATTCTTGGAGTATTTGCTCTTGTCCTTTATACATTCATTGATCAGACGGATCCTGATTGAAGTGGCGAGATTCTATTCCTATCCCTCTATCCAAGGTCGTGTTCTGCTTAAATCTCTACAGGTGGAATATCTATCCCCATCAAGTGGTATCAGAGTCATCTAGGAGATATATTGCAATGCTTGATTACGAGATAATCCAATTGGACATTATCTCATCTCAATGGTCATTTGAAGATTTGAGATTTCCTATCCTTTCATCAACAAAGAAAGTCCAAAAGCTATTGTTGATTGGAGCCTTCCACCTATTTTTGTTGAAAAGATGGAGGAAGCAAAAATTTTCACCGATCTTTGATGAAGCGATTGAGGAGACGGACCTTCCACATATCTTCAATGAACAAAATGAGGAAAGACCTGAAGCCCAAGAGGATTCCCTCCAAAAAAAATTTTTTTATGAGGAGGTTGAGGAAACATTGAAATCCAAATTTGTGTATTTTTTACCTCTATTTATTTCTACATATTACCAAGGAACCTCTTCATTCACTTCCACGTTGAGACCATTTCAAGTCGCTCATATGGCCATACCTCTCCACCACCGAAAAGGCCATCACAAAGAGCATTTCATCCACCCTACCATTATTTTGTGGATCCCCCCCTATTTTATCTCATCCACCACCGAAAAGGTCATCACAAAGATCATTTCATCCACCCCTACCATCATTTTGTGAATCCATTCTCCCCCCCTCCCCCATTTTATCTCATCCACCACCATTCTCAACAAATTATTACTTAAAAGCTAGGTTTGTGAGTATTGGTCTGATTGGATGGATGTGATTTGATAACTTCAGAGATGTATTGTTCAAAGTTCACATCTGACCCGCCTTGTCCTAAACAGGGTCAATGAACAGGTAGAAATCTCATCAATGATTTTTAATGTACACATATCATCAATGAGTAATGATATCATCAATGATTTTTAATGTACACATATCATCCATAAGTAATGATATGAAATTTTTTAGTTTCTAGTTGTCTGTCACATTGATCTTTTTCTTCAACATTTCTTCTGCCCCAAACCAATTTCATTGGTGATTTTATGGTAGGGGAGAGGGGAAAGAGTGAGGGGAGGGAGAGAGAGAGAGAGAGAGAGAGAGAGAGAGAAGGGAATAGAAAACAATAAAGGGGAGGGGGTGTGGACGAGGGCAGCCCTTCCTAGGATATTCTAAGGATATATGCTGATTGGAAAATGATATGTTCAACCCTTTATGCAGTCTCATTTACATCCCAAACCTTTTTTTTTAACTATACATTCTCTTATTGAAGTATATATTATTATATAAAACAAAGTATATACTAAATACAATTGTACATTTTTTCTCTTTGAAAAAAAATGTATTCTATACACTACGATAGAAAACTCATATACACTAATGATAGCGCAAGCATACAATACGTTGTGCTATTATAGTGTATGGGGTGTATGCTGCGCTATCATAATGCATGAAATGCAATAAAATGAACTACAAAATAGATTGAGTGTACCGGTGTTTCATTCTAATGTCATCCTAGAATGCCTAAAAAATATCAAAACCACCTTGTTTGATTAATGGTCCAAAGCAAAATTGTAGGTCTCACTGTATTTAAAATTCATTTAAATGAGAAAATTGGACGGAATCTTTGAAAATCCTGATGGATTGATAAATATCAATGATGATTATACCATTGATTAGTAATGTGATTTTAAATAATTACAGAGGCGTTTATACAATGAGGTTTTCCCTCATTATTCAGAAAATATACAATATGAAGCCAATATTGCAAGCGTAAAAGTGAAGCTTTGCGTTGAAAAGATGAAACATGTTTTGATTGATAAGAAAAGAAGAAATGAGGACGTGGAGGGTTTTAACTGGATGAAATGACTACTTTAACAAATATTATAAAATTTAATGATTGACAGTTGATTAATCAATGACAATTAATATATAAAAAATGCCTGAGGTTGGCCCACATTTCGAATATCAATACGATCACGAAATAAACAAAGCTACTTAAGCTAATCATTTATTTTTTAAAATCTACTAAAAACCTATCACAAAAAAAAACAGAAAAACCATTCATACCGTACAATCGACACGATCATAAAAAGACAACCCAACTCGGACCCTCCTTCACCGAACGATTACCATCTGACGGTCTACGTAGCTGGACCTTTTATTCTCACTCACACTTAAAAAGAAAAGCCAAATAACACGATAACAGTTCACGCGTTGCACGTTCTCAGAGTCTCATCCTCGGCAACGCAAAGAACAAGCCAACTCATTCGATCGTCAGCGGGGCCCACCCAGACCCCAACTTCTCTCTGACGAAAATGCCCCTCCCCGTCTCTTCAATATACTCCGCGAATCGTCTCAGAATCAGGGACAGTTTCGTAAACCAACACCCACACCCACTGTTTCTCGGTTCGGGCCCGGGCTCGGGATCTTCTTCTTGAACGCCACAACCACCGACCCGTTCACGGCCCGCGCCGCCCCGACCATCTCCGAGAACCTCAACAGCGAAGCCACCGGCGCAGCCACCCCCATCGGGCCGTGGCTCGACCACCCGAACACCACCCCGACCCGGCCCGGCCCGAGCACCCTCTCCATTTCCAGCACCACCCGGGCCGGGACCCTGGCCCGATCAAGCCCGGCAGAGAACGCGAAGTCGAACGAGCCGTCCTCGTACGGGAGCCCGCAGCACGACTTCCCGAACACGACCCCGGTCGCGGACCGGAACCCGACTCTCCTCACCGCAGCCACGGCCGGGCCGGGATCCGGCCCGACGCAGACGGCTCGGTGGCCCGGCTGGAGCCAGCTCCTCGCGATCAAGTCGCGGAACACCGAGTCGAGATCGCAGCCGTCCGCTGGATCGATCTGATGGAGGAGCACGAAGAAGATCTGAATCGTCAGAGCCAATGCGGTTGACGCTTTGAGCAGCGCCGCCATTTGTGCGAACTTTTGAGGGAAATTTGGGAAAGATTACTTTGAGGAGGAGAGAAGCGGAGAGGGGGGTGAGATTAGCGAGAGCAGAACCTGGAGGAGGTGTGGTTGGCGCCGACGAGGGGGAGGAGAGAAGGGGATCGGAGGGAGGGAAGCCAGACACGTGCTGGAGGGCGGGATCGGCACGTGCGATGGCGCGCCATTGACGACGGAGGGAGGGGTTCGAGTCGGCGGAGGCGGAGAGACTTACATTAGAAGGTGAAGCTTTTGAGCTTTTGATTTTTGATTTTTATTTTTCTTAGGGAGAGAAATTGAAGAGAGGGTTCTTCGAAGGAGACGGTGTTGGGTAGTGGAGACTGGGGAGTGAGTTATGAAGCCTGATTGGATTGGAAATTACGAGATTGCCATGGTTTTCGTTGATGAACACGTGTTTGATATGGGGCCGTTGGATCGGTATTCTCCGTCTGACAATAAAAGGCACTTTCATCCAACGGTTCGGAAATACTCTCACCTTCCGTGTTAAAAAACGAAACTTATGGAAATCGAGAAAAATTCATATACAATTAGTAAATCCTCTTGTAGTTTTATTGGACAATATTTATTTTAGTTCTATTATGATCAAAACACATCAAATATGTGATTGACTTGAACTATACATAACGAATCACTTTAATACTCTTTTAGAAATTACTTTCTTTCTTATGAAAAATCAACTTATTTACTTGAAAAATTGTGAAAATTGGAAAGTCTATGGGGGGCGTTTGGATGTGAGGCTGAAACATTGAGATTTTTAAAATCTTATGTTTCAAACTCAGCTTTTGAAAAGCTACGTTTTATTAGATTTTTAGTCTCAAGATTTTTTGCCTAAAAAAGACGATTGTGGTTTGAAAAACTAAATGCTAAAAATGTGTTTAGATCTGAATTTGAGAATTTTTAGTTTTTCAAACACAGAATTTACTTAAACTCATGTTCAAATGGACCCTATGTAAAATCAGTAAATCCTTTATAAATCTATTAAAATATTTTATTATCCTAAGTAATTAATTCTTCTATTATTCTTATCTTAATATTAAATAGAAAATATATATTATAATTTTTTATAAAATCATATTCTCTAACAAATTATTAAAAAAGAATCTATATTACATATTCATCAAATCTAATTAAATTTAAACAAATGTATAGTTTAAATGCACACATAAATAGTTTTTAAAATAAGATTTCAAAATTGTTTTTATAATAAAAATACACAATTTTCTAACCATGGGAGGCTTCACAGTAAAGGTGACAAGGGCATTCTCTTTTTTTTTCTTCTTGCATTTAAAGGGTATTTCAATCATAAAAATGATTGATTTTACATTTTAATAGTTTTTCAGGGACTTATTTGAATATTATTTTTCAAAATAGAATATTCGTGGAATATATTCCTAACATCAACAGAGTATTGACTCAAGATTTAAAATCATTAACTAAGATAAAAAGATGGAGACTTAAGGGGATTTACTGATTTTACAGATATTTTTTCTCATTTTTATAAGTTTCCAGAGTGTTATATCGAACCGCAAGTTCAATAAAAATATCGAGTATCCCAACCAAAATCCTCGATTTTTACTTCAAAATGGAGAAAGCACCACATTATCTCACTTTTCTTTCCTCATTTTTCAATGAGTTTTCTGATCTTTCTCCTTACTTTTTTTTCTTTTTCAAAATAAAATGACATATATACTCATTCAATAAATTAAAACTTTGTATATATACATTATTGTTTTTATTCATTATCTTTGTATGTTCTTCATTTATTTAGAGTTTTATTAGTGAAAAAAAACCTGCAAATTCAAACAGTAAAAAAAAAGGTAAATTTGTTTTTCTCATATGCTCCAGATGCTCCAATGATAAAAATAAATAAATAAAATCTTTTGAACTCATTAAATTTGTATGAGCAATTTGATAATTGCATTGCCATGTAAGCTTTGAATGAGTAAAAAAATTAAAAAGTGTGGGAATCGTATATCATTGAGAAGATTTTTGGGTTCTCCTGTATGAAGAGCCAAATTAAATTTTGTTTTTTTGAGGAAACATATGAGTAGTGGTTTGAGTGCTCTATTCGGTGGATTCCATATAGTTTAGGAAAGGAGTCCACTTTTTCCCATGAATCGTAGATGCTTTTACTGGTTACAGCGACACCTCATCATACCCATCAAAATATTGGTTTTAAATGTTTTTAAAAAATAATATGTCTCATTAAAGATTTTTAAAACATTATAACATATATATTTTTATAAAAGATAAAATATATTTTATAACAAATAAACTTATTTTAAAAAAATATGAATAATTATAACGAGATGTATGCATCACATAATTATGTATGTACAACATTGCACTACTGTTGAAATATATAAGATTGTAAATAGAATTATGATAATACAAAATGTGTAACATTGCTATTTCTCTTTTGGTTGTTTGTAAAGTGTTTACATTGCGGGTTAAGATTTCCCACCTTTTAGACAGGTCTTTTGGACTCTTGAATGAACGTGGTTTGAAAGTGAAATTCATATAGATGATACAGATAGGACAAACAAAACTTACCAAGAGCTCTATCACAATCAATCCATTTATATTTTCCTTTCTACAAAAACATAGACACTTATTGCATTAATATTCATTTATATATTTATATTTATATATAAAAAAGAAAATTTAATTAGGGGTCATGTATCACTCATATATTATTTTCAGGTCTCTAAAAATTTCTAAGGTTTTTTTTAGATCACTAAGATAATGAGAAATTATTTTTAGGTCCCTTCAGCCAGATGTTGTTAAAAAATACAAAAAATGTCATCGCTCAATCATGCGAAGGTTAACAATGTACTAGAAAGTGTTAACATTGTAATGAAGATATTTAACAATGTACTGGGAGTGTTTAAAATGTACTGAAATAATTGGGCGGAGGTCATTTTATGCGAAAGTTAACAATATATTGGAGTGTTAAAAATACATTGAAGATACTTAACAATGTACTTGAGAGTATTAACAGTGTATTAAAATAATTGGGTAGAGAGCATTTTTAGTGAACAATATTAGACTGAAGGATCTAAAGATAATTTTCAGCACTTTTAAGCACCTAAAAAAAACTTGAAAAAATTGAGAGACTTAAAAATAATAGATGGTTGACCACAAAAACCCTCATTAATTTCTCAAAAAATAACATGCCATCTCCAAAAATTAAAATGGAGAGTAAAACCAAGCACAACTCCATTTATGATACCACTCTTACACCAACCTAACGTGACCATTGGCCCACACTTGGTACTAGGAAACCAAGGTGGTTGAATGAGTAGTAGATTTCTTATAAATAATGCATAGACAACACGACCAACCTTTATATGCATCACATGCCTATCTTTTGATTGATAAGAGAAAAAAACGAGTGAAGTCTTCTTCAGCTAGTCCAGTCATGGTTGCCGACCTCTCATCCTCAGAAGTCCCAACGATGTGATATAAATTGAAGTTTAAACCATCGTTTGAATAGCGATATAAGTTATTTATGATAAATAATTATTTTAATATAAATAAAGAATTATAGGATTTTTTATTTGATTGTGTTTTTAGTTATTGTTATTGAAAAACACATTAATGAGGTTTTGTTGTTTAATATATCATGGATAAAATGTGAATAAAATGTAGATAAATATTTAAAAAATTGATTTGATTTGTGGACTTCTTAATTTATAAAAGGTGATGACGGATGTTTTGACGTGTGGACCCTTGATTTATAAAAAGTGATGACAGATGATTTGACATGTAAACGTATTTTATATTAGTGTAATAAATTGGGTGCAATAACACCAATACAGGGGACTTATAATATCAATACTAATTTATTCACATCTATTCTGGTATAGTCATTCCCACATATTTTGGTATAGTTATACTCATTATTCTGGCATAGTTAAACCCACATATTCTTTGCAAACAAACAATTTTTTGGGTTTATTCCCCGTATTCCTCCCCTATTCCGCTATCAAATGAGGGACAACAGAATAAGTATACAGCTAATCTAATCTCATTAATCCCAAAGTTAGTTTATAAAATATGTATTTTTATATGAATGTATCATGTGTGTATCTATATAAATGTATATACTCACATGAATGCCAATGCATTTTGGGAGATTCATAAAAAAAACTGTGGCAAAGCTAATTCCTAAGTTTTTTACTTGTTCTTTTTTCTCCATCAACCGATTTCCTTTGTGTGGGGTGTGTGTGTGAAGAGATGTCTTTATATTTTAGTAGGGCAGGTTTCATTGCTTACCTCAACATAATTTTATTGAAGATGACATGTAACTCCATTAATTAGATGACGACATGACGTAGACCACATTTAAGGTGGATACACTGAGGCCCTGTTTGGTTGCACTTATTTTCAGTGCTTATTCAGCTTAAAGCTGAAAATCAGCAAAAAAAACTTGTTTGGTTGGACTTGAAAGAAGCCCTTATTGGAATCCTCTTTCAGACATTTTCAGTCACAAAAATTCAGTCCATAAGACTAAACATTCAGTATGCAGTCTATATATAGTTTGAGTGATACCTCTCTTGTAGTGGTGAAAGTGATAATTTTTGGGTTTTCTTTTAAGTTGGAATGACACATCCAAATCCACGTGGCAACCTTTTCTCGAATTAAGCCAGGGTGGATGGAACATCTTGAATAACATACACTGAATGTGGGGTCTGATTTTTGAGATATGAATCGATGTACCACAACAAGAGGGGAGGATCTGTTCGGCATCATGAGAAGGGACGTACAAAAAAGAGAGGGGTACTCTTCGACAGTCAAGTCAATTGTAGAAGAATATAAAAATAGTGTTTGTGCAGATGATTTTCTGTATCAAATTCTCTCTATACAATTCGATTGATCTCTTAGTGTGTGTGTGTTGGGCATGTATGCTTTTTTTTTATTCTCTATTGATCATATCTTTTTTTTTCCCTTCTTGTCTGTATTTATAATGGTTTTGGAGATTAGGATTAAATTCATACAATCCTTAAAATCACATGATTCACAATTATGGAAGATTTGGAGAGACAAATTTGATAGATTATTGGACACAATCAATGTCCATTAATTGGGATTTGATTTGATCTTCAAATATAAAATTCAAATATATGCATTGATCACCCCAATTATTGTGTAATTTTTTTTTGAGGAAGAAAAAAAGAGATTTAGGGGTGTGTAACACGATGATTTCCTAGGAGATCACCTATCCTAGTACTACTCTCGCCCAAACACATTTAACCTTGGAGTTTGATGGGATCCGGTGGATTAGTGCTGGTACGATCGCACCCTGAATCAACCGTCCATTAATTGAGGATTCAAATATCAATTTAAATAAATGCATTGTCACTCTAATTAATGTGTGATTAATTAGGGTCAATGTCACGTATGGCAACATTATAGGAAGTGCATTTTTTGCTCCTACAGATGCCCATTTGCCATTACTATTGAGAGATCAGTGAAGTAGTGAGGGAAAACAAGTTTCTTATCAATCGATGCTGCCAGACGTGACCCATTCGTGGAGTGATTGCATGCAACATAGAGTCGTTCGGTCAAGACTGTCCATGCAATTCTTTTTCCATTGAAGGATGATGGGTAGCGTAGCCTTTAGATTGATGATCAATATCATTCGGTATGAGTTGCTCCTGCATGTAGCGTTACTTGGGCTTGAGCTGCCCCTATGTGTAGCGTAGCCTTTGCCTTGAGCCGCCCTTATGTGTAGCATGGGCTTTAAACGAGCATTGAAAAAATCGTTCAGCATGGGCTACTTCCATCAACTTCTCTTGGAAAAGGCTAATGGATAATGTGGCTGAACAATCGTGTGAGAATTTCACTGAGGCGGTGGCCTGAGATGATGAACCAGGGAGGCGACCCATGGTGGTGTGTGACACTCGGCCCGTTGATGGACAGGCCCAACAGTCCTAATAGGCTCATGGATTTAGTGAGGGTGAGGGGTTGATGTTTAATCTCACATTGCATAATGAGAGGAGATAGTCTGTGCTTATATGTGAGAACAACTCTTATACATCAAAATACATTTTAAAGCCGTGACCATGAGCCCATTTAGGGGCAAAACAGACAACTTCCTATTGTGTAAACCTGGGGCGTTACATGGTGAGCCAAGGAGGCGGCCTGAGGAGACGACGAGGTGAGGTGGTGATTTGAAGGGGAGGCCTAAGGTGGTGAGCCGAGAGTCCGACCGTTTGGTCCAAGATCTCTTTCTATTTGTTAGATCTCCTTGTTCGTCAGATTGACAAGACGAACTAAAGAAGAGATAAAAAATCGAGACTAAAAATCATTAACGATCAATTATTGTGTTAGACATGAGAGATCTCCCATGTAGAGATGCTCCCTAGTTGTTCTCCCCGTCCGCCAATCCTTGAACCCGAGGTTCGAAAGGATGAGATGGCTTTTCGTCGTGCATTGTTACAGACAGCGTCATTTGTGGGGTCCGATTTTTGAGATTCGGGTTGGTATACCACAAGTTGTAAAGGGATTGAGCCTCATTGAAATGAGGTCAATATAAGACTGGGATCCAAGATTTAGGCACGCATTTGTGGTCAGGTATCCATGCAAATGCATACTACCCATCCAAACGTCATTTGGTGTTCAGGAAGTGGCATCCCATGGTAGGCGTTTCATGTTGAAAATAGAGCATTTGAAATGCAAAACAAACATTGCCTTTTGAAACTCAACCCTGCAATGCGAACTTTTGGATTTATAAATGACAACAATATCCCCCTTTTCAAAAAAATCCGAGGGCTAATTTGGCAAAGAGTTAATGTTTTGATGATAAATTGTTTTAATTGTAAGAGATAAAAAATCTATCAATTTTGTTCATATTTACATTTACCAAAATTGAGATAAAAGAGGGGATAAATGCTATCCCACCCTTTAGGTATAACAAAATATCTCCATTTTCATTTCAAAATTAGAACAACTGTCTACAGTTTATCCCGATTATTTTTTATATCAAACTGAGATAAGTTGTCATCTCACTCATTTATCCCTATAATTACTCTTATCTTATCATTTATTCCTTACCAAACCAGCCCTGACAAACTTGTTTTTTATCCTCCACTTACAAAGGGCAATTTGGTAATCCATACACACTACAACACCCAACATTGGTTTTGCAGCCAAACATGTCAACTATGTTTTGCATAGTGTTCTTGACGCGCCACATTGCTGCCCATGTCTAAAAAACCATGTATCCAGAATCCGACTATCCATAACTCACATCCAAACGTTGTCTTAAGGTCTAAAATCATCTTAAAAAGCAGCTTTATTCCAAAATTTACTTTTCAATATGTGTTTCCAAATGGAGCCTTAATCTTCTCTGTTTGGTTGCGCGTTTGGGACGATTCCGCTTTTTGAAAAGCTGAAAATCCCCAAATGCGCAATCAAACAGGGCAGCTTTCAGTGGAATCAAAAGATGTATTCTTTTTAATTTCTCTCTCAAAATCCGTGTTTTTTAAATCTCAAAAACAACGATTTTTTGTCGGAATCGATTTTTTGAATTGAAAAACAACTTTCTCTACCAAACATTACTCCTTCAAAATATTGATTCCTGAATTAAAAAAAAACATCCTAAAAAAGTCAAGGTCTAAAATCATATTAAAAAGCAGTTTTATTTCAAAATCTACTTTTCAATCTGTGTTTCCAAACGGAGCCTTAGATTCTTCATTAAGCCAGATCCAACCCTTACGTGCATCGCACGTGCATTATACCTTAATTGGTGGGCCTTCACAATGGGCCGGACCCAATCATCCAAACACACACACTCTGATCAGTACTGACCCACCCATGGATCCTCGTTGATGGTTGACCTAAAACCCCCCAAAAAATCTCGACCGTTCAATCGTCTCCAACGAAAATATCTCCCGAAAAAAAATTAAAACTTAAACCCTCGCAAAAATCCGATTTTTGTCACCTCTCTCTCTCCCCTCCCAAAACCCTAGCTTTCTCTAGGGTTTAGTCCGTCCCCCTCCAAAATCCCTCCCCAAAATGAACCATCTCGTCCGTAAATCCGCTTCCATCGCTTCATCCCCCCTGAAGCGGACCCTACTCGCTGCACTCTGCTCCGTCGAACCCCTCCGATCCGCCACAAATGGCGAAATCACGCGCCTTTCCGATTTCGGTGGGGTTTCTACGGCGGGGACGCACGGGTTCGGTCTCCAGTTCAGGGGGTTCCGATCGTCGGCGGGTCCTGTGTGTTTCCGTGCCTCGGAAGCGTTGCTGGCGGAGTACGCGGTGGACGAGTTGTCCGATGAGGAGAGGGGGACGTCGTGGACGACCGGGAAGAAGGAGCGGGAGCCCGACGAGGGGCTCGAGATCGCTGGGCTCGGGATATCGAAGGAGATAGTGAAGGCGCTCGCGAAGAAGGGGATCACGAGGCTTTTCCCAATACAGGTTCGGATGCGTTTTGGGTCTTTTATGTATATGTGGAATTGGTTAGGCGTTTCGGTTGATTAGGGTTTCATGTGTGAAATGGATGATTTTTATTATTATTTGAATAAGTAGTTCTGTTTTTTTGTACGAAAAGGACCATCTTTTATGTTTCATTTGGTGGCGTGTTTGACCACAACGTGATGAATTTGCATCGGAATAGCTAAAATATTTTCTCTATATACTTGTTTGTGCATCTAAACTAATGAGTTTTAATAAGTGGTTCTCAAGTATGCGCCAAGATGTGAATTTTGAGTCACCAACTTATATTACTAATGAAGCCTTGAGTGGCCTACCTTATATCACAATGGTTACACTTACAACATATTACCTTTTATATAATGATGATGAGAAGTCGAAGGTGACAATTATTTTGTTTACAACAGAACACTTGAGAATGTGTTTTTCCCTACTTTTTATTTCAATTTGTATATTTTTATTTTTGGGCAATGGAGTGTTTTGGATGCTACAGTAGATGATTTTTTTTGTGGAGGTCTATTCAAAAGTCCACTGCATCTTTCATACTTTAGCCTTCTTGTACACTTTAATGTGTGTTTCATGCAGTCTAATTTATTAGATATTATTTTGTTATGCTCTAGTCATGTACTATCTGTGTTGATTCTTGTCACTCTGCTATGGTGTAGCGTGCTGTCCTGGAACCAGCAATGCAGGGGCGTGACTTGGTTGGTCGGGCTAAAACAGGAACAGGGAAAACCTTAGCTTTTGGAATTCCCATCTTGGATAGAATCATTCAGATAAATGCAAAAGAGGGGTTGGTTCTCTTTTTTATTGGATATTGGAGATTCTGTTTTGTTTCTGCTGAAGATTTTATACTAGTATGAACTGTTTAAAATTTATATTGATCAAATGTGGTTGTTGTTCTTCGCCCTCCCATCCCAATTGATTTTCAGGTTAAAAAGAGATCCCTTGGCCTTGGCCTTGGCGCCAACCAGAGAGCTTGCTCGGCAAGTGGAGAGGGAATTTAAGGAAACTGCCCCAAGTTTAGTCACACTCTGTGTGTATGGTGGCACTCCCATCAGGCAACAAATGGATGCGCTTAATCAAGGTGTTGATGTTGTAGTTGGAACACCTGGTCGAGTTATTGATCTGCTCAAAAGGGGGTCCCTATCTTTGTCACAAGTAAAGTTCATGGTATTAGATGAAGCTGATGAGATGCTCAAAGTGGGGTTTGCTGAAGATGTGGAGACAATTTTAGAAGGACTTCCAAAGAAGCGCCAGAGCATGATGTTCTCTGCTACACTGCCATCATGGATTAAAGGTCTCACCCGAAAGTACTTAAAAGATCCGTTAACTATTGATCTTGTGAGTATGCAAGTTCAGCTCATGTTATTCATTAGTCTTGCTCATTTTAACATCAAGCCCTCTAGATTAAATTTGAATTAGTATTGGTATTTCGATGGATGATGTGAAGATGTTGTCCATTTTATTTTTAGGCTTCTCAATCTATTGTGTGATCATGGATTATCCTTCTGACTTATTCAGCATTGCCTCCTGTTCTATTTCAATGTGTTTTGACCATGCATAGTTTAGGCCTTAATAACAATATAAGATCCAGTTACTTGTCAATATTTCCATAAATATTAGGATTAATAAATGCATGATCTACTCTATCACTGCAGTTGACATGGAATGTGCTTATAAGATTGTTTTTTCAATATTTTGTCAAGGGATTATATCTATTAATCAAAATATTTTTTAACTTTTGAAATGTGGCTGCCATGAATTTGAACAATAGGTTGGTGAAAACGACCAAAAGTTGGCTGAAGGAATTACGCTGTATTCTATTGCGTCAGACATGAGCAAGAAAGCATCGCTTCTCGGCCCATTAATTACTGTTAGTATTTACTGTTCCCTACAATGTTCATTATTATCTGTTGACAGTTATGAGATCCATATTGCAAATTTGGACTTATCTGTTAATTTTTATTTTTATGATGTTGGCTTTCTTTCTCTCATTCCTTTGTATGTATTCACTCTTTTTAGGAACACGGTAAGGGTGGGAAGTGCATTGTTTTTGCTCAAACAAAGCGTGATGTTGATCGGTTGGCACATGCTATGGGACGTAGTCATAACTGTCAGCCCCTTCATGGAGACATCTCACAAAACCAGAGGGAAAGGACACTTGCAGGTTTTAGAGATGGACACTTTAATGTATTGGTTGCGACAGATGTTGCTGCACGTGGCCTTGATGTACCTAATGTTGATTTGGTATGGGATAGAAAGATAATTATGGTCATTACATCTTTACAAGTTGATGCCTCTCTGTCTTGTCTATCTATCTATCTATCTATCTATCTATCTATCTATCTGTCTGTCTGTCTTGTCTATTTGTCTATCTATATATATAAGGCATTCTTTATTGAAGAAGTTTTATAAAGTTTTCTGATTGGTTTATAATATCAAATATGGTATTGAGTAGTAAGCATTTGCTTTCGATATAATCTTTGCACTTCATATGCCATGTCTTTAATATTCCATTTTTAATTGATCTGTATATTGCTTATGTATGTTAGATGTTCTGTCTCATTATTTGAATAAAAGGTATACAATCTATCTTTAATATTATTTCACCGTTTGTACTTTCTTTTAGTCCAATTTCTACCAGCTTCACTTCCATTGCATTGCACTTTTATGTTGGAGAAATTCATTTATGTGTATAGTAGGGACTTGCACAGTTATACATGCTATGTCAACTTTATTTACGTGGAGAATTTGGGGCACATCCAATTTCCTCACCACCATTAAAAAATAAAGAAGTTACGTACTTTTATAGTTGTATGTGAAAGACACTATCCACTTAGGCATTCTAGAAATCAGAATGCAAGTAAAATTGTTAGTGAAGGTGCATTTTACTTCTTAATGTAAGGGGGAGACACCTTGTTCCCTGTTTTTGGGAATGTTATATATTTGAGTAATGGAGAATATTTCTTCCATTTGATAAATATATAATGCAAATGCAAATGTTTTGAAGTTTTGTTTTAATTTCTCCACTTAATTACAGAATTATATACTTTTCCTAGAACATGCTTGTACATGATTTTGATGGTCCTGTTGGATCAGGTTTGTCAAGATTTACTATCTTGTATGGTTACTTTTGCAATCCGAGCTTTGGTTAGTTGGTTAACACCCCTTGTCTATAAAAAAGAGGTCAGTGGTTCAACCCCACCATGCCAAATCTGCATAGGGGGCACCGGTTTTCAAAAGAAAAAAAAATGCATGGAAATTGCCATGCAAAGATGACACTATGACAGTTCTGTAAGGCAGATGTTGGATTCACATTGCATTTTGATCAAATTGTATTTAAAAATAAGAATATGGAAAAAAGAGAGGGAAAAATCAATATTACTCCCTGTAAACTTGGTTGAATTGGTTTTAGTCCCTGTAAAATCCTTAAATCACCGTAGGTCCCTGTCTTATTAAGAAATTGTTGTTTTAGTCCCTATCGTCCTCAACCAATTAGACTTGTAGTTAACCATAATTAGACATGTGAGATTACCATAATACCCTTCCCTTCATCTAACTTTTCCCTCATTGTCTCTCTCACAAGCCTCTCATGCCCAAAATGAACCTCACGTAAGACTGATGCCTCCCCAAAGCCTACCGAAGTTATGAGGCTATTTTTAAAATTTCAGTCTTAAGGGCATTTTGGTCATAGAAATGATCTATTTAGATTTTTACACTTTAGACACTTATTCGAATATGATTTTCAAAGATTCCGTTAGTTGGACGGAATATTCCTAGAATAGGATTATATTTTTTGACTGACTTTTGATCTAGGGACTAAAAGCATTAACTATGCCAGAATATAGAGACCTACGGTGATTTAATGATTTTACATGGACTAAAACCGATATAGCTAAGTTTATAGGGAGTTATATCAAATTTTTCCAAAAAGAAAAAGTAGTTGATCTTTATTAAAACATTACACTAAATAAACACCAAAGAAAATCTCCAACACTAACAACTTTACTCTTCCTCAAAAAACTTTGGTGGTAAAATTCCAACCCTTCCTGAAAAACACGGACTTGACATCTTTTTCTTGACAAACCTTAATTTTTTCTCATGTTCTCATATTGTGTACCGTGGTGTGTCTCCCATAACATGTAATATGGCCATTCATGTGTAAGACAATAATTGTAAAGACCCGTCAGTTCATGATTATTAGCAAAATAATTTAATCCAGGCACTTTCAAGCATATGCTATCAGAAATGTATTGTGTGCATATGTCAGACCTTGTTTTATTGCTATTGAGCATAAGCTGTTGGAAGTTTACTGGCAAGTATGCATATAGCTCAACATGCCAAAAATAATCAAGTAGGTTTATGGTTGGCTTTCTTTACATTTTATACCCTGTCATCATTTATATGATATTTGAAACTGCTTGGCCGTCCATCTGTTCTTATCTTAAGTATTTTTCCTGTACTTCAAGTGTCATGGTTTTTCTACCATTTCTTTGATATATGGTAATCTCAATTTATTCTGCATTATTTCCACAATTGTATTTTGATCATGCAAAATGGTATGTAAGCCTTCTAAGCGATGTGAGTGGTTTCCCTTTTTTCGTCTCATTTTCTTTTTGGTATATTATCAGATTATCCATTATGAGCTACCAAACAATTCGGAAATTTTTGTCCATCGGTCTGGACGGACAGGACGTGCTGGTAAAAAGGGATGTGCAATACTCATATATAATGATCATCAAACTCGAGCTGTCAGAGTCATTGAACAGGATATCGGATGCAAGTTTAAGGAGGTATAGTTGGATGCATGTTGTCAATTTTGCTTAATATAACAACAATTTTTTTAAAATCTTTTTTGTGCAATTTTATGTTTTGTTTTCCTTAATTTTTGAACTTACGGTAACTTGTTCCACTAAAATCAAAGTGAATAAGTATATTTTGTGTGATCTGCCAAATTATAGTAATTTTTTTTAAGCATTATAACATGAAGTACTACTCTTTGGTGCTGCCCTGGCGTCCACTACTATAATATTGATTGCTTCACCCTCTTCAATTATTTATTTCAGCTCCCTAGGATCAACATTGAAGGTGGCTCAGACATGTTTGATGATATGAGTAGCAGTCGGTTTGACTCTTATGGAGGGGGCCGTTCAAGAGACTCTGGATTTGGCCGTTCTTTTGGCAGCTCTGGATTTGGCCGTTCCGGGGGCTCTGGTGGTTATTCATCCGGTCGTTCAGGCGGATATGGTGACTATGGATCCGGCCGTTCTGGTTCCTTTGGTGGATCAGGCAGCGGCCGATATGGTGGATCAGGCAGCGGCCGATATGGTGGATCTAGTAGTTCAGGTTTTGGCCGCTCTGGTGGCTTTGGTGATTCTGGCTCAAGTCGTTCCAGTGGCTTCGGCAACTCCAGTTCAAATCCCTTTGGTGGGTCCGATTCCAACCGATTTGGCAGTTTTGGTGGGAGGGACGATGATTGCAGTTTTAGGAAGGGGTCCTTCTGATTTGACATAAGGTCAGTCTGCATGAGATTTCATTTTCTTTTGCTCTATAAACAGTCCCGTTCGATGTATTTATTCTCAATATTCATTCATAACATCATGATTTTACATTGTGGACATCTGTTAAGTGTTTAGATGCTACCATCTTTGCTGGTTTTCTGTGTCTTGATTATAGGTTATGCTTTTCTCCAGACAAAAACAGTGGCAGTTTAATACGGGGGTGCTGATGATTTGTATTTAGAAGAAAATAGAAAGGGAAGAACATAAAAAGAGAGTGCTTCCTTGCTGTCTTCTAGTCTTTTGCCTTGGGTGTTCCCTGCACTTGCATGTAAATTTGGTCAGCAAGGTGTATGCTATATATATTTTTTCATGCAGTAACTTACCTAGCTTTTCCATATCTGTTATTTTTAAATTACCTCGGATCTGATGTATCTTACCGTTATTTTGCTTAAATCTATTCGAAGTATTAGAAACCACATAAATGTATCATAGTGTATGGGGCTGTGAATGGATTGAGTGTATCAGTGCTATATGGTTTTAGATGTTGAGATTCAAGCAAGAGATTGAAATGGTCCATGTATATGAGGCTCACCCAACAAGATTTGTAGTAAAAAAAATGGGTGTTATTACACAGGTTTTTTTTTTTTTGGTCTAAAATGCAGTTTTATGTCTCGTTAAAAATTTAAGTGAAACATTTTTACATTTATTAAAAATGTGTTTACTCAAATTGAAATTGAGCGATGCATACTTTTTATCAAAACATATATCTAATTAGATGATGTTTACCATTTTTTTAAAAATAAAAGTGTGTGGCCTGAAATTTGGTAATCTAACATTTTTCCAAAAAATATACACACCAGATTGAGCTCACTAAAAAAGTCCAGGTCCATGGAGCTCGTGCTGACATTTCTTATGAAAGGTTGCTGTGAAAAAACATTGAGAGAAGTTTAAACCCTATTGTTTGATAGTAGCTTTTAGGAACATTGTTGCAAGATTCTTGTAATTAAAAGTTGTTTTTTCCTTCCTATGAAAGTTGAATCCGTTGGGAAGTGTGTTTGAATAAGTGTAATTTTTGTGTGGTCTGAAGCCCCTAAACACAGCCTTGGAAGATTTTCTTTTCTGACCAGCTTAATAATCTTCCTTGGACAGATGCACTAAATCTCTAGTTTTGCCATCACACTAGATGCACAGGTCAGTTATAGTTTCATTTGGTGAACTGGGTATATGTTTTTATTTTTATGAATGTACATGTTTATGTGGATAATGGGGCCAGAGTGCACTATTCTAGTTGTCTATGGATAGATGGAGATAAGCCCTCAGTAGTATCTCAGTTGCAGTGGATATCCAGGGATCCTAAGATACAATAATTTCGGTGATTAAGGTGGCAGCGTTGATGCACCCGGTCATTCTTATAGTCCTAATGCAGAATATGAATTATCTAGTGGAGTATATATTCAATTAAGAACAAGAAAATATGCATTCAATTCGTTTCAATATATTTGGTATATATTTCATTAGATAAGTATATTATATCTTAGATGGGGAAAACTCTTCCTTATGAAATATATCCTTGGCCAGAATTATTACTTTTTGATGGGAAAAAGTCAAGAAGGTTGTACCAACCTGATCACATTACTTGCATAACTGATGTAGCTGATGCTTGATGCAATCATCCACTGCAAAAAGTCCCCCCCTTGTTTGTCTTAACAAGTTGCATCTCGTGTAAATTGAAGTTTCTGTATTCTTATTGAACATAGCTTGTTGGGTTATTTGACTTCATGTGATTGTGAAATCCACTTTTGAGACAGACGGAATAATATGTCGAGGAGATGAGAAACAGTAACTGAGTTTTTTTTTTTTTTTTTTTGTACAAAAGTCTGAAACAGGTTAAACACAGTTTTATACAATGCTAACATACTACTAATGCTAGTTATATATAGGTTTACATGGACTCATAATAGATGATGGATGGAAATCCAGAACCGATTCAGAGGGACGTGAACAACATTTATCATTTGCCAGTGGCAGTTATCGTACCTGACCCTCAAAAGTGTAGCATCTCTATAATGGGGTATAAGACAAGCTGAATCTTATCTTTCAGATGTGACCACTCACACACGTGAGATTTGTGATATATTTAATTATATTTAAATCATCCATAAAAAATAATGAAGGTTGAATAGGCCTAATAGATTGAGAGATTTCTTGTGTGATGACACAATTAGGGGGCTGACTGCACGTGGGATAAGTGCATTTGAAATTTTTTTTTTAAAAATGTGGTGGCATTGGGAGCTTTTGATAAATACTAGCTGAATGAAGGTTCAAATTAAAATTTGTCCATCAAAACATTAAACCCTAAGTTTAGGGACCTTTTTGATATATATAACTTTGCTGATACATACAATCACTCCCATGTCTCCACCTTTTTCTTATTCGGGGTCAATTTAGAAACTCTGACATGAAAAAAGAATTTCTCATTCTCATAAATCTAGTTTTATTAAATTTTGTAGAAGGAGAATTTTTTTGAAATATTCATGATGGAACACATGAATGGAGGATTGCAACATATATAATTTTCTTATATATTCCAGCAAAAGGAGAATAAAAATGAATGTTAAACTGACGCTTAGTATTCATCAACAATCTATACTCTCGAGGGGCCATGGGAAAAAGCTAATGCTCAGACTTGTTTTCAAATGAGGCCAAAGTTGTTCACAGGTTGAATATGGTTTTAGATGCGGTTGAGATTCAAGCAAGAGACTGAAAATCCATGTCTATGGTGATCACAGAAGTGGATGTAATGGTCCATGTATATGAGGATCACCCAACTAGATTTATAGTAAAAAAAAAAACACTACATTGAGTTCACTTTAAAAGTCCAGGCACCCGAGCTCGTGCAAATTTCTGTTTGGCATTGCGTTTAGGGTGCGTTTGTGTTGGCAAATGCGGTGGAACAACACCATGAAACCAAACAGAAAACCTGCGTTCACGTTTTCTACTCTGCGATAGCAGTAGACGACAATTTTTTCGCGTTTCCTTAACGAAATATATCCTTGGCCAGAATTATTATTTTTGAGGAAAAAAAAGACCAGGAGGCTGCACCAACTTGATCATGTTACTTGCATAACTGATGTAGC
This sequence comes from Acorus calamus, assembly GCA_030737845.1. Taxonomy (NCBI): domain Eukaryota; kingdom Viridiplantae; phylum Streptophyta; class Magnoliopsida; order Acorales; family Acoraceae; genus Acorus; species Acorus calamus. The sequence goes on along the minus strand of CM060858.1, from coordinate 10,469,560 downwards.
TGATGCTTGATGCAATAATCCTCTGCAAAAAGTCCCCCCTTCTAAAGTCTTAACAAGTTGCATCTTAAGTAAATTAAAGTCTCTGTATTCTCATTGAACATAGGTTGTTGGGTTATTTGACTAATGTGATTGTGAAATCCACTTTGGAGACAGATGGAATAATATGTCGAGGAGATGGGATACATAGTTAATTTTTTTTTTGGTATATAGGACTGAATAGGTCAACACAGGTTCATACAATGATAACATACCATTAATACTAGTCACATATGGATTAACATGGACCCATAACAGATGATGGATGGAAACCCAAAAGACTTGATCCAGAGGGATGTGAAGAGGAATGAGAATGAATGCTAATTAAACTGACCATTAGTATATAATACCAAAAATCTACACTATATAAAGAAAATGTATAAAATAATTTAATTCATTTGAATATGTATTTTATTTTTTTGTAAGATATAAGTACTTTAATTATATAAATATGAATTGTTTAAAAACAAATTAATTATATTAAAGAGTATAGAACGTACTGTATGAATGACTCTCTCGTAATATATTTCTTACTAGGTTTTTCTTACTGGTTACATGTTTAGGGTGTGCTTGAGATGCCATGAGAATGACAATTCTTACTTCTGTTAATATATAAAAAGAGATGAAAAGGATTATTGATGTATTATTTATTTTATTAATAATCTATGTAATTTTTTTTATAATTAATAGCTGAATAGATGATATATATGCATTTTAATTCATCACTCATACATGCTAATTAAACTGCTATGTCAACCTTGAAGATCAAAAATAATATTCCAAGGACATTATATTCCAAAGTATAGTAGAATACTAATCTGTGATGAAAAGGATGGGTGTGTTTGCATGAGCACAAACATACATTACGAAAGCATCTATTAGTGCAAATCTTGACCTCATGCATAGTAATCAAAACATTGTTATCAACTACAATATCAAATTAATAAATTGATGTAACATATAGCATACAAACAACTCACTATTCAAAAAATGCGTCCACGAAAGTTGGCCAATCTTGAATGTCAAATCAAATCCACTTCTTTTTAAACCAACCTCAAAAAATAACACAAAAAGTGGGGAGTGTGAATAAGGTTTTGATACATGGACACCCCCCCCCCCCCCCCTTATGTGACCCTGTTAAACTTTAACTTCTTTTTAGTTATTAGAACCAATGAACAATAGGGGTGGTAAATGAGTTGAGTGAGTCGAGCTTTGACATGTTCAAGCTTGACTCGTTTATAATAGGCTCGGCTCGGGCTCAGATTGACTTGAGACCAAACTTAATTTTGTATTTAAACTCGATTCGACTCATTTGTAAAGTGAGCTTGAGTGCAAGCTTGAAGCAAGACTCGAGCTCGGACTCGTTTAGCTCAAAAAAGTTCATTTAGCTCTCTTTTAGTTAAAAACAAACGCGTTTAGCAATGAAAACATATAGAAAACAGATAATATGTTAAATAGACAATCATATTCGAAAATCATCACTAAACGTACAATCATATTCGAAAAGAGCTCATATAGGCTCGTGGCTCGACTCAGGCTCGGCTCGGGCTCGACTCGTTTACAATCAAGCTTTAAAATTTGTTCAAGCTCAACTTATTTATTTAATTGAATGAGCCCAAATGAGATTCAACCGAACCGAGCTTAAGCGGCTCGACTCATTTATCACCCCTAATGAAAATTGATAGCAAAAGAAAAGTTGTTTGTTTATAATTCATAAAAGTTGATGATTATGTTTAGATAAATTAGTATAAGCTTCTTGTTAGCTAACATAAACTATTATAGTGATTTAAGAGGGCTTGAATAGCCTATCCATATTTTTCCACATATATATTATGGATTAAACTATAATTTGAAAACTAACCTAATGTTATTCATTATAAGATAGATTCACCGAGATTGGTAACAATTATATATTCATATGCAAAAATTAAATATTTTTTTAAATTTTGATTATTATGTTTGGTTCCGTTTTGTGTTTTATTATTATTATTATTATTATTATTTAATTTTTTTTGTTATTTTCAAAGATAAAAATGTAAAACCATCTTTTGCCCCTTGATTCACTTTGAGTGAAGCAAAGGTAAGTAGTTGACAAAAAATTATAATTTTTAATTAAATGGCAACTCTATCGTTATATAGATTGTTTGTGCTTAGATGTGTACTATGTGATATCTCATGTTTTAAGATGTCATGTATATGAGTGTGAGATGTGATAATTTTTTTTAAATGACACATAAAATAATTTTAATTAATTAACGTATATAAACTATTGAAACATTTTTTAAATTACTATATAAGAGTTTTTGTTAGATTATTCAAACATAATTATCAGATTTTATTCTTATCATCAAGGTTTACACTTTCCTCATGTGATATTTATAGTGTTTTATACTAGGAGTAATTGTTCAAGAAAGATCTCATCCCTTACTTGACAACAATAAGTACTTGCCTTCTTTGTATGTGCATAAAATCAAATGAACATTTCCTTGTTATATTCATTGCGTTGATTATTTTGACCTTGCAGTGTTGGACCACTTAGACCACATACATGAGTGTGAATGAGATCATTGAATTTTCGCCAAGCATAACTTTGCCTCATATTTTTTGATATGATCGATGACTGTCAGAGTGGTTTATCCTGAAATTCTAATTTGACTTTCTTTTACATTGGTTTGAATAGAAAATAATTTTTTTTATTCCGATAAGGACAATTATGAAAAAAAGTCCTTTATAGTACTGATGATGTAATAAATCTAATGGTGGTAAATTATATCTCCATCAAATTGTTAGTATTTTGACCAAAATACATAATTCAATATTCCATAATGTATTGTAACTGACTCAATTTAATTGCATGTGTTTTGGAGGTTACACTACTTATAAATTATTTTTTATTGCACGTTTGAAGAATCTTAAATGCATGAGTTACAAGTTGAGGAATTGGAACGAAAAAAGTTTTTTTCATTAACGTGCATGTTTAATGGCTTGGCGTTACATTTCCACCTTATATATATATAGAGGGGGAGCATCTTCTATTCATCATGTGTGTGTGAAACCGTGAAAGGAGAATAAATAAATTTGCTCTACCATCAAATTAGCCTACCATTCCCTAGAGAGAATTCCTCATCCACACTATTCTCTTTGATACGGGCGTCTGAAAGGATCGTAGTCTGTTCATCGTGGTTCTTCCGTAGCTCGCATCCCGGAAGAACAAAACCTATTGTGGTCGTATCTCTCAGTGGTAGGAGCCATTCAACCCTGTGCGTGAGGGAGCCTTATTCACCGAGGACAGAGTGTATTCACTCGCTTCCACATTTCCGGATACACTTTCTAATCTTAACTCTTTTATTTCATGCTTTTATTATATATTTTAGAGTATGCATGATTTAATATATATTTGATGTTTATATTATTGATGTGGTAATTATAAGAATTCGTGTTTAGCCTAATATTTGATTGTCACGCACAACACAAATAACGAAATCTTTATTACAATAGCCTTTTTTATTATTTCAAATACAGTCTTATATATCTTGTTAGCTCCATCACTTACTCTATCGAGATATATATCTTGTTGAAATTTTTTTACATTTTTTTATAAATGATACTATTTAATTCATTAAAGTATAAATTTCACTTTTTATAATAGCATATGTCTCATTAAGTATATGCTATTATATGAATAATGAGATATATACCTCATTAGGCATAACACATAATATATGAGATATATGATTTAAAAAAAAAAACATATACCTCATTAGGTATATGCTATTTTATGATAGATGATGCATATACCTCATTAGGTGTATAACATATAATAAATGAGATATATGATTTTTTAAAAAATATGCGGTTTGCGTTTTGAATGGTAAAATGAATTGAGCGTAACATTTTCTTGTTACTAATAACAAGTTGAAGGTGGTACGCTAGGCGGTGAAGATAAACATTGATTAATTTGATGACTTGTATCAATTACAGGTGGATATGTCATGTAGTTTCTATCACTTTTGTGATACTAATCACAAGATGATATGTCATCATATCATTTTATGGTGTGATTATTATTATTTTTGTGATTGGTTCAAAAAATTAATCAAATTTTCTTGTAATAGAACTAAAAATATTTCTCAAATAAATGTAGAAGTCAATTTTTTTTGGTCTCGTATAAGAATGATTTTGAAAATTCACATATCCTCTTATTTTCTTTCCTTCTCCGCTTTACAAGGAAGAAAATTACAGGCTATTGTAATGTACCCACATCAAATAGTCATATTTGTAAAGGGGTTACTTGGTAAAGAAGTTGAGTTTTTTATTTTTAATTCTTCACGTACCATTATATTTAGTGTGATCCCTCATTTCTTCGTATTTGAGTTTTAATCCCCAGATTTAAAGGATAATACATTTTTAGTCCATGAGAGGGACCTATCTGTAAATTATTTAGTTGTTTTAGTCCCTGATAGGGACTAAAAAAGATTTATCCTTTAAATATGGGGACTAAAACCTAAATATGAAGAAGTAAGAGATCAATCACTAAATATGATGGTTTGTGAGGACTTAAAAATAAAAAACCCCAAAAAGTTATAATAGATTTATTTCTATAGATTTTAATTTTCTTCAATTTTTTTTTAAATTTTTTTCTCATAGAATCATAGTGTTTATTCCCTTGAAAATTCATAGCCTACCAGCTTTTATAAGGATGTACGGTTATGTAACTTAAAAAAATAAACAAATTATCAACCACCTTATTTAATCGTTATTTAATATTCATCTATGCTTTTAATGCATTGTTTTTCTTAATTTCCATTTTTTTTTTCCTTTTTTTAGTTTTGGTCCTCAATCCTTTGAGTTTAGATTTAGAGTCCTCTTACACCCACATTTTTTTTCAGTCTCAATTCCAGTTCTATATACGTCGATAGAAAATTAACAAATCATATACTCACATTAATGAGATATGTGCGTCAATAGAAATTTTTAACATTTTCTATAAATGTATTCATCAATTAATTAGAGCATATGCTTCATTTTTTTTATAAAAACACGTACCTCATTAGATGAGTTAAACTATTTTTAAAAAATTCAAAACATATACAGACTATAATTGAAGCTAAAAATAGGGTTGTACTTAACATTATCCTTAGATTTAATCACAATATTTTCTAGATATCTAAAATATTTATCACATTTTCTTTTTGGTTAAAAAATATTTGTCACATTTAATTGATTGGTTTCTTTTGTGCAATATGAACAAAAGGAGTGAAATGGTGGAATTCCATGCAGCCAAACACATCATAAGATCTGTTATTATATGTACTCTTTCTTGATCCTTCGAACAGTCCACAAGAAGCTCGCTTTATGTGACTGATTTCTTGTTTTCATGTGTTAATTCAAACACGCAAATGACTTTAATATAAAAAAAATACACTTGTTCTATTGACAGTATAAGTGTATGATCTGATGCATGTAATTAATAAATTATATATCCATTGTTTTATTTTCCATGCAGTCTATAAGACCCCATCTATTTGACCCATGACCAAAAAGTACAATTGTATACTGATACAAAAAGATGTTTGTATACGTTTTCTTATAATATATTATATTTTAATCTTAAACCTTAAACTCTAAACCCTGAATTCTCGGTGGTCTCTTAGCATGGGCTAAAAGACATACGTGAAGAATACGTGGGAACGGATTCATTAAGAGTTGGGGGCGAAGCTTAGTGGGCCAGCTCAGTTGATTTCCAAGAGGTGGCGGGCTCAGTAGATCTCTCTTCTGCTATCTTTGTTTTATTCTCTTCCATCTACATTTTCTATGTTTTGTACCCTTTTAACTTTAGCTCTCCTGTTTTTTCTTTTGTTTGAATATTGTTTTAGACTTTGTACTACGTTTCTTTCTTAGTAATGAAATTTATTGAAGAACTGTCTACATTGGCTTCAAAAAAAATTACTCTCCACCCTTAAAAACACTTTTTAATTTTAAAATAAAAAGGGGAATTGTTCAGATGCCCCTTGATCAGGGGTTTAATTTTTTTTTTGCCCCTGTACTTTTTTTTATTTTTTATTTACCCCTGAAATCTTGTCCTATTTTTTTTTTGCCCCTGACCAGTTACATAAATATTACATTTTTGTAATTGATTGTTAAATATATGTAATTGGTTATTATATTTATGTAATTTATATGTGATACCCGAACTACCACTTACAGACAGTTACATAAATACAAAATATAATGTGATACATACAGAAATTATACAAATAATTATAGATATTTAATAGTTGTATACAAAAATATTAAAATACGCAAATATATTTAAACACAAAATGGTCATATATACATTTTCAATGTTATTACAATATCATCTGTAAGTGCAATCAATGTACGCAAAATTGTTATATATACAATCCTAAAGTTTCATTAAAATAGATACATCAATTGTTTGAATTATGATATTTTCTTCATATCTTAATGATCAGTTGTAGTCTCCCCCTTAATCCTCTTCATTTCCTTTTGGATGAAATAAAACCCACTGAAATATCATTGAACTAGATATTCAATGTATTTCATAACAAAAAATGGGTTTTTCAAGCAACATAAAAAATACAACAAACAGTCAAACACCTAAATAAATTTATGAACAATTGTAATATTTTAGTAGAATTACTTCTTGATCCATGTACTAAACAATTATAGAAACTAACATTTATATAACAACTACAACAAAAACTACAAATGTAATACCCAACGGCATAATCTACCATTTACAAATAATTACAAATTACAAAAATGTAATAACCAATTACATATATTTAACAATAAATTACAGAAATGTAATATTAATACATGAATGAGAATCGTGGCACTGGTCAGGGGTAAAAAAAAAATAGGACTAAATTTCAGGGGTAAATAAAAAATAAAAAAAAATCCAGGAGCAAAAAAAAAAAATTAAACCCCTGATCAAGGGGCATTTGGACAATTCCCCCAATAAAAAACTATATGTTTTAAAGGAATGTTTTAATTAAAGAAAAATAAACAAAAGTATATTTGATGACCAAGACATAGGGTGCGTTTGGTTGCGCGATTGCAAAACTGATTTTGCAGGAATCTGCGATTGCAAACCTGATTCTGCAGAAAGCTCACTTTCTCAGCTTTTTGAAATCGCAGCTTTTGGACACTATTTGCCTGCAATCGCTGGGTTTAAAACTGCGTTTACAAAACTGTTTGGTTGCGCGATTGCAAACGCAGCTTCCTGTAATCGCAATCGCAGCGCAATCGCGCAACCAAACGCACCCATAGACAACCTTCTGTCCCTTTTATAATTCAAATAGTTAACTTGATCTGACCTGAGATGGAGTGGGTCTGTAAATCGTTGGTGATGAGACTTCGAAGTTGGTGATCTTCACCATCGATTATCAGATCTCACACCGCCACACCGGTGTGGTCTCCAATGATCAAGTTAATATGAGATCAGAGAGATGTTTAAAGAATTTAGGGATTCGAATGAAATGTTTGTACTTTTTGAGAGGGTACCCCTTTATTTATACAAGAGATGAGGTGTCCGACATGCTCGGTTGACATGGAGAAATCTCCTACATTAACCAATGATATAGTGTCACATTTGCCAGTTTAATCTTTTTTGACTTAGTCAGCCAGATGATTAGACTCTAGCTGTCATGTCCTCTTGGACACATTATCATATTTGAATATACTTTTCTGTAATGTTCTTGGGATGAGTCGACCAACACACGTTGCACAAAGCTTTTTCCACAGGACATGCCTGTTCTTTGGATGAAATCCTCGCACCTCGGATGCTTATAGACTTGAAGAGGTTTGGCCCAAGGTGGATCTCAGACCCAAGGTGAGCATCGGTGTGACTATTCCTTATACCCTTAACTTATTTTGGAATATTTATTCCATATTCAATAATGGTAGATTTTTTGATATATACTGTGTTTTCGGCTAGAATTAACTAAACAGAATATTCATCATGAATCAACAAAATTTAATTAAGGGGGCTATTTGAATTTACATATGTGTTTTCAGGATATTATATTGATTTTAGGAAAATCAGGGGGTTACATTCTTCCTTTGTTTTTTTCTTTTGGATGAGGTAGGGGAGGAGAGGGAGTTATTATATATTATTAAGTTAAAGAAAAAAAATCCAAATAACCCCTTCGTAAACTGCATGAAATCAATATAACCTCCTGATTTTTTCTAAAGTTCATGTAATCTTCTGAGAACACCTACATAAATCTAAATAACCTCATGAGATAAACTTCCATTGACAAATGATTAGTATTGTGTGAACATTTCATTTGGTTAACCCTAATTTAAAACACATTTTACCAAAAAAATCCATACAATTTATTAAAAATACAAAAAACCCTTTGTAAATTATGATTTTATCCCTCCGAATAGATTATACAACCTTATCAAGAGGAAAAAAATCATCATATGATTTTTCGTATTATTAACACATTGTATGTAATGCCCCGATCCCACGACTCCGTTTTGAATCGCGAAGTCCGGTTGCGTTACCTTAAAACTTCGAATATCAGAGTTCTATTTTTTTTTTAGAAACATAAGAATACATCACCATAATTATACATCAATACATCATCATATTTTATTCATAAATTTTCCATGATAAAATCCAAACAAATTCTCAATTACTGGATATACATTGGGATCAACTAAATTCTAAATATCATCATGCTATTATACATATGGGTCTTCTACATGCCAAAGAAATGATCAACACCTTCTACAAGAGTCCAGTACTCCGAAAATCATTATATGAGCTTCAACCTCCAATGCCTTAACGAGATCGACGACCACCAACAACTAATCTGAAAGGTTGGGAAAATGAGGGGTGAGCAACCACACGCTCAGTGAATGGACCTATGGCGTCCCGTTAGTACATTTATAATTAAAATATAATAGTCACAAAATGTCTACGCAGACATGTAATATATTAAGAGAGAAAATATATAAGAATGCCACCAAGACATGCAATAATATATATATATATATATATACACACACACACAATCCTATCCAACATGATGCATGCAACACCAGGAACACGCATGTCCGTTTTCGCAGCACCTAGCTCGCAGGGCCTTTCGCAGGCATGGCCACGTAGACATAACCACAAAGACTTAGATCCTACGTTCTCGTACCTGGCCACGTAGACATACGCCCACCTAGACGTTGGTCACCAAGACCGAGCCACCTAGACGATGCAATGCATGCATGATCAACCCTTCATTCCAAAACATATGCATGTGATAAAAATATAGTCTACAAATATATAAGTTATATATGTAAAATAACGCATCAAAATCATGACGACATGTCCAAATACTCCATACCCCAAATAACAATTATATATTTTAAAGTAACCATGATGCAGAATGATATAACATAGAGATAGTTTCAAAAACTATATATATGAGACTAGACCCACTCACATTCGGTCCACGCAAGCATCAACGATACACACTCGCACGTTAATAACCTAGCATAACAGTTATACAATAATAGATCAGAAATAATCAATCAAACAACTGACAACCAACTTATAACAACACTATGCCCAATAATCCCAAAAGCCCATATCTTATAGACCTACAATCAACAACTCACTTCAAAGTCCTAATAAAAATCCCAACTTCGAATAAATATTAGAATACTCATATACTCACAATGATCCGATCCGATAATCAATATCCATTTATTCCATAAGACCAATATGATCGATCAATCCTCAAATAAATATTTGGACAAATCCAATAAGGCTCAACTATAATTCCATGATCGAGTAACTCAAATCTAATCAATTTACATTCAAATAATAATAATATCCAATTAATATTCATTGATCCCACTAAACCAAATTATCGATTTAAGATTCTATTTAAGTTCTCAAGATCAATAAAACCATCAAAACCCGTAAAATAAATTTATACTTCATTAAACATCATTGAGATCTTCTAAATCTCTAAAATTCATCAAACTTGGTCATCAAGCTAAATATTCAAATTCCAATAAACTGCACAGAAATCTTTCAAAAACCATAACTTCCTACCCGTAACTCCGAATTGGACGATTCATGATTTGTTGGAAGATCTTTTCAAAACCTATTTCTGTTTGTCAAATAAATTTTTCTCAAAAACGATTCTATCATAGTCAAAAACACGATTTACGTCCATGCATAAAATCAACCCGAAAATAGCCATTAAATCCCCAAACTAATAAATCTAATTTGATCTTAAGAATTCTTTTGAGATCCATTAAAATCAAATCAAATAATCATCAAATTAAATCAATCAAACCCTAACCCTAATCCATCAAACTTCTTCCCCAAACAATTACTTGACGTAATCATATCCTAACAAAAATAAATGAAAGCTAACAAAATCAATAGGGAATGATATTTCACCTTAGATCCGGTTATACCACCCACCATCTTTATCTAGAGTTAGGTCATCACCACCCTTCACACCTTCTAAAATTTGGATGAAAACCTTAACCCAAACATGTTATTTAAAGGGGTTTACCGAAATTACAAAACGACCCCTGAAGTGTTTCCAGTTTACAATGAGGTCCCTATCTGATTTACAAACAGATCCCTATCCCATTTAGAAATAGATCCCTGAAGGCTATTAATAGGTATTCTAGATTCGCAACTAGATCCCTGGGCCCAATAACTTAACACAAAATCCTAAAAACCTAACTTCTCGAACTCCGAATCTCACCAAATTTCAACCAAAGTATCTTGACATTATAAAGATCTACATAAAAATATAAAATAAATATTTCAACATCAATTTATAATTATCATAATTATAAATCAAATTGGACCCATTTGGACCCACCGCCAAATCTGAAAAATGAAATATAAAAATCAAATTTAAAATTTTCATTATATATTTAAAATAAATATATATGGTCGAAAAATACCAAAACGTTACATTGTAAGGATTTTTTTGGTATATAATGTTTTCAGTCAAAGTTAACCAAATAAAAGATTCACATAATAATTCTAATCTGTGAACGAAAATATAATCTAGGAGGTTATTTAGATCTATACATGTATTTTGATGGGGTTATATAGATTTGGGGGAGTTTACATGGGGTTATATATATGAATTTTATCCTATTTTAAAACGCTTTATGAAAAAAATAAAATATATGTTCATTTTATGACACAGACAACACGTAGACGTTGATTCAAACAATCGATCGGTCGAAAGAAGAGATTCCCCACAAAAAAAGGAACAATCGCGTATTCCATGATCAACGGTCAAAGATACGTCATGCATGGCTGATCGACTAATGAAAAAAGCATTTAAAATGTGCCCCACAAATTAAATAATTATATATAATATAATAATAATAACTCTTTTAAAAAGGTCAACAAGTTTCTACGTTGTCACTTAAAAAAATATATATATATATTTTTTGTGTTCCCATGTCACATGTTGGATTTATGCATAAGAAGATATATAGTAAAAATCAAACCTTTTTTTTTTGTTGTAATCAGATATTTGTTATGTTGGATTTATGCACAATGAAAAACATTTTGTTGAGAAACAAATAAAAAAATATTACTTCTCAGTGATTTTTTTTCTTTTTGAAATAATGAAATCTACCACTTTTTATTTATAAAGAGGTAGATATTATTACTATGATTTTATTTTTGATTTTGAAATACAATGAAATCCACCACTTTAAATGTTAATTGAAATATGTTTTAATTTTTAAATAAAGGTAAATGTTTGTTATCTGATTTTTATTACTGAATATTGAAGGGGAGAAGAAATAGAGGGTTAAAAGAGACAAAAGAAAATACAACAAAAGAGTAAACAAAGGCCCAAAGGGATATAATTTGATTGTGGGTACTAGGTTTGAGTTATAATTTTATTGTGAGGATATAATTTGATTAGAAAAAATAAAAAATAAAAACAAATTGCACACTACCAATGTTTTTGTGCACCAAGAATTTTTTTTTAAAATTACTTCGTTTTGAAATATCAAATTGAAATGTACATTTAAAATTGTATAGAAAATATGAAAATTAAAATCTAGCCATAATTTTTGATGAAGTTACAAAATTAAAGTTGCATTGCACATTTGCATTAGTGTGAATACTTTTTTTTTGTTTGAAACATTAGTGTGAATACATGATTACAACCAAGAAAAAAAAAAGGCTTCAAGGGATGCTGGACTACCGTTGGTATAAAAATATATAATTTATGCATGGACAACCATGCCATGAAATCTAAAATAGAGTTCAAAGATTGATTGAGAAATAATTTTAGTTAGGTGGGTTTATAATCTATTAAAATAGTGGGTTTTAATAGGTGGGTTTATAATCTATTAAAATAGTGGGTTTTAATTATACAAGGCACTATTCTGCTGCCCTCCGTGCATTGACATATCTTTAATGATAAATATATTTTTTTGAGATAAAAATATATAATTTGTATTTTTATATAAATACATTCATTCTACATGATTATTTATTATTTTCACTAAGATACATGTGTTATTACGTTAAGTACACCTTTTAAATAAAAATTCAAAATATGTAAGGGTTGTATGCAGGTTCCAATGTGGGATTGTCACTAATTTTATATTTAATATATAATATATAATTATATATCTTATCCTTATCTTGGTTTGTTGGCCTGCGTGCATAGGAGGATAATATTCCTTTATTCATGGAATCCACACCTTTCAAAACTGTGATCTAAGTAGCATGTAAAAATAGGAAAAAATATATATTACCCCTTAAGTCCCTATTTGAATAGCGAAATTGAGTTATTCTGAATAGATAACTATACCAGTATAGATAACAAATATACAAGAATAAGAGATTTTCTGTTTGATTGTGTTTTTTTTATTCTCATTGGAAAACGTAAGAATAAAAATTGAGTTGTTTGGTTGATAAAGAATAAAATATAAATAAATTGTAAAAAAATTGATTTGACATGTGAATCCTTTGATGTATAAGAGGTGTTGATAGGTGATTTGATGTGATAAAGTGTAAAAAGTTGATTTGACATGTGGGCCAATGGAAATAGATAAAGTGAGTATAGCTTATCCTAGGGGTTACTTATAATTGTTATACTCTCTTATACTCGTTTAAACTGGCTTAGTAATACCAAGTTATACTCTGCAAACAAACAACCATTTTTCCTATCCATTCTTATACCACCCTTATATTCGCTTAATTCGTTTATCAAACGGGGGGTAAAAGTTTACGAATATTCATATTGATCATTCAGTTTTTTTAATATCCATGTAACCTCCTATATATTCTCATGAATAAAAATTTAAACCTTGAATTTGTTTTCCATTAAAATTTAACGAATATTATGGGTAAATTTATTTTCTATCAAATTTTAAGAAATATTTTAGGTATATTCTATCATTCTAAAAGTATTGCAAATGCGTTTATCTAATAATCTTATGAGATTTAAGAAAAATTCAATATAATCTTTCTAAATAATCAAATGTGCTCCATAAAAAAAACTCCATTGTGTTTCTTTTATTGTGTTAAGAATAAATTATTTTTTATTGTTAGGTTAACTACACACAGATTTTAACTGGATAATGTTAAGGGGTGATTATATGGATATTCTGAAAAATGAATGGTTGATATGTATATTCGCAATCTTTTAGAGAGTTATATGAACATATATTTTTTAAGTGATATTAAGTAACAAAATATTTCATGAATATTCTTCCTATGATAATTTAATTCATGGGTTTTTTTGTTTAACCATGAAAACTTTCAGGGGTTATATGGATTTTCAGAAGAAAAAAAAAGAATGATATGGATATTAGGGAATTTTTAAAAATGTATATGCATTTTTTCTATAAAAATAAGTTTAAATAGCTGTAGGAGGTTATTCAAATTCCTATTCAAACCCCTCAACATCTCAGTTTTTGGGAAAAAAATTAAATTCATAATGTCTCCGAACTCTCATAAGAGAAATAATAATATTCATGAAATAATCATGTATATGTATTATTTATCAATTTTAACATATTTTAATTTTTCTTAAAGTTGCATATATTTTTACATAAAAAATGTGCTTCTTTACATAAAAAATAAAAAATCTCATGTTTCACCTCACTAAATATATAATTCTTTAACATGTAAAGACTATAATTAGAACTGCATGAAAAATAAAAATGCATGCTCGATCTAATCACATTTAAAACTTTCTTAGCATGTAAAAAACTGTAAACTTTTTTAGTAAAACATAAACCACATGTATTTTTATTTTGTAAAAAATAATAAACATTTTCTAACGTTGTATATGTATGTTGTGATGAAAAATACATATCGTTGAATTTTAAATTGAATGAATTTATTTTTAATAAATATAAAAAAATTAATAATGTATATATCTAGATGACATATAAAAATCTAAATGAATGTAAGACTATTTAAAGAGCGCTTTTATTTTCTAATGTAGTGTTTGGTTACGCAATTGTAAAACTGATTTTCTACAGTCGCTAGGTCTAAAACAGATTCTATAGGAAGCTGTCTCCATCAAGATTTTTCAAATCCAGCTTTTGAACATTATTTGTCTTAAATCTGTTTCCAAAAAGTTGTGATTGTAAAACCGTTTGGTTACACGATTATAAAACCTGTAATCACAAAAGCTGCGTAATCGCGCAATCAACCACTGACTAACTTTCTTTCACGCTAAAGCTGCGTTTGAAAACATGGTTTGAAAATCAGCTTTTAGCTTTTGTAGCTTTATGCACACCTTTTGAAGGTGAATAATGATGTTTTGAAGGTGTAATGATGATGATTTGAGAGTGTAACGATGATAGTTGCTTTATGAAAAACAGATTTCGAGGCACAGTTTTATAGATATTTAAGTTGACATGTTTAATAACAATTTTTAATTTTTAACTTTTAAATAATGATGTAATTGAATTGATGTGACTCAAAAAACTAAAAGTTATTTTTGACTTTTGCATGAGTAAATAGGAATGAGAGTCACTCATTGACACGAGCTACATTGAATTTGTCTCTTTGACTGCGAGAGCAACCCAACCGCATGGCCGTGTCACACTCAACCTCGCCAACAACAGTGACTACCTTCCCAAAGTCATAGATGACGCTTCCGAGCAACGCGGTGGAAATTTCGGAGACAGACTATATATATATATATATGTAAATCTCTCTCTCTTTCTCAGCTTGGGTTATCTATCACAATTATCTCTTTCTTTTTTTCGGACGATTAAAGACGCCGCCTTTGTTTTTGTTTCTCTCTCTTGTTTGGGACTTGAAGCTCCTTCTCTGTCTCCCGGTCTGACCTCCTCTGCAGCTCTTTGGGGGTAATCATCCTTTCAAGCTGATGTTTTGATTGTGTTTTTTGAGATTTTGTGTTGGGTTGTTGATGGTTGTTGTTTTGAAGAAGTGGGTCTGCTGGGTTGGAGTGGAAATTTGATTTTTGTCAGTTGGGTTTGTGATTTTTGGAATGTTTGCTTGTTCTATTGTTTTTTTCCCATTTTGAAGAAAAAAATGGTTTTTGATTCATTTGGTGTCGATTTTTTTTTATAGTTTTTGGGATTTTGAATGTTGGGTCTCCTTGATTTTGGGTTTTGGAGTTTTATTATTTTCCTTGAATTTTTTTGTTTGATGTGAATGGATTCTGATTTAATTACAGTAGATGGTTTTTTCTGTTTATTTGTGTTTGAGTGATGGATTTTCTCTTCCCCGCCCCCCGCCCCCCCCCAGGTTATTTTTGGGCATGACTCGTTTGGATTTTTAGGATTGGGTCTTCAAAGATG
This sequence comes from Acorus calamus, assembly GCA_030737845.1. Classification (NCBI taxonomy): domain Eukaryota; kingdom Viridiplantae; phylum Streptophyta; class Magnoliopsida; order Acorales; family Acoraceae; genus Acorus; species Acorus calamus. The sequence goes on along the minus strand of CM060858.1, from coordinate 10,453,699 downwards.
TACTTTTATAAAATATATGGGGTTCTTTCTTTATACATCTTCCCCAATTATGTTCCCAAGACTACCATCCTTACAGAATTTGGTCAATTCACTCTTGGTTTGTGGTATGACGGAATTCACTTCTGATTATTAGGATTGTGTCCTTGTTGGTGACTTTTCCCTTTAATTTTGATACTACCCAATGATCAAGCATTATTAATCCCCCTCATTCAACCACCCCTATGTGTATGTTTGCATCCTTACTTTCCATGATTAACTCTTTTTTTTTTTTTATTCATGGAGCTTCTTGAATGCATTAGTTGGATAGGATAGCTATACAATAAAGGATCTGAAGATGAAATGTTGAGGATGAGTTGAAGGTGTCATCCATACCTGAATTTTTTTTTTGATTCAAGCTGAAAGGAAGACCCCATGGATTCTTTTGCTTTGCCCCAATTCATCGTTCATTGAATATGTCCTGAGTCCTGACATGTCTATTGCGATATCAAGGCTTAAAGATTGGCAATACATGTATGGAAAGAATCAGTTGAACTGCAAAAATGACAATACATGAAGTGCTGTGTGAGGTGAAGAGACCCCTTGGGTAGGGAAACATGTGATAGTTGATGGCTTGTAAAAGAAGAGGTGGATTTGGATGAATGCGTGACTGGGAAAATTTTGAAAATCACTTTAGAACTTGGATTGTTATTTATGAAGATGGAGGAATTCATAAAGATTTCACCTTCTGGTTGATAGTAATTATGAGATGTAACAATTTGACAGAGGACATATATATTTGCTAGACAAATGGAATAACTAAATTATCTAACACAAATGCTTTTTAAATTGCAATGGGAGTTGAATTATGAAAAACCTTTGAATTGATATTATATTAGAGAAAGTCGTTATGGGTTGTTAGTGATGTATTTTTCCTTGCCTTTTGCTGGTCTATTGGCCTTTGTCTTGAGTGTGGATTATAATGAATCTCATGCATACTCTGTCTGGTTCATCTTGCAGGGCTGATTGGCAGATTCCAAATCTGTTGAAGCATTGGATAGCTTTAAGAAACCTGATAATTGGTTTATCACACTGATGACTTGTCTCACTTTCTTATTCAAGAGGAGGACTCCAAAAAGTGGAACAGTTGAAACCGAGGAAGGTAAACATCTATTTCTTGAGGTGTGAATTTAGTAAATCTTGTGCATACACTAAAATATAAAGAAAAACTGGTTTTCCATTATATTCCTAGTTATCATTAGGCCCCTCCACGTAGGGTCAACACATTTTGGGAGCATGTGTGATCAATCTTCAATTTAATATAATTGGTGAACCTCCCATCCTTTTTTCCATAAAAAAGAATTCATTATGCCCCTTTAATGCATATATTCTTTTGGCTGAGAACTATTAATTTCATCATCTCTAACTCCAGAAGTTTCAGGTGTCCAAAACGTGAAGACGTATTCATACAAGGAACTGAAATATGCCACAGGAGATTTTAGTCCAGCCAATAAAATTGGGGAAGGAGGCTTTGGATCTGTCTACAAAGTAAGTTATGCTGTGTAATTTTGTATGCTATGAATCTAATAAGATCATGCCTTTGCATGACCACTGTGTGTCATACTGATGAAATTCTTGTGAATATTCAGGGAAAGCTTAAAGATGGAACTATTGTAGCTCTAAAGGTCCTTTCTGCTGAGTCTAGACAAGGAGTGAGAGAGTTTTTAACAGAGATAAATGTAATCTCTGATATGCAGCATGACAACCTGGTCACATTATATGGTTGCTGTGTGGAAGGGCATCATCGAATATTGGTCTATAACTATCTCGAGAATAATAGCCTCGCAAAAACTCTTCTAGGTAATATATGATTACCTCAATATTGATCCATTATGTGAAATACTTTCATTAACATGAATGCAATCAATAACCTGTAATTTTTTCTGTTTACATAGATGGGGGACGCAGTGGCCTTTGGTTTGATTGGAGGACGAGGTCTAAAATTTGCATTGGTGTCGCACGGGGTCTTGCATACCTACATGAGGAAGTCCGGCCACATGTCGTGCATCGGGATATCAAAGCCAGCAATATCCTTCTTGACAGACATCTTAACCCCAAAATTTCTGATTTTGGTCTAGCAAAGCTTATCCCACCAAATATGACACATGTTAGTACGCGGGTTGCAGGGACAATGTAAGTGTACCCCTTAATTCCTAATCATTCATATCATACTACTAGTGTTACATGCGTTCTAATTTTGAGTTGAACCTATGTCTGCAGAGGATACTTGGCACCTGAGTATGCAATACGAGGACAACTGACGAGGAAAGCCGATATTTATAGCTTTGGAGTTCTTCTTTTGGAAATAGTCAGTGGCAGATGCAATACAAACTCAATGTTACCGATCGAGGAACAATATCTTCTTGAAAGGGTAAGAAGCATCACTGCAAGTTTGTTAAGAGTTTCCACTCTAATGGCAAGCTCATATATAGGGTGGATATCATGTGTTATTAGAAATAAGTTCCAACTTATGCTCATTTTATGGAAAATCAGAAACTTCATTTCCTTTGAGGCAATCAATGGTTAACCAAAGGATTCATCTTCAATACGTACGTATTAACACAAATAGATTGCATTGTTTATATGATCGGTATGGGTAGTGGTAATATTGCTTCTTCATACTTTATTTCACAAATTTAATTACTTGGAGGTTGTGCAATGTACAAACTAAAGAAAGGCCGGTTTGGTGTTCATTCTCTTGAACCCCAATTAAATGATATTTGAAATCTTCCATTTCCATGGTCATTTTTGCCCAGGCAAATTTTTTTTTCTTCTTAATTTCTCCTTCCCATGGAATCTATCAGAATTGACTTCAGGAATGAAGAATTTTTTTTCTGAACCAAAGTTATCAAATTGACCCAAAGTCTACACATTCTTCTCTACATGTACACATCATATGCTTTTACTTTTAACTATGTAGTCAACAAATAATCCTTGTTCATAGAAAATTGTTTTCCAGTTGAACTCATGCATGATATCCTCGCATTGCAGACATGGTCACTGCATGAACGCAAGGAGCTGGTGCTGCTGGTTGACACATCTCTAAATGGTGACTTCGACGCAGAAGAGGCCTGCAGGTTCTTGAAGATCGGTCTCTTGTGCACGCAAGACAATCCAAAGCTCCGCCCATCCATGTCGACCATCTTGAGACTTCTCACTGGCGAGGAAACCATCGACGATCAGAACATCACAAAGCCCGGGCTCATCTCTGACTTCATGGACTTGAAAGTCAGAAGCCAAGAGAAGGCCGAGAAGTTCAACACATCGGTTTGTACAGACACGGTGTGTGAGCTCAACAGCTCATCCTCATCGTCAGCCAACAACACCACCTTTGTGAGTCAGTCGTTCACCGATATTCAAGACCGGGGTATTTGATATCAGCAGATTGTGGAGATTCTTATGTAAGTTTTTGTTGTGATGTATGATTTTTTTATTGGTGTGTACATATTGAAAATGTGAGTTATAGGTGTAAAATGAGTGAATATATAAATAGATAAACAGAGTATTGTTTGATATCTTCTGGTGCATGTAAATAACTTCAATCTGTGTGAAACAGAGTTTGTGTCATATGGTAGAAATATGAAAAAGAATAACAATGGACTGATGTTGCATCAAGTGAATTCAACTGATGCAAATGGTTCAACAGGGTGGATGAATCACTTTTGGGAAAATGATATGTCCATGTGTAGTCTCATCATCAGCTCCCACCGATTTTCTTTAAAAAAAATAAATACATACGCCCAATGAAATATATATATAAAAAGTGAAATATATATTGAGATACACTAATATATTTTTTTCTTTGAAAAAATTAAAAAAACTATAATTTTTATATACTGTGATATCAGTATATTACACTACCGATTGAGTAAAGAAGCGGATTGGGGCTATAAAACGGATTGAGTAAAGAAGCGGTCCCCTAGTCGTCACATTGTATGCTGTACTATCATAATGTATGAGCGAGCGGGGCCACACATGGAGTTGGACATATAGTTTTTCTTTTGTGTTTTTAGGGTAATTGTAAGTCCTGGGCTGATGGGACTAATGTGAGGTTTTAATTGGGCCCGCTTTTAGGTTTTGCTTCAGATGCTCTACGCACATACATGTAAAACTACATACAGTATTCCAGAAGAAAATATTTGATATTATTGTAGCAATGTATCAAAGATTAATATGAGGAAAGCATCATATAAAGCTAATCTTGAGGATATGTTATGATCAGCCCCATCTTTAGCACACATTGCTTTATTTTTTTGTTTTTTTAAATGTATACTTAATGAATGAAGTACATATTTAACATGCATCACGTGCAGTCTCCCACATTGCTGTATATATATCAATACTCTATATCATAAAGAGACATGGTAAGGACAAATTCTTTCAACATGCTAAATGAGGACAAATTAAACCAGCTGGGCTATTTGCAGATGGCCTCTAGATCACTGATATTTAGAATCAGGTCCCTGATAAAAATCAACCAATTTTGTCACTTTCTAGGATATATTTGAGGTTCCATCCCCCATGTCACAATCTAACTTCTATCTGTATTACAAACAAATCCATGATTCATATTTTCATATTTATAACGAATTTTCTGATCTGAAAACATGATTTGCCTAATTTCAAATTTCATGAAATTTTATCCAATTTTTTGGCACTATTAAGATATCTATAAAATTATAAAATAAATATTTTAGTCTCATTATTGGAGCCCATAAATTAATTGATGACAAGTCTCTACTAATTAAGAATTTGGATTTTTTCTAATGATATAGGCAGTGGCGGAGCCAGGATTTTTACAAAGGGGGGGCCTAATGTAACGTATATAAATATTTTTTAAAATTATATCATTTTGTTTTTATATCTCAATAGCATATATTAAAAATACGTATAAAATGAAATAAAGACATTTATAAAAAAACATATAATTTAATAATTAGATAAAATAATTATCATATTTTAAAAAACGATATATCATATTTCATATTGATAATTCATAAAAAAAAGTTAAAACATAAATCTAATAAACAATACATACCTTTAAATTTGACTTCGATGATGTTTGATATTCTGAAAATGTTGAATGATTTGATTATTTTAGATATTTATATAAATATTTTAAACTTTAAATAAATTAGTAACAATTGTGAGACATTTAATGGAACAAAAAGTAAAAATTATTTAGAGATAAAGATTGATATTAGGAACAATTGAGATATAAAAAAAAAAGAAAAAAAGAGATTCAAAAATTTATTTTTTTTAAGATGGACGCCTAGGTAAAGACGCTGAGAAATGGAATCTATATCTCTATAACTGTTTGTGGGATATGGATAAAAGGAGGCTTGGGGGTAAATGAAAAATGAGAGTTAAAAATAACTTTTGTGTTATGTGGAGGGGGGAGGGTTAATTAAAAGGAGTGAGTGCACACCATACACATGGATGGTTCAGATGGATAATAGATGATTATTTTAATTTAATTTAATTTTTATTTTATTTAGTTGTGAGTGGTTGCTATTTAGAGAATTTCATATGTAGGTGAGACCTATGATCTATGGACCCTAATTAAAATTAACTTACCACAAAAAAATTAAAAGGACTAAAAATAAATTAAAAGGACCTAAAAATAAATTAAAAAGATATGAAAATAAATTTAAAAAATCCAGGGGGGGCAAATGCCCCCCCCCCCCCTGGATATAGGTTTGAAATCATGGTAATTTAAAATTTAAGGACTATGATTTGGCAAATAAGATAATTAAATTTAAATGATATATAAGTCAAATATGTAATGTTATAATATATCAAAGTCAAATTCTTTTAAAACAAAGATCTTAATATTTTGGATATTAGAATATCGATTAATTTTAAAAAATTTAGTTACACCTTATTTATTAAGGTCTTTGAACCGCATTCCATTTTTATTTATCTATATTATATTTGGAGAAATGAAACTTACAAAATCACTTATTATGTTACTTGATAAAAAATTTATTTTGCTTACTTATGAGTGGATACACTTTAATTTTTTAATTTGGCTTATGAATTAAAACATTTTCTACAATTCTGTCATTCATGTAAAAAATAACATCATTTGTTTGTGCCCTTATACTTTAATATCATCATACACTTTAAAGTTTAACAACATGAAACAACTAAATCATTAAATATGCAATCTATATTCTTTGATTTTCTATTTTGTTTGTATGGGGACACACAAACACTTAATATGGCCTTTGAACTAGGAGGTTCTCTACAATTTTGTCATTCATGTCAGAAATAGAAAACATGAAAATAAACCTCCAGGCCCTTAGATTTTTTTTATATTTTGCATTTCCGGAACATACATTTATTAAAAAATTTCTATTGATTTATAACCCTTTATGTTATCTACTTGTTTGAAAAGAGAATCATATGTACAATTTCCTACTACTATGTTGTAATACCTTCCACATAAAATTTCATAAGATCATGCTGAATGAACTTTTTTTTTTTTTTTTGCTTTCAACAGAGTGTTATCGATAAACTTAGGTGATCTAATAATCCAGCGAGATGATCACAAATCTTCTAAAATAAGTAGACTTTATTTATTCATAACATTATGTTATCTATGTATGTTTTCATATTAATGTCATATTGAACATGTATTTTATTAACTTGCACGGATGTACATTCACTAAAACTAGTATATATGTATATACGTACATGTATTCACAAGTAAACCTAGCTAACAACTTCGTCAACTATGGAGGCAATGAAAAATAAAAGTTGCTCTTTCCTGTGTGACAACACAACAAAAGATGCACATCACATAAGCTACATAGGGATGGAATATATATTGGTCCTACATTTGCTGGCTCTTTGAGGTGTTCATATTTGACTGTTGATTCTCCAAAGATCATAGAGCACAACATGCATATATACCTATGTATCTTTTTATATTATTATCTTTCCCTCTTTTTTTTATTTTATATTCTAATAAAGATATGTGTGAGAGCACTTTATATGTCTTGATTGATGGCCAGGGACATCTTAGGCTCTTTTTTTCTTGCTTGAGAAAAATAGGGCTAGTGTATGCTTTGTAACGCTAAAGACATTTCAAATCAATTTGTCCCCCTACTTTATGAACTTATTTTTGGGACTATATTTAAGATGGTTCTTTATGTCACATTATAGGAATTCTTTTATTATTTCTTGCCTTGAGCATATAAATTAAACAATCCCAACTTTAGCTTTTGAAATCATACCAAGGTCTCATTTGACTGACCCAACCCCTCATTGAAATTAAAAGTATAATAAAATGATAACAGTTCGTTTATTTAGATATTATGGTGCAAATTATTGCACATGAAATGAAATTATATATAACACATGAGCATCCAAGAGACAAGTAATCATAATCAATCAGTTATTGATAAAAGAGCATAAAAGTGGTGTATTAATTTTATGATAAAAATAAGTTAAAGCAACTCAAATTCCATCTCATAGATTAAATAATTTAAATTTGCCTAGAAATCTTTATTACACATTGCATCAAGTTTAATTTAGGTTGTTCGGATTCGAGTTTAGGTTGATCACAAATGTTAAAATCCTAAATCAAACTCACCTAAAAATTGTGTTTCATTAAGGTTGGGTTCGATTTAACCCGTCTAAATTACCCCCATAAGATTAATAGGAGTATTAGCCCAAGTTTAAAGACATGAATAATTTTTCTACCTGATAATGTAGATCTATGATGGTTCCAGGTGAGAGATACGTATTTATTTATTTGATTTATTGTGAATGAATTGTTATTGATTTTGTGCATTCAAAATTTTTTATATAAAAAATTAAGGGCAATTAGCACTTTTAGCCCTTGAAATTTAAAAAATTATAAAAATAGTCCCGCCCGTCGAATATTAGCAAAAACTAGCCCCGGTGAGAGATTATACTGGAGACGGATTATATATATACCGTCTCCAGTGTTTATTTTTTTAAAAAAATCGAGATCCCAGGAGAAGAAAAATGCACAGGAGACGACATGTATATATGTCGTTTTCAGGAGACGGCATATATACATGCCGTATCCTGTGCATTTTTCCCCTTCTGGGATCTTGATTTTCTTAAAAAAATACACATACATATACCGTCTCCACTTTAAGGCTTGACTATTGAATGTTTATTTTATATTGAATCAAACCTCCTTTGCATAGACGGTGGAGAATGTCTTTGCTTTGTCATTTCTTGTAAAAGATGGTCGTGTTGAAATTAAAGTTGAGGATGCAGACATCATAGCCATACAGTATATGGACGACCGAGATCAAATGGAACAAAAAGAAGAAAATTGATCGATCGAGAGCACCGTGACTTCAAACGGCCATAACTTTTGAACCGTAGATCAGAATCGCTATTATAATATGTCCACACGTTCGTATCGACGAGCCTAGAGGAGGAGTGGCTATGCCACTATGCCATTTTTCGGAGCGTTCTGAAATCGTCTTGGAGGTCAAATCGACGATTGAAAGTTATTTTTACTATTTTTAAGTTGTTTTAAGTTTGTTAGGAGCCTACGAATTCGTTACTTAGATCGAATTAGTTCCGTACATGAATAATGAGTAGTTGATAATTCACCAGAAAATGATCCAGTATTTGAAAAATATTCACTCAGAAAATTGAAAGGTTTGACTACTAAATCAGTGATGTAATGAAATATAGTGATTGAACATATATGAAAATTATATATGAATTTCAGTTAAGTTGTTAAAGCAGGATTTATGATGTATTGAAACAAAAAAGAAAAAAATTCTTCATGGAAACGGCATGTATATATGCCGTTTTCAGGCCGTCTCCTGTCCATTTTTCCCCTTCTAAGATCTCTATTTTTATAAAAAAGTAAACACCGGAGATGGCATGTATATATGCCGTCTCCTGTATAATCTCTCACTGAGCTAGTTTTTGCTAATATTCGACGGACAGGGCTATTTTTGTAAATATTCAATTTTCAGCGGTTAAAAATGCTAATTACCTAAAAATTAATATTAGGTTTCTAGATATTATATATATATATCACTAGATCCAAATGCTATCCAACAACAGCCAAAATACAGGGCCTGAATATATATATTTGATATAATATATTTAAGAAATCCAGGACAGTCATTTATTCATATTTGAGTTTTCCTTTTTCTCTCCTTTAAAAAAATGTGATATATATTTAAAAAATTCGACCACGAATAGGACGATCAGTAATAAAAATATAATGTCATTCCCATATGTCTCGCATGCCCCTCCCAATCAAAACCCTTTACATTGAGTTGTTAAATATTACATAAAAAACTACTCATTTTCAAACTAAAAATGCCTTTCAAACTATTAATAAATAAACAAGCTAAATAGGTAACAATAAATTCATCTGTCTAAAATATAATTATATTTTTTCAGAATTTAAATATTAATATTTATGTTCAAATGATTAAAATATGTTGATGTGTGTGTATATATATATATATATAATGTGTATTATATATAAAATCCACTTTTTGAGCATGCACCTAGTAAACAAAAACCCCACCCACGCCTAATGATCAAAAGAAATGTTCAAGCAACTCTTTTTTCTGTGTGAAGGAAAAGATTTGATCAGCTTTAGCTTTATTGTTTTTCCAGATTTATGATAGGGCCTTTACTTCCACCCCCATCAGATATTCAACCCACCTTAAAAAATTAAATTTTTATATTTTTATTTTTATTGAGTCAAACCCACCTCGAGTCCTCTCCTCCGACTCACTCGTCTTCTCTTCCGCCTGGCCTTCTCCAACCACTCCCTCCTTTATTTCTCTTCACTAAATCTACTGTAATAAAATCTCAAACATCAATACAATCTCTCAAACAAACACTCAACAACAACAAACGCATCAAAGAATGATTAAAAAAGAAAAACCCACATCATTTCCCCATCAGCAGAAGAGGAACCCAATCCCGAGGGCGGCGGTGGGGACGACGGAGCGGCGTTGGAGGTGAGGCTGGGGGCGGGGGCATGGGCGGAGGCCATGGAAGAGAGGGTGGCGACAATGAAAACCACGGCGAAGAGGAACCAAAGCATCATGGCATTCATCTCTCTCTTTTCATAAGGATTACCTCTTTTATTAGAGAGAGAAACAATCTCACCTCTTTGATCGGCGGGTACTTGGGCGATCTGGAGGACGAGAAATGAGGTCATTTTCAAGGGGTCCTCGTGCTACTTCGAGAACCTGTGGAGATGACGACAATGGCTATCAAATTATGGGGCACTGGCCTGTGTGGGATCTCAAGCATTTCGATCGACGAGAACTCTTTTCGCATAACAGAGTAACAAGGCTTCGTCACGGGGTTGTTGGATCACCCGAGAATCCAGTCGTGCTACCTCCATGGTTTTTCTTTGTGTAGTTTCATGTATTTTAGAAGGAAGTACCCACACTACTTGTGCGGTTACCTCTCCTCCTTTAAAGTTTTTTCTTCCCACCTTCTCACCCCCCCCCCCCAACCTAGCTTTTGAGGCTAAATTCAGACTAATGTAACACCTCCAAGTAGTTATATACAGTCTACCTTTTCTCAAAAAAAAAAAAAAACAAACAAACAAAGAGGAATAAAGTGAGACGTTGAGAGCTTGAGGTAGTGGCGAAGCCATAGTTTTTATAAAGGGGAGCCTAATTTGACTTATATAAATATTTTTTAAAATTATATCATTATGTTTTTTTATTTCAATAGCATAGATTAAAAATACGTATAAAATGAAATAAAAACATTCATATAAAATATGTCATTGAATAATTATAAAAAATTATCATATTTTAAAAAGATATGTCATATTTCATATTGATAATTCATAAAAAAAATGTCAAAACATAAATCTAATAAGCAATACATATATTTAAATTTGACTTCGATGAGGTTTTTATATTATGAAAATGTTGAATGATTTGATTATTTTAGATATTTATACAAATATTTTAAACTTTAAATAAATTAGCAACAATGATAATAAGGTAAAAGGAAAAAATTATATACCTTTAAAAGTATTGATGGAAGAGATGAGATGATTACATATTGTAGATTCTCAATTGTGAGACATTTAATGGAACAAAAAGTAAAAATTATTTAGAGATGAAGATTGATATTAGGAACAGTTGAGATATTAAAAAAAGAAAAAAAAGATTCAAAAATTTATTTTTTTCAAGATGGGCACCTAGGTGAAGACGCTGAGAAGTGGAATCTATGTCTCTATAGTTATTTGTGGGATATAGATAAAATGAGGCTTGGGGGTAAATTGAAAAGGGAGAGTAAAAAATGACTTTTGTGTCATGTGAATGGGGAAGGGTCAATTAAAAGAAGGGGTGAGTGCATACCATACATATGGATGGTCTAGATGGATAATAGATGGTTGTTTTATCTTATTTTATTTTTATTTTATTTAGTTGTGAGTGGTTGCTATTTATAGAATATCTTATGTAGGTGGGGCCTATAATCTATAGACCCTAATTAAAATTAAATTATCATAAAAAGTTAAAAAGATTCACCTCGAAGAAGAGATAGTTACAGTGAGATAAATAACAATATTTCCAGGGCAAGAAATTTTGTTTGATTGTCATTTTTTTTCCTTTAAAAAAATATTTTTATTGTTTGATTAGTCTTATATAAATTGAAAATATAAGAGGTATTCAGAAGTTTAATACTTTTTGAATGACAATTGTACTATTATATTAATTAATTATACTTGTAAATGTGTATGACAGCTGCCCATAACTAGATTATTAAAAAAAAGATTTTATTTACAATCAGAGTTAATGTTACTTATTCAATATGATTATTTTTATTCTGATAATACAAACAGTTTTTTTTAACATGTATACATACGTACACAAAGGCAGGAAGATACTAGGGTTGATTTTTAGGATATTTTTTATCCACCCAAAAAAAGGAAAAATTAATTTTGGGTCATTTGAGTAACCTCTAAATTATTTTTAAATCTCTGAAACATTTGAACTTATTTTTAAGTCTTCATACCCTATTATATCATTTCTGGGTCCTTTTGCCTGAACACACTTAAGTCCATTGCCATATTTTTCATTTTAACCCCTCTTTCATTATCTATGTTCACTGTTAACAAGTTTGTGTACAATGTTAAATTGTCTGTATGCACTATTAACATATCTGTGTATGCACTATTAAAAATGCGAAGACAAAAACAAAATTGGAAAACATGGATAAATGATAACCTCAATTAAATGAGAAGACCTAGAAATAATACTCTAACTAACTTATGGATCTAAAAATAAGTCCAGTATTCTATAGATTCGGAGGATATGGAATTAATTTTTTCAAAAAAATATCTTATTTAATTAATTAATTTGGTTTTGAGAGGAATCTAATGCATGGTTTGACTGGACCACCCAAAAATATATCATCTTTTTCCCCAGTTATGTCTTTCTCGTGATGTTGATGCAGTGCAACTTTTGTTTCCCCTGAAAGTGTGAAACCACAGTCCGTACACACTCTCATGCGAATAATTTGGGCTTAATATACATATCATGTTGTCTGGTGATCCAAACAGTGTTGTTGCAGTGTCGTAATTATATCAACAAATCGAATGACTCCAGCAACAGTTCAATGTATACCTCTTCTCCCACCATCTTGTCCTTTCTTTAAAAAGGTTTGCTCAGGGGAAAAAAATATATTTATTGGATATGGTGGAGGTGTATTTATAGATTGGCTTATGATAAATGAGTTTAAGTTAATTTGAATGTGTAGATCTATGTGTGGGACATTTTTTGAGATTGCATATGGGATTAGGGTCGGCACATTGCAAAGGCAGAGGAGGTCGCACTCAGAAATGGAAGGTTAAGCATTTCACGAGGTGATCGTGGTCTTGGAGTCACAGTTCGTTAGAAACCTCTTCTCACCCGAGAGGATAGTTGGTGTAAGCGAAACTTTTATTTTTCTTGTTTTCTTTATGTCTTTCCTATCTATTCTTCTTCTTTTCAAAGTTTATAATTCGAATTCAACAATAAAATCGAATAGCAAATACATTTCTTCAAAAAAACAATTTCAATTCAGAAATCCGAAAAATACAAAACTCCCATCCAAATGTCCCATGGTGTTGGTAAAATAAAATTTCAATTCTTGCGTTGTATGTGAAACACAATAAAATAACACTTCTTAAAATACAGACCTCCAATTAATGCAGATTATTTGGGGTGTAAATTACCACACTATCCATTGAAGGGTTTCATTCACTCTTTTGAAGACTTTTTACAAAGAGTAGTTTCGTAATCTGATTGAATTAAAAAGCTGAACGTAGGTTTGAGTAACCAAACATCCCTTCTGTGTTTTGGACAGGATTGTGTGCACGTGATATTTGTCACCTCTATCTCAAACACTACTTATTCGAAATCTAACGATGTGCATAGCACATCCAAAACATACTTTATGAGTGTGATTCATACAAAATAGATTTTTTTAAAACTGTGTAAACTCGTTTTTAAATTATTATTCATTAATGTAGTTGTAACTCATAACTTATAAGAGATTACATTTAAAACCTATTAGGATTGTAAAAAATAATAATGGGAATGATTGTGTGTGGCTTTTTTTACTTTTGGGTTTTGTAATGCCCCGTGTTTCTAGCAGGGGCGGGATTAGTATAACGGTATTTAAAACAAGGGAGGGTCGGGGTCCAAATATTTTAACTTGCAATAAAAAAAAATTTACAACAAAATATACGAAGATGATAATTTAAAACAAAAATAACAAATTCAAGTCACTTAATAATAAGTCAATGCATCGATAAAAATTTCATAGATATTTTTTTATAATAGTCACAAAAATAAATAAGAAATTACATATCTTCTACTTTTGTTGCACTCGGTTTTTCACTTCATAAAATTCATCATGTTATTATCAAACTTTTCAAATAGTTTCTCATCAATATATAAAATTAAACAATTTACAAGAAATTCATCTTCTATCTTATCACTATTGCCATTTGATCCCCTTTTGATTCATCTCTAGATTCATCAATTATAATATAATACTTCGCATTGTCAATTTCTTTACGAATTACATTTTGCAACATACTTGAAAAAATAGAATATATCTTTTCTTGAATTTTAGGGTATATACTTAACATTTCCAAGAGTATTTTCTAAAACAATTTCATCCACTTCTTTGTTAATTGTACAAGAAATTTTATAAATCCCAACAAAAACATTTTATCAAAATATTTATATACCTCATTAATGTGATTATATGCTTTGATGATTTTATATTGATGTACGTCTGACTAAAATTGAAGTTGAAAAAAAATAAACAAAATATTACTCATAATTTTTTAAAAAAGAATTGAAGATAAACTTAATATTTTCAAATCTCATAATTCAATCAAGAAAAATAAATCACATCCATCAACAGAAAACAAACACAATCAAATATAAAGAACAAAAAATCAAAAGTGTTATGGGATTAGATGAAAATAGGGTGAAATACAAAAATTCAGCAAAATAAAATACTGAAATAATAGAGAGAATTAGAAAGAGTGAGAGGTGCATGGATGGATGAAGCCCGCTACGACGCTTAAGGCGTTATTCGGCTCCTCCCGGTGCAGAAGTCACGAACCGAACCACCCCCACGATCCAGCAAGCCCACATAGAGTGGACGCTCAGGTGGAATTAGAAATTGGCTTAGAACTCTCTCACTACAAAAGCATTCGGGGTACTCGAATAATAAGACGTCAAGGTTATCTCTCACAAACTCTCACGATAGACTATCTCTCTTTGAGTGGATACACACTTTGTGACTTCGATATATGGAATGACATACATTGGTCCCTTTATATAGGCCTTTAGATAGCCCAAAAGTCAACTCCAAATTCAAAGAACCCATTTAATTAGGAATAATGGACTTTCAATTATTCCATGCATGGATCATTGTTCCATATTCAATGGGATGACAAATTCAAGGTACATAATGGACTTTCAATTATAGCCAATTCATGTATCCAACCTAGGTGCCTTATTGGAATGAGAACCTTGCATATTTAATATTTCATTCCACTCTAGGTTCAACATAGAAATTATACATACATGAATTTTACATAGTTAATGCATTAAATACGGTTCATCTCAGGTCGCCCCCCTCGGTTCACCTCAAGTCGCCCCCCTCGGTTCATCATATCGGGTCGCCCTTCAATTCACCTCGAGTCACCCCCTTGGTTGTTGTGCAATATACCTACTCCATTAGCCAATACACTTGAATCATATCAAGTCCACATCCATATGCTATGTACTACACATCTATCTATATATAGCTCTTGTCCATATTATATTCAAATCATATATTTAGCTAACTAATTATTATTCAAAAGCATGTGAATGATTAAGTTTAGAATTAAAATATATTAATATATTTTTCATATTAAGCATAAAATTTTGAAACCTTATTTTTGTTAAAAACATATAAAAAAAAACTAATAAAAAGTACCTCATGAGAGATAATGCCACGCCGGCGCACAATTTTTTTTGGTTTTGGGCTCTGTGTGGGGAGTGGGGTATGAGGGTTTCTTTTAAAATTTATTTCAATAGGTCCACTTGGTGTCTTTTTTTTTTTTTTACAAAACTGACAACCATAATCTTTGGGGCTGAGTAAAAGGTCGATCATATGTTATAATAGACAAAAAAAAAAATTACATATATGTTTAGTAAAGTAGGTATCAGCATATTACTATGTTTGCATATATAAGCTAGCTAGCACAATCTTGAAAAATGAAAATAATCCCAAGGAAGCCACATTCTTTATTTTCCCATGCTCCTGTCACCTTGTTCCATTTACTATTGAACTTATCCAAAACCTTATTTTTATTGTAAAAATTCAAATAAATTAAGTGCTCATTGTCATGAGTATATCTCTAGCATAATTTTACCCCTTGTTTGGAATGCGGAGTAACCCAAGAAAAGGAATTAGTTAGAGGAAAAATTATTTATTTGGTAAAAATAAACTTTCATAATTATATTTGAATAAATTAGTGTAAGCTTTCATAACATCAAAAGAGATAAAAATTATTTACCAAGATTTACCAATGTCAATAGATAAGAAAAAATTATTGTGTCATTTTTATAAAAAATTCATCTTACATGACACTCACACACATCTCAAATAATATCACATCATATCACACAAATAATTTACACAATAATACATTATAACTTAAGAAATTATAATTTTTTTATTCATTTTTAATCTACAATTTATCATCATTTTATAAAAGATAAACCAATAACAAAATTATCATTTTTATGTTTACTCATAAACAAAATAAAAAATAATTTATTATGTATGAATAGTACGCAAATAACTACACGTGACACCCCCAAATAAAAATATCAAATTTTCAATTTTTAATACCAATTATTCAACCTCCTATGCTAGCTAATTCTTGTCACCTGGCTTATTATTATTATTATTATTATTATTATTATTATTATTATTATTTTCAGGTGTTCATTAATTATGGTTCCCCTAAAAGGGTCAAGCCACGTGTGAACTATACTTTCTGTTTCATTTTTTATCCCAAAATTCACTTTTTGCCCCCGTTTGGAATGGGTATAGATTTTATTCTAGCGTATAGATTTATTCAAGCATAAGTGAGTATAAATAAGGATAAAGTGATTTTGTGTTTGGTCATGTTTTGAATTATTCTCGTTGGTAAACGTAAGAATAAATGTTTTGTTGTTTGGATAAAATGTGAATAAATTATGGATAAAGATTTATAAAAGGTAAAAAAATAATGATAGTTGATTTGACATGTGATTTATAAAAGGTGATGACAGTTGATTTGACAGTGTGCCCATATATTCTTTGGGTGGAATAACCATAGATAACTTTAATTACAGGGGATGATTGTAATCCATATACCACTTTATCTGGGTATATTCTGGCATAATTTATCCGGGGTTATCTGGGGTAAACAAACGAGTGAAATTTTTTATCCGGGGTTATTCGGGTTTATCCGATGCCTTATCCCCGATTCAAACATGGGCTTTGTGTGCTTTATTTTGTCGGAGAAATGTTGAAAAAAAAAAAGGAAAATCATTGGATCGGACGGTCATCAACAAAGGAACCTCTTACAAAATGAAAAGAAAAGGTGTAAAAATGAGTGTGGGGTCCACCAATCGGACAGTGGTGGGCCCACGGAATCTCATCATGAGGTTCTCTTCACGCTCTGAAGTCTGAACACAAACTCTGAATATGTTTCTTTTCTTTTCTTTTTTTTTTTTATATTTTTTATTTCTTTTTAAATTACGTGAGCTTATTTATACATATGGATATATTTGTAAATATATTTTTTATTTCTTGACCTAACGCATCGAATCTGTGTGTAAAATAAGGGCTCGTTTAAAACCGCGTTGTATGCATGTCTGCGCTGATGAACATGGTGGAACGCCATCTTCAAACCAAACGGAAAATCTGCGTCCACGTTTTCAGGGTGCGGTAGCGTTAGAAGGTTTTTTTTTTTTTTTCCTGACATCGTGTCCCACGACGTGGTCCCACACAGAGTTGTAATCCCTTAAAAAAAATCAAGAATAACATATAGATTATTTGATTATGTATTTCATTTTATAATATAAATACTTAAAAGGGAAAAATGTGTATATATATATTCCCTTAAATAATTGCATATCAATGTTGAATCTTTTTTTTTTTGAAAATTCATATAACCCTTGATTTTTATCCCGGTTAAGCATATAGGACCTTGAGTTAAATTGTCCAATATTTTAAAAGAAATTCATGATATTCTATGATTTATCGCGGCTTGAAATGCATATTCATATAACTTTTGATATTAAAAAAAATCTAAAAAGATCCACACAAATGACCAAAATATCACTGCTTACACAAAACTACTCAATCAAAGTCTTCTTCCTCTCAATGGTCCTATTTTCAACCATTGGACCGAGCTGTGGAGTACCATAATGGAGAGTATTTAATTTGTTTTGATGAAAAAAGACTGATCCAAGTGAATGAGACAGATGGCTTGGGGTGAAAGTGTG